>JAWHQI010000082.1:9000000-9491956 GCA_033032865.1 Dactylorhiza incarnata | reverse complement strand
TAGGACATTTCTACCTAATTCCCAGCTTTTCTTTGGTGGGACTTAGGTTATGGATGTGATGGCGCCTAGGACTGCTCCTCGACCAATGTTTTATTTGCTGCAAATAAACGTGCATGCCGCCTCTTGATTCGCACAGACAACACCAACTCTACTCGGGGTGACAAACTTCATTGCGAGGTGTGGGCTGGAAGGGATAACACCAAATATTGTCTGGAGTGGTCGTCCGAAAATCGCGTTGTAAGGCGATTCTGACTCAACAGCTGCGAACTGTATGTCGTGGGTATCCTGCTTCGGGAACTCTCCCAGGGTTACCAGGAGAGTGATAGTTCCTTTAACTGGGAAAGGACTACCGTTGAAGCCATATATTGGTCCAGATATTTGTTGGATATCTTCTTGCAGGATCTTCATGTTGCGAAGGGCGGGCATAAATATGGCGTTGACTGAGCTGTCGTTGTCCACCAGTATTCACTTGACCCAGAAGCTGGGGTTGCCGATCTCTGCACTGATGACCAATGGATCTTGGTGTGGTACGAGTAACCCCTTTAGATCTTCATCCCCGAAGCTGATCGTCTCTGCCGGTTGGGCAATGGAATTGACAGTGGAGAATGGGAAATCAGAGATGGTCTCCACTACCCTACTACTTGCTTGCTCCGTGGTGCGTCTTGATGAACTGGTGGCTTCTCCCTTCTGCCATGCGCTAGCTAGTTTCGTGTCTGATCTTGTAAGAACCTTCCAAGGATGCCTTGTCGAATGAGACGCTCTATCTCATCCTTAAGTTTGATGCATTCTTCGGTGGTATGCCCTACATCTCGGTGAAACTCGCAATACTTTGACTGATCTCCTTTGCACTGCGGGAGTTCTCTCGCCCTTCGCAACACCGGGTTGTCCTGTATTGCAAAGAGCACGTTTGCACGAGAGGTGTTGAGAGGTGTGTATTCTTGGTAGGGTCGGGGGGGGGGGGGGGGGGGGGGTTCTCGTGGTGGTCTTGTTGGCGCGTGTTGCCCTGGCATTCTTCTCATTGCCTCGGGCTGACTCTTCACTCTTTCTATTTACTCCCCCTTCGAATTGTCGGCGATGAGCCTTGATTGCTTCATCGGCCATGATTTGTGCCTCGACCCTGTGCACAATATCGGGATACTAGGGACAGTTTCCCTTATCAAGGCGGAGTTGAATCCTCTTGGACGGAGTCCTCCCAGGAATACTCTTCGAAGGAGCTCAGGGTCCACCCCTAGGATATGATGGGCCTCGGTAGTGAACCGACAAAAGAACTCCTTGAGGGTTTCTCCTTCACTTTGTCTGATTCCCAAGAGATGGGAAGGGACCTTCAGTATTCGACGGTTCGCAATGAACTGGTCCAAGAACTGGTGTGTCAGTTCAGTGAAATTTCTGATAGTTCCACTACGAATAGAGTGAAACCAAGTTCTCGCCTGGCCTTTCAGGGTGGCCGAAACATTTGGCAGAGCAGTTTATCGGGTGCGTTGTAAATCGGAACGATGGTGGAAAAGTGATTTACGTGCTCCAGGGGTTCTTCGGTCCCATCGTAGGATTCCAAGATTGGGAGTTTGAATCCCCATGGAATTGGGTATGTCAGGACCTCAGGTGATAACGGGGAACCATTGCGGATAGGGCGATATATGTGCACTGCTTGGCAGTCCACCTTGTCGTATTCCCCCGCTATCAACTCTCTTACTTCCTCCCGAGTCAACCTTCCAGGGAGGTTCTCGGGGTCGCCCGCCCTCTAGCGGTGATGCTGGGGCCATCTTCAGCTGGCCTGGCCAGACGGGCGGGGTGCGCGGTGCTTGCTGCTGCCGAGAACGCGAAGTTCTCTTCTTGGTTGTCTTCTGGAGCTTGGTATGGAGGTGGCGGAGGCGCGTTGACTGACGTAGTGGGTTCCGCAGGTGCCTGAGCTGTTATCAAGTTTCTTAAGAGGTTCAGCATCTCGGCCTATTATTCCTCTATCTAGACCATGCGTCCTGCTGGTGCGACCACTGTCTCTTCTAATTGTGTCACGCTGATGAGGGAATGGGAAGGACAAAGATCGACATTGTTGGGAAAAACTCCTTTTGATTTAACTTAACAAATTATCTATGGGTGATTTTTACTTCCTATGAGTATTGCCATCATTGTATAGTAAGGGTAATTTGGTCATTAGATGTCTTAGGATGTCACACTCACCTTGGAGTGTAAAGGCAAGTCAAGACAATCAAAAAATAAGTTAAGTTAAGACTTGTGTCGAATGAAAGTCGATACAACTTCGACTTGATGTTTACACAACTCTGACTAGAAGTCGAAGCAACTTAATCAGCCTGTCGAAGTATAAGTCAAGTCGACACAATGTCGAAAGGTACTCGACGCAGAAGGAAGAGCTTGCCGAAGCCATCTAAGAAGTCGACGCAACTTTGACTACAATTCGACGCAGAAGTTAAAGCTCATGTCTTAGTCTTCAACTCGACGGATACGTCGATTGGTAATCGACGCAATGTCGATATCTGAGTTCAGTCAGATCTAAGAAGGAATTCGAAGTTACTCTGATAAGAGCTCAGAGGTGCGTCGACATGAAGAATAATGAAGTCGACGCGGCATTGAATACAGTCAAAAAAGGAAGCTTTTTCTGGTGTCCTTTTCAGACCTTTTCAGAAGGACCACAAGGCTAGAGACAGTTCTCCAACGACTCATTTATTGCCAAGAATGGAGTGGAGCTTTCCAGGACACAACAAATCATTCTTAGAAGGCACTCAAAATTGATGGACGGGTCGGGAACAAAAGAAGAAAGGAAAATTATGTGTCCAAAAGAATTCCTTATCAGGAAAACCCAAAAGAAGAAAGGATTTGAAATCCCAATCATACAGGATAAGTATGATGTATGAGAGAAGAAAAATAGAGCATTGATTATTATTCTTGTTAGTGGCATAGGGTGTTCATCTTCTTCCTTCTAAAACCCTAAGACAAGAACAAGTCTTCTTTCAGCACAGTAAAAAAGATAACAACTGCTTCTTCTTCTTCATCTTACAACAACTGTTTACAAGGAGTACTTACAGAAAATGATCAAGTCAAATAACCCTTGCAATCATCACAATCATAAGCAAGGGTTCATCATTTTAGATCCCGTGAAAGACAGAAGCTATAGAAGTGCTTCTGAAGAATTCTAAAAAACAGAATTCTATATTCGTCTTCCTCCTTTCTTCTCACTCTTCCTTCAACTGTAAAGAGTTTTATTAATCCCTCTTCCAAAGGATTCAGTGGTTTTAAGAGTCTCCTTATCAAAAGTCTCAGTGGTTCTAAGAGTCTTCTTATCAAAAGACTCAGTGGTTCTAAGAGTCTCCTTATCAAAAGACTCAGGCACAGGTTGTGCAATCCTACCAGGTGTTGGAGTTTCTGAGATGATCTCAAAGCAATCAACAGTAAGTCTTGCTGCCAACGCAATATGAGCCTATAGGGTCGCACATAAAAGCGTTTGGAGAAATTAGATAAAGGATTGTGTTGGTCTTACTCATATTGGATATGAGTGAAGGACCAATCTTGTGACTGCTTGGAATCAAGTTGAGAATGTCTCAAAAGGGAAATCGTTTAAAGTGTTTAAACGAACGGATTTACACTAGATAATTTGGCTAAAGGCATTAACCGAATTCGGCTAAAGGGTTTAGACGAATTTGGCTAATGGCATTAACAGAATTCGGCTAAAGGGTTTAGACGAATTCAGCTAATGACAAATTCGGCTAAAGGGTTTCGCCGAATTTATATAGCCAAATTTATATATAGTCGAATTCGTCGAAATGGTTTCGCCGAATTCGGTTATAGTGAATAGCCGAATTTATATATAGTCGAATTCGTCGAAATGGTTTCGCCGAATTCTGTATGTGATTAGTCGAATTCGGTTAATGTGATTAGTCGAATTCGGCGAATGTAAATCTGGACAGATTTTCTTTTGGTCTGCGGATAGCCTTTCCTATACCTTGCGTATATAAAGGCATGCGATTAGGTCTTCGAGTGATATAGTTTTATGACTTGATCTTTCCGCGAAGACGAGAACTGCCGACCGGAACCGTTCCGCGCGAGGGCACGTTCTTCCCGTCCGCCGATCGTTTTCCCGCCGCCGCTAGTCGCCGCCGTCGGTCGCCGCCTCCCCTGGATCGGATCTAGCAGTCCGTGGGGACGTTGAGACCATCCTTCTCCAACCTAGTTCTTGTACGACAAGAAGCTAGGGTTCTTCATCGCTTGTGTGGACTTCTGTAGAGGGCTCGATCTATTTCGATCCTTGAAGAACTCAAAGAAGATTTCGGATTTCTCTTGGAGCACCTTGGTTGAGTATTGACTCAATCCCTCGAAGGTATATATTGTATTTGCTTTCTTATTCTCTTGAATCATGAAAACCGCAAGATCCGTTGATCTCTTTTTGGGTTGTTCTTGTTCATTTCCGCTGCGCATATTCGATATGTCATCCCTTATGAGGGGTATAGAAAACCCAACACCAGGGAGGTAGAAGAGAGGAGTACACACATTTTAGGGAACCTTTATAAAATTCCTGTATCTTTGTGTGTGATTTTCTATGTTGCCCATACTTTAGTTTTTCTGTGTTTTATTTTCAGCAATCTGTTTATACTTTATTTTGTCTTTGGTTTTGCTGGATGCATAATACTTAAAGTTTTTATTGTATGTGCATTATTAGGGTAGAAAATATTTTAAACTTTATTCACCCTCCTTCTAGAGAATACTCAGAGGCACACTGTGCACTTTCAACATTGTTGGGAAGGTACTAAAGACGTGAAGGATGATAGGAAATCCCTCCTCAATCTGGAGTATGAAGCCCAGGCAACACAGCCTGGAATGCATAACTGATTGCTATGAGAGATTATGAGGAAGGAGGTAAATGAGTTGAGTACCTATGGAAGAGTCTTTGGTCATTATGAGTTGAATGACAAATTCTAAGATCTCTAACAAGAGATTGAGATTCAAAGATCTGTGTCATCAGAGAAGTGGCAAAACTAGGAGACTCCGCCCCATACTTTATTTGGAAAGTTGCTCTCCTATGAGATGCAGCTATCTGCAAGGAAGGAGGATGACACATCCACCATGCCACATGCAAGGGAGAGAGTTGTGGCTCTCAAAGCTGAAAGCTCCAAGAAGAGCAAAGCTAGAATGCCTTCTCCACCAAGAAGGGCTGCTGGCTCAGAAAATTTTGAGCCCAAAACATCAGACAACACCTCATCTGATGAGGAATTTATTGCTTTCTCAAGGCACTTCAAGAAGCTGGCGAGGAGAAAGCAGTGAAAGAATAAACCTTCCTCCTCCTCACATCCCAAGAAGGATCACAACAGATCAGATAGACAGCACCCCAAGGGTGACATGTATGACCCTAAACATGTTAAACATATTTCAAGTAATGTCATATGTTATTGTTGCAGCAAGCCTGGACATGTCATAGCTGACTGTCCAGTCAAGAGAAAAGAAGATGTGACAAGAAGCCTCATCACCAGAAGGGAAAAAAGAAGATGACAGAGAACATTAGGCTGTTTGCAACTGAAAAGGATAAGGACTTTCCTGCTGCTAAGGTTGGAATCAGGGCCCCCCTGTCACACTCAAACAGTGACATAGAGGAGGATGAAGATGTCAGAGAACTACATGGCTTAATGGCCATGAAAGATGATGAAGACAGTCAGGATAATCCTGATAAGGTATAAACTCGTCTTACCCCCTTTTTCTCATTATGAATCAATACCAGATTCTGAAGCATGCTCATCTATTGATGAAAATGGTTCAGAACCTAAAGTAGATGTCAATCAATTGATTGAAAAGTATGATGCTCTTTTTGAAGCTCTGAAAAAGAGCAAGTAGCAAGCCAAAAGGCAAGCTCAAGAAATTGCTTCCCTTCAGCAGGCTAAGCATGATTGCACTGAGTCATCTACCCAGGTGGCTCAGATGAGTAGAGAAATAAGCCAACTGAAGGGAATTACAATAGTCCAATTAAGCATCATCGGCTAAGAGAACAAGGTCATCAAGGACCTTGAGGAAAAGTTTCTCAAAGAGAAGAGCTTAGTGACTCAATTCTCCAAACCCAAATTCATATTGCCCATTATTGACACCTTCTCCTCCCAAACTAATAGGAGAGGGCTAGGTTTCAATAAAGTGGCAATTGGTGCTGAGAATGGAGGAAATGGGCAGGCTAAAGCTAAGCCTCATACCGTCTTTCCAAAGGTGTTGCTTCCCTCCAACAGGTATGACCAGGACAACATGTATGGTCACTGGAAGAATAGAAGTTCTTATAGCAAGGAAAATACTCATTATAGTAGAAGAAAGAGCATGTGGATGAGTTCTTTGAAAGCTCCCCATGAAGAGATTCAAATGGCCCATTCTGGTCCATTTGTATTTGGTACTTCAGCCCCTTCGTTCAAGGATAAGGAAGCTGATTCTTCCAAATCCCTCTTAGCTAAACACATGACTGATGTCAAGCTTATATGCAAGTCTAACAGCTCAGTATCTGATGTCATCAAATCTTGCTTGGATGCCAATCTAAGACAAGCTGATGTCATTAAGATAAAGTCTGCTAAGACTAACTATACACAGTCAACCAGCTAGGTTATTGCTAATAGGAATAGGAAGAATGCAGTCAGCTTCTTCACTGAACACAAGCACATTGATGCACCTTCCACTTCAAAGGGTGTTCAGAAAAGAAGATACAACATCCATAAATGTTGGTGTTGTGGTAAAGTGACACACTTTGCCATAGATTGTTGGCACAATCCCAATGTGCCAATGCAAAGAGGAGCTTTCCTGCAAAGGCAGCAGGTGTGAGTAAGTCTTGTTATGCTAACAGATGCATATGACCCAAAATCAATGGGCTCCTAAGGGAAAATGAATTGCTTTTTGCAGGATAGTTCAAGTACCAGCCTTAAGCAAATATAGTATTTGGACAGTGGGTGCTCAAGGCACATGACAGGTACTAGGAGTATTCTGCAGGATTACACTGCTGTGAAGAATGGACCTAAAGTTATCTTTGGAGGTTCTGAAAAATTAGTCACCAAAGGATATGGTATGATCTCCAATGACATATTCTCTATCACAAGGGTAGCTTTTATTGAAGGGTTGCAACACAACCTTGTAAACATAAGTCAACTATGTGACTTGGGTTCTGTCATTGAATTCCACAATGACAAGTGCTTGATCAAAAGTCAATTGACTTAGAGATCATTCTCTCAGGCACTAGGAGTGAGAATGTTTATTGCTTAGATTTTATTTGCAACAGTTCTTTTTCTCCAGTTTGTCTTGTAGCTAATAAAAGTGAGTCTTTTTATGTTCAATGGCACAAGAGACTTGCCCACATTAACTACAAGAGAATGCATAGACTATTTTCTAAAAACCTTGTTATGAATAGTCCAAATTTGAAATGTATTAAAAGTGATCCTTGTCATGCATGCCAAATAGGGAAGCAAACTAGGGCCACATTTAAGAGCATTGGCTCCAAAGACACTGAAAGATGTCTTTATTTATTGTATATGGACTTGTTTGCTCCTTTGTCAATTCAGAGCCTAGGTGGGAAATTCTATACTGAAAGTGGAGGTTAGATCTTAAATTAACTCTAGAGGGGGGAGGGTGAATAGAGTTTAAAAACTTTTTCCCTTAGTTTTATAGCGGAATTAAAAATAGTGTTATATATATGTGTAAACAGTGTGAGATATAAAACAAAGTAAATAAAACAGGTTCAGTAAAATCACACAGCACATCACAAAGAAATAGACAATCACAGAAGACACAAGGAATTTATAGTAGTTCCCCCAAAACCTGGGTACGCCTACTCTTCTACCACACTTGGTAGGATCCACTAGGAATTTTTGATAAGGTGCCCTCACACCAAGGGATTTTTGATAAGATGTCCACACACCAATGGGAGTTTGATCAGGTGCTCAAATCACCGATAAGCTTTTGATAAGGTGCTTAAAAACCAAACAAGGATTTTTTGATAAGGTGTCTTGCCACCAGTGAGTTACACTTTTGAAGGGAGTATTAACCCTGTACAGAATGGAATGGAGAGGGGTTTAAGTGTTCTTCTCTGTCAAGATGTATAGAGAAGACTCTAGTGGATTTGATGTTGAAATGCTCCTCTGTCTGATAAGGATTTGTTTGACAGTAGATGTTGCTGGAGCTTTTCTTGAAGAACTAATCTTCCTGTAGCTGATTAAATTGAGAGAACAAGTTCTCCAATTTGTTGTTGCTCTTTTGAAGATCTGAATGCTTGTTCTTCTTCTTCTTCTTTTCTTGAATCTTGCAGCAGGAAAATACTGAGTGGTGGAGTAGCTGTTCTCAGAAAGTATGTGTTGCTAAAAGAAAAGAAGATGAAGTTCTTTGCTCTGAATAATGCTTTGCAGGAAGAAGATGATGATCTGTTCTTTTATTCTTCCTGTATATCTCTCTATATCTGTTCTGTCGATTTCCTATACAACAAATATGTAAAGTATTCTATTTTATTTTATCTGCCGTATAAACTTGAGCATAATTTGCTGTATATCTTCTCCCTTTTCAAAAATCTGACAACTATTAAATGCAGATCCCTTATATTAAGGGATATAATATATCTGAAAAGATAATCTGGGAACAGTACAGCTGCATGCCGTAATCTCTTTCCTTTTTCCACGATTTGTCCTTTTCTGCTGGAAGTGTCAACGGCTATAACTTAAATAATAAAGAAATATGTTTCCTTACTTGATCTGATTGGAAAGAGTCGTTGCCTTCGTCGATCTGAGCTTCAGTAAAGAATTTGTCGAGCTCTGGCTAGAATCTATTGAGCACTGGCTAAGATCTGTCGAGCGCTGGCTGAGATCTGTCGAGCGCTGGCAGCCATTTGTCGAGCGCAGGCTGGAAATCTGTCGAGCGTTGGCAGCCATCTGTCGAACGCTGGCAGCCATTTGTCGAACGCAGAGATGGCTGAATTTCGTCGACCGCTTCCTTGATATTTCATCGATCGCCGCCCGACGAATGCTGAGCGCCGTTCGACGAATGCTGAGACTTAATGAAATTTCTAGTTCTAACAGCCAAATTTCTTCCTAAACTCTTGACCCATAAACTATACATTGGGGTCAACTTGTCCTTAGTTAACATATAGTGATCCTAGCCCAAATCACAAATAGGGTTGTTCCAACAATCTCCCCCTATTTGGTTTAGAACACTATTTGACAAAAGTTGAAAAATAAATAAATGCTAAAACATAAAAAACAACAGAGTATGAATATATCTGATATATTTTAAATATTTTATCAGATATGAAATGAAAAGTACTCTGAGTTTTGAAAATACATTTCAATAAGAATAAAACTGAAAATACAATCAGAACCTTGATTTTTCTGAATTCTGCTGCTTCTGAATTCTGAAATTCTGATTTTGTCTGATCTGTGTTATTCTGAATTCTGATCTGAACTGAACTGTATTGTTCTGAAATCTGAATTGAGTATTTATCTGATTTCTGAATGTGTTATCTGCTACTCCTTTTGATCAGCTTTATAATTTTGATTAGCTATGCTGTAGCAATAACTGATATTGAATTTGCTATATAAAAGTTCTTTTTCTGAGCTGTATCTACATCTGAATTATAGAATAATTTTCTGAAACATTAAACTGTAATCAGCAAACTGCTGTAAGCTTTATCAAGCTTTTTTTCAAACAGCAACTCCCCCTGAGAGTGTCTCCCCCTGAGTTCTGGAGGTTCTTCAGCTTTCTCTCTTGCCTAGATTATAAGAAAACTCCCCCTGAGCAAAACAGTGCATCAAATGGAGCTTGTTCATAAAACTTCTCCCCCTGCCTAGTTTTAGGAAATGTCTGAAGCTAGGCCCCTTGAAGAAGGGACATTTGATGGAGGTAGGGAAGAATGCAAGATTCATATAGTTATTGTTCCTGCACAATAAAATAGAGATCAAGTGCAAAAGGAACTGGAAAGAGAAGCAATTCTGTAGATACAGCTAAAAAAATTTATTAATGATGACAGGCTGAAATAAAAAGCTTCAGAAAAACTGGGTTCGACGAAAAATGAGTTTTCGTCGATCTCGGTTCGACGAATTTGATGACTTCGTCGATCTCCGTTCGACGAAAAACTTGATTTCGTCGAGCTCAGTTCATTGAAGAGCTGGGTAAGTAGAAAACTTAAATTTTTAACAGATTGAGTCTCCATCTATCATGCCCAACTGATTTATAAAGAAAATATGTTTCTTTTCATCCAAGGGCTTGGTGAAAATATCTGCTCTTTGCAAATCAGTAGAGATGAACTGTAGGCAGATTTTGTTTTTATCCACATTATACCTAAGGAAGTGGTGCCTAATTTCTATGTGTTTAATCCTACTATGGAGAACTGGATTTTGTGCTATAGATATTGCACTAGTATTGTCACAAAATATAGTTGAATTATTTAAGTTGACACCATAGTTTAGGAGCTGATTTTGTATCCACAATATCTGTGAGCAGCAACTGCCAGCAACTATGTATTCAGCTTCAGCTATTGATGTGGACACAGATGTTTGTTTCTTACAAAACCAAGACACAAGCCTATCACCAAGAAACTGACAAGTTCCTGATGCGCTTTTCCTGTCTACTCTGCATCCAGCATAATCTGAATCTGAGAATCCAGTTAATTCAAATTCAGATGATGTTGGATACCAAAGTCCTAGATTAGGGCAACCCTTTATATATCTCAAAATCCTTTTTAGTAAAATTAAGTGAGATTCTTTGAGGTTAACTTGGAATCTAGCACAAATACAGGTAGCAAACATTATGTCAGGCCTACTTGCTGTTAAATAAAATAGTGAGCCAACAATAATTGCTCTATATACTTTTGAATCAACAGGTTTCCCTGATTCATCATTATCAACAACAGCATTTGAGGGCATGGGTGTTTTCATGGTGGAAGAATCAGACATACCAAATCTTTTCACTAATTCCTTAGCATACTTAGATTGGGATATGAAGATTCCATTTGGTGTTTGCTTCACTTGAAGACCAAGGAAGTATGATAACTCACTCATACTACTCATTTCAAATTTAGATTGCATCAATTACAAAATCTTTTGCACAAATTTGAATCAGTAGAGCCAAAAATAATATCATCTACATATATTTGAACTAGCAAAGTTTTATTTTTATGTATCCCGAAAAATAATGTTTTGTCTACTATGCCTCTACAGAATTTATTCTCTAGAAGAAAACTAGTTAAAGTCTCATATCATGCTCTAGGAGCTTGTTTGAGACCATAAAGAGCTTTCTTAAGCTTAAATACAAAAGAGGATTGAGTTGGAGAGATGAAACCTGGTAGTTGTTCCACATAGACTTCTTCTTTGATTTCTCCATTCAGGAATGCACTTTTTACATCCATTTGATAAACCTTGAATTTCTTGTATGCTGCAAATGCAAGAAAAATTTTGATTGATTCAAGTCTTGCAACTGGTGCAAAAGTCTGATCATAATCAATTCCTTCTTCTTGTGAGTATCCTTGAGCTACCAGTCTAGCTTTGTTTCTCACAATATTTCCATCTGCATCTAGCTTATTCCTGTAGATCCACTTAGTTCCAATGACTGGATGGTCTTTTGGTCTAGGAACCAAATCCCATACTTTGTTTGACTCAAACTGATTGAGTTCCTCTTGCATAGCAATGATCCAGTTGGGATCTTGTTCTGCATCTTGTAGAGATTGAGGTTCAATCTGAGAGAGAAAACATGTGTGCATCATGTTCTGATTTACTTGATTCCTTGTTTGCACACCTGCTGAAATATCTCCAATCACTTGTGATATTGGATGATCTCTAACTGTGATGTGGTCCACAGTTGGAGCTGGTTCAGCAATAATTTCCACTTCGGGAATTTGTTCAGCTGCTATATCCTGTGGAGGATTATCTGCTGTTATCTGTACTGAATTTTCAGCAAAATCTGGGAGATTTTCTTTTTCACTCTCTTCATCATTCTGTTGTTCAGGATTCAGAATTCCTTCTTTATGTAGAGCTAATTGATCTAGCTGCTCACTTAATATAGTACCTGCAGATTTTCTATGATAGAAGGAATCTTCTCCTTGTAAAACATGTTAGTTTCATCAAAAGAGACATGCATAGATTCTTCTATTTTAAGAGTAGATTTATTATAGATCCTATATGCTTTACTGACAAGTGAATAACCTAAGAAAATTCCTTCATCTGATTTTGGTTCAAATTTCCTAAGGTATTTCTTATCATATTGTGAATGAAACATCTACAGCCAAATACTCTAAAATAGTTAACTTAGGTTTCTTCCTTTAAGTAATTCATAAGGAGTCTTTCCCTTAAGTTTGTGTATCAAACTTCTATTCAGAACATAATTTGCTGTGCTAACAGCCTCTGCCCAAAAGGATAGGGGCAAATTAGCATCTACAAGCAATGTTCTTGTTGATTCAATTAGAGTCCTATTTTTCCTTTCAACTACCCCATTTTATTGAGGAGTTCTAGGAGCCTGAGAAACAATGCCTGATACCTTCCATCTCACAGAATTCTTGCATAAGAAGAGACTCAAACTCAGTACCATGATCACTTATGATCAATGCAACTATAGTAGAGTACTCAATCTGTATGCTCTTAAGACAGTCTGTAAGAACTTTAAAGTTATCTGACTTTTCTCTCAAAAAGAACACCCAAGTGAATCTAGAGAAGTCATCTACAATAACTAGAGTGTAAGACTTCCCCCCTAAACTCTTTATTGTTATAGGTCCAAAAAGGTTCATATGTAGCAAATATTAAGATTCTAGGTGAATCACTTTTAGATAATGATTTAAAGCTATTTTTGTTTGCTTGCCTAGTTGACATGCCCTACAAAGACCTTCTTTCTTGTAAGAACCTAAGGGTAAACCTCTAACAAGATTGTCCTTAGATAATTTAGCAATGGTCCTAATGTTTACATGTCCTAATCTCTTATGCCAAAGTTCACTAGATTTGCTTAAATCACTAAATAAACAAACTTCTGAAGTAGATGAATTGAAATTCACTAAATATATATTACCCTGCCTAATACCTGATAAAACAATAATATTATTAGCAGATTTAATAAGGCATTTCAATTTATTAAATGTTACCTGATACCCTTCATCACATAATTGACTTATGTTGATAAGGTTATGCTTCAGTCCCTTTACATAAGCTACCTCTTTGAAGGTCACTTCTCCAACCTTGACTTTTCCATAGCCTTTGGTCTGTCCACAGTTGGAGTCTCCAATATGACTTTTGGTCCAAGCTTTGCCTTGAAATTGTTCAGATTTGCCTTGTTCCCTGTCATATGTTTTGAACATCCACTGTCCAAATACTATTTTTCACTTGTTCTTGGACAGTTGTGTACCTGCAAAGACATAAACATAAACTAGTTGTTTTTGACCCAGACTACCTTGGGTCCTTTTGTCTTACCACAATACTCAGAAATAATGGACATTTCAGGTTGATCCTTATAGCCTTGTGGATGATATCTCCTTGGAGGTATAATCCATTCAGTAAAAGGATTCTTAGTGTGTTTAGAATTAGAATTCCTGAAATTCTGTGTATAGTATCTGTTCGACAAATTTGGGTAAATTCGTCGACCGTCGTTCGACGAATGTACATGATTTCGTCGAACGCCATCCATGTAATTACTATACTGAAAATCTGTTTTCAGTTTTCGTCGATCTCCGTTCGACAGATTGAAATCTTTTTGTCGAGCTCCATTCGACGAATTCTTCTGAATTCTTTTATTCTTAACAGAACTTGCTTGAAATGACTTTATTTGCTTCTACAACCTCTATGCCTTTAGCAGATATGAATTTAATGGGTGTAGATAATATATTCTTCTTAATCAGATGTGTCTCACTTGATGAGGCACCCAAGCCCAGCTTGATATTAAGTCTAGCATTTACTGTGCTTGTTTATGTCCATCAGTTTGATGCTTCTCCCATTTAGGGATTCTTTAAACTTCTTGGCTTCAGACAACTTGTTCTCAATGAGAACAATCTGTTCCCTCGGAGGCAGCCAAATCTTTCTTAAGATTTTTATTTTCTTCACTTATATTATTCATCTCAGCTAGCTTACTTCTGAGTGAGATTATTTCTTTCTCAGATTTCAGTAAGTCTAAGCAAAGCACTTTGAATTCAGCTTTGAATTCAACTGAGGTAAAATCAAAATTGGATAATACCTGATCTGCATCATCTTCTGCTTCAGATTCTGATTTTTCTTCATCAGAGTTGTTGGCTGAGGCAATTGATTGCCATCATGCAAAAGTTCTTCTCTTCTTCATAGTCTTCATCATCACTGGATGAAGAAGCATTTCCTGACTCACTGTCTGAGTCATAAATTGCCATCAGACATTGATCATTCTCTTTTGTTTCTTCTTCATCATCTGATGAGCTGGATGATGATTCTGATTCAGTTTCACTCCATGATTCTGCTACAAATCCCTCTTCCCTTCTTTTTGTGTTTGTGAGAGGAAGATTTGCTGGGGGTTCTTTTCTCTTCTTTGTCCTTTTTCTTTTCTTTCTTCTGATTTTCTGGACAGTCTGGTGCAATATGTCCAGGTTTCCTGCAACTAAAACATATAATTTCTGTAGAATTATTTTTGTCATACCTTGGCTTTTCATAGCTTCTGGATGACTTTTTCCTGAAGTCTTTTCTTGCCATCTTGTAGAATCTTTTGGCAAATAGACTCATTAACTCTTCATCTTTTGGAGTCTTTTCTTCTTCTGCATCAGCTGCTTTGAAAGCTATGCTCTTTTCTTCTTTGTTGCTGGAGATGAAGTGGATGCTTCAGCTTCCCTGGATTTAATGAGCTGCTCATAGGATTTGAGCTTTCCCAACAATACTTCAGTGGTAATCTCATTGAGGCTTCTGGCTTCCTTGATTGGCCAGATTCTAGAATCCCATGTGCTGGGGAAGCACATTAAGATCTTGTCATTGACCTCAGTGATAGAGATCTCTTTATCCAGAGATTTCAGCTCATTAATTATGAGACTGAGTCTGTTATGCATGTCAGCTACTATTTCTGTTTCTCCTTTCTTGAAGTTTTCATACAGAGAGATCAAGTGTGATCTTCTGTCTTTTCTTTCATCTGCAGAACCTGCAACCATATTACTTAGTGAGATCCAAATCTCTCTAGCTGAAGTACATTCAACCACTCTTTTGAAATATGTCATCAGACATAGTTTGAGCCAAAATGTTCATGGCTTAGCATCTGCACTTCTTTGCTTCTTTTGTGTTTCTGTCCATTCAGGAGGTGGACAGCAGTGTTTGTCTGTTGTTGCTTCAGTGCTTGTTGATGCTGTAGGTGCTGGAGGCCCTGTCAGAATAACATTGAAATCTCTTCATCAATAGAGTTCTTATAAAGCCTAATCTTTGCTTTCCACAGTGCAAACTTGCTAAGATTGCACATAGGAGGTCTTGTGCTTGAATACTCCTTGTTTTGTGCCATGAGTTTTTAACAGAAAATAAATAAACAAAAACTCTAAAATAATTAAGATCTAATTGATCTTTATGATCCAGGTGTTAGCCTGAAAATAAGATCAACAGCCCTCTGATACCAATTGAAAGTGGAGGTTAGATCTTAAATTAACTCTAGAGGGGGGGGGGGGGGGGGGGGTGAATAGAGTTTAAAAACTTTTCCCTTAGTTTTATAGCGGAATTAAAAATAATGTAATATATATGTGTAAACAGTGTGAGATATAAAACAAAGTAAATAAAATAGGTTGAGTAAAAACCACACAGCACAGCACAAAGAAATAGACAATCACAGAAGACACGAGGAATTTATAGTAGTTCCCCAAAAACCTGGGTACGTTCTACTCTTCTACCACACTTGGTAGGATCCACTAGGAATTTTTGATAAGGTGCCCTCACACCAAGGGATTTTTGATAAGGTGTCCACACACCAATGTGAGTTTGATCAGGTGCCCAAATCACCGATAAGCTTTTGATAAGGTGCTTAAAAACCAAACAAGGATTTTTTGATAAGTGTCTTGCCACCAGTGAGTTACACTTTTTAAGGGAGTATTAACCCTGTACAGAATGGAATGGAGAGGGGTTTAAGTGTTCTTCTCTGTCAAGATGTATAGAGAAGAATCTAGTGGATTTGATGTTGAAATGCTCCTCTGTCTGATAAGGATTTGTTTGACAGTAGATGTTGCTGGAGCTTTTCTTGAAGAACTAATCTGCCTGTAGCTGATTAAATTGAGAGAACAAGTTCTCCAATTTGTTGTTGCTCTTTTGAAGATCTGAATGCTTGTTCTTCTTCTTCTTTCTTTCTTGAATCTTGCAGTAGGAAAATACTGAGTGGTGGAGTAGCTGTTCTCAGAAAGTATGTGCTGCTAAAAGAAAAGAAGATGAAGTTCTTTGCTCTGAATAATGCTTAGCAGGAAGAAGATGATGATCCGTTCTTTTATTTTTCCTGTATATCTCTTTATATCTGTTCTGTCGACTTCCTATACAGCAAATATGTAAAGTATTCTATTTTATTTTATCTGCCGTATAAACTTGAGCATAATCTGCTGTATATCTTCTCCCTTTTCAAAAATCTGACAACTATTAAATGCAGATCCCTTATATTAAGGGATATAATATATCTGAAAAGATAATCTGGGAACAGTACAACTGCACGCCGTATCTCTTTCCTTTTTCCACGATTTGTCCTTTTCTGCTGGAAAGTGTCACGGCTATAACTTAAATAATAATGAAATATGTTTCCTTACTTGATCTGATTGGAAAGAGCCGTTGCCTTCGTCGATCTGAGCTTCAGTAAAGAATTTGTCGAGCTCTGGCTGGAATCTGTCGAGCGCTGGCTAAGATCTGTCGAGCGCTGGCTGAGATCTGTTGAGCGCTGACAGCCATTTGCCGAGCGCAGGATGGAAATCTATCGAGCGCTGGCAGCCATCTGTCGAACGGTGGCATCCATTTGTCAAACGCAGAGATGGCTTAATTTCGCCGACCGCTTCCTTGATATTTCGTCGATCGCCGTCCGACGAATGCTGAGTGCCGTTCGACAAATGTTGAGCGTCGTTCGACGAATGCTGAGACTTAATAAAATTTCTAGTTCTAACGGCCAAATTTTTTCCTAAGCTCGTGACCCATAAACTATACATTGGGGTCAACTTGTCCTTAGTTAACATATAGTGATCCTAGCCCAAATCACAAATAGGGTTGTTCCAACATATACTTTAGTGATTGTTGATGATCACTCAAAATATACATGGGTATTCTTCCTTAAGAAGAAATCTGATACTTTAGATATCTTCATAAACCATGTCAAGACAATCCAGAATGAACTGCAATGTACTGTGGTCAAAACTAGAACTGACCGTGGTACAAAATTTCAATCTGGGGCCATGACAAAGTTTTGTCAAGAATTTGGTATCACCCAAGAATTCTCCTCCTCAAGGACTCCACAACAAAATGGTGTGGCTGAGAGGAGGAATAGGACCTTGATAGAAGATGGGAGAACATTGCTAAGTGACTCCTCACTTCCAGAATATTTCTGGGCTGAGGCAGTCAATACTATTTGTTATGTTCTCAATAGAGCTTCCATCAATAAGGCCCATGGAATAACCCCCTATGAGATTCTAAAAGGAAGACAACCAACAATTTCATACTTTAGAATCTTTGGTTGCAAATGCTATATTTTAAATAATGAAAAATCTCAATTAACAAAGTTTGCTGAAAAATGCAATGTTGGGGTTCTTGTTGGATATACCTCACATAATAGATCTTATAGAGTATTCAACAAGAAGACTCAAGTTTTAAAAGGGTCTATGCATGTTGTATTTGATGAGATCAGACTACTTTATAAGGGCTGGTAAAGTTCTCCTAGTTTGACAGGTAATGAACAGATGATGCAAGACATACCCAACACCAGCATAATCTATTCAGATGATGTTGTTCCTGAAGATGAAGATCAGTAGGCTGTTTGAAGAACCTGCTGCTCCAGAAGAAGAGCTGAAGATTGCTGACAGATTGTCTGCAGCAAATAGGCACTCGAGGGATCATCCAAGAGACCAGATAATTGGAGGTGAGAACCAAAGGGTGGTCACCAGAAGCAGGGCTCGCAATAAAGCTCTATTCTTGAGCTTTCTTTCACAGATGGAGCCCAAGAATTTTGAAGAAGCAAATCAATACACCTTTTGGATTCAAGCAATGCAAGAAGAGCTGCTACAATTCAAATGGTGCAAGGTATAGAAGTTGGTGTCAAAACCTCAAGAACACAACATCATTGACACCAAATGGATCTATAGAAACAAGCTAGATGAGAATGGCATCATCATCAAGAATAAGGCTAGACTGGTGGCCAAAGGATACATGCAAGAAGAAGGTATTGACTATGATCAAACATTTGCCCTAGTTGCAAGGTTAGAAGCAATAAGGCTGTTTCTTGCCTATGTTGCCCACAAGGGGTTCAAAGTATACCAGATGGATGTCAAGTCAGCCTTCCTAAATAGAGATTTAAAAGAAGAGGTATATGTGGAGCAGCCCTCAGATTTTGTTCATCCAACTCTATCCTCTCATGTCTATTTACTTAGGAAAGCATTATATGGTATAAAGAAAGCCCCTAGGGCTTGGTATGAGACCTTGTCTAGCTTTCTCATCAAGAACAAGTTCTTGAGGGGAAAGATAGACCGTACATTGTTTCTTAGGGAAACAAATGGCAAATGTCTTCTAGTCCAAATTTATGTTGATGACATAATCTTTGGGTCTACTGATGACAACCTTTGCAAAATGTTTGCCAACCTAATACAAGGGGGGTTTGAGATGAGCAGCATGGAAGAGCTCAAGTACTTTTTAGGCCTCCAAGTGAAACATTCTGATGAGTGGATATTCATCTCTCAGACCAAGTACACTAGAGAGCTTATCAAGAAGTTTGGGATGGAATCTACTTCCACCATGAAGACTCCCATGAGTTCCAACATTTCCCTGGATAAGGATGAGAAGGGTAAGCCTTTTAATGAATCCATGTACAGGTGCATTATTGGATCCCTGTTGTATCTGACTGCTAATAAACCAGACATTATGTATGTTACATGTGTTTGTGCTAGGTACCAAGCATGCCCTAAGGAATCTCACTACTCAGATGCAAAGAGGATTTTGAGATACCTTAAAGGCAGCCAACATCTTGGCCTTTGGTACCCTAAGAACAATGATTTTGAACTGACTGGCTTTTCAGATGCAGATTTTGTAGGATGCAAAGAAGATATGAAAAGTACAAGTGTGACTTGTCAATTCCTAGGAAGGAGGTTGATCTCTTAGAGCAGCAAGAAGCAGACCAGTGTGGCTATATCCACTGCTGAGTCTGAATATATAGTTACAGGGAGCTGCTGTGCACATTTATTATGGATACAACATCAGCTAGAGGATTACAACCTCAAGGTAAGTCACTATCCATTGTATTGTGACTCATCTAGTGCTATCTCTATTGCTAATAATCCTGTCTCTCTTAGCAGGACTAAGCATATAGAGATAATGTATCATTTTATTAGAGAGCATGTAGAATATAAAAATATCTGCCTTGAATTTGTCCCCACTGACAATCAAATAGCTGAAATCTTTACAAAGCCATTAGATGAGCCTAAATTTAATGGTTTCAAAATTAAGCTAGGAATGCTGAACTTAGAATAGGGTTCAACATTTCATTTTGTCTACCATATTTGTTGTATTATTTCCTAAGCTTGGCTAGAAAATAACAATGCCTTAGAACATTTAGTGACATGATTAGGGGGAAGAATAATCCAATTTATAATGAGTCACTGTTTGGCTATAAGGTCAGCTAAAACAGCTGAGAAAGTTTCAGCTAAACCGCTGAGAATGCTGAGAAAGTCTCAGTTAAACCGCTGAGACGATTAACAGGCTCAGCGGTTTGACATTACCTTGTCCCAGCGGGTTGTCACCCCATCTCAGCTGTTCCGCTGAGACGGGCTCGTGCAATTAAATATTGTCTTAATTAAAAATTCAGTAATAAACAATCAAGTAAATTGATAAGTCAAATCAACTTCTGTAATTAGGGAAAATCTAAACCAAACCTCTATAAATAGAACAATGTTGATTAAATAAATTTACAAACCCTTACACCCCAGCCGACGAGATGAACCATCTTCCCTCCTGTCTCAGCGACTCCTCTTTTTGAAGAAATGGCGCCAAAAATGTCAAAGGATCTCCAAGATTATTGAAGGTCATATGACTTCAATCAAGGATTATAGTGATAAGTCTGTCTTCATGGTGAAAAATGAAGTAATGACAGAAATTCAATTTATTAAGAAAGAAACCTCTTACCTTAATAAGCAGATGACCAAGTGGTTTGACCTAACAGAAAAGTCAGTTGTAACTCAAAACACAATACTGAGATCAATGGAGAAGCAACTTCAACTATCTGAGCAAGACATGACATATGTCAAGAACTATGTGAGTAAGACTGATGAGGTCATAGAGAAGGCCTCCAATCATATTGAAGAGTATGTATGGACTACTGCAACAACAATGATTGGAGAGGCAGAAAAGATGAAGGATGAGTTAAAATCAGATCTGGAAAATTCCTTCCAAACCTTATCTGGGTCTGTTGCTGCTGCCTCCCAAAGCTTGGAACAAAAATTGGTTGAAGAAGCTAGAAAGGGGAGGTGGCCAATGCTGAAACCAATTCTAAGTTGGCCCTCAAAGTTCTACAAGGAACAAGAATAACACTAAACCTTCCTCTGCTGGACAATTTCAGAAAAGAAGATTTTGATTTTGAAGCTCAAGCAAAGATAACACAAGATGTTCAGCTTGCAACAAGAAGAAAAAGAGAAGGTGACATGCTTGCAGAAGAATTCATGGCCAAAACTAGAAAAAAGCAGGGCAATGACCCTGATTATGAGCATTGGAGTGATGACTCTAAAAGCATTATTATGAATGCTTGGCTGAAACATGGCCTGATCTGCAAAGACATTAACAGGATATACCCTGCAGAAGAATGGATAAAGCATCTTGAGAGGAATTCCCAGAGGGAAAGGGTCTTCAAAGAAAATCTTGTAAGAAAGAACAATCTAAAGAGGATGCCTTCAAGATACATTCCTAAGCCATATCTTTACTTCAAGAGCAGAAGAACAAGAGAAGTTAGCTGAAATGAAAGTTGTTGCTGCAGGAAAGGAGGCTGCTGCTAAAGATGTTGAATGCTCTAGTTCAACAAAGAAAAGAAAAACTTGAACTAATGGATTTAACTTTTCATAAAAAGCAAATGTAAAATGAATCATGTATTAACATTCTGTCATTAATGAATTTGATAATTATGTTGAAATGATAGCTTGTGTTAATAGGCCAACATTAGTCAAGCTTAATATTGTTCTATATTAATGCTTTATATATTCTGTGTTTGTATATATGTAGTTAACAATATTATTGTTGTGTTTAACAATGTTATTGTTATGTGGTCATGACTATTATTCATAATCTATCATGACATCCTCTATAATGCCTATTTTCTATTAACAATTACTTGTTATGATATCATGACTGCTATTTCATATATTGTCATTGTTGAAACCGTCAACCGGTCTCTTGAGTTCGGACCCACCGGGGGGTGTAGCCTTCGCCTACTTCTCCCTCACTGAACTCTCCTAACTTCGGATGGAAAAACTGGAACAGACCCAAGGCTGTAGCGAGGAGGTCCCGCCACACACCCGGAAGATCTTAGAGAGCTTCCCCTCCCAAAACCAATTCTCAGCCGTAAATCCGCCTATTGGTTTTACTAATCGCACTCCAAACTGGTCTGCTAACATCCTAAGTCCGCTGTTCTGGAGGGCTATTGGCAGCCCACAAGGGGGCATTTAGGTAATTTCACCTCAAAGCCATCTGGGCGAGTGGTCCATGAAGGCACCACTCGCCAGGATCCTTTCCCATCATGGTTCGTCGGGCGAATAGTTTACGAGGTCATCACTCACCATGTGTTCGACTCGCTTGCTGTCCGAGATCTTGGGCTCTCTCGAACCATCTGCCATGATGCCTATGCGAGTGGCCCGCAAGTGCGAGTCTCACTCGCCCAAAGATCTCTTAGACTCCTGTCCCGTTCCTTGCCCTGTCACCTGGCCCCTTGGGGCCCACTAGACCCACTCGGTGAATACGGGGTTGTACACAATCCCCGCTCTTTGCGAGCGAGTCCTACGCTCAGAAAGAAAAGTCCAACCCCAGTATTCGGCGAGTGCTTTACTGACCTGGAGGGAATCTTTTTGGTGGGGCCCTCCACTTAGCTATAAATACTGCCCCAGTTGTTGTCTTTTGGTTGCCCATCTTCCAATCAATGTTCCTCATTTTCTCTCTCAGAGCACTCACCATGACGTTCATGAAGCCGACGCCACGGCCTCTTTCGGAAGGAATGATGGCTCGTCTCGCCGGCTCGCAGGGAGGGACTGCTCCCAAGAACACTCGAACGCCCCCTGGCTCTCTTCAGCAAGAGACCCCTCCAAGCCCTACAGGCTGAAGAAGGCCAAGACAGTCTGGCAGGACCGGGGGGAGAGGGAGTCGGCGTCTGAAACTCCCCCTTTTTGGCATTCCTCCTGTCAATACCAACGAGGTAACGCAATGCATCTCGCTTTCGAGGTGATTATGATGTGCGACTGACCTTCGCCTCTCTTACCATTTGCAGGATCTGTCGATGACCGAAGGTGGTCCTGGGCTCAATCAGGCGAGTGTGGCCATTCCTCCTCCTGCTCTCGTGAATGCCCCTCCGACTCAGGAGCCCGTCCTTCTCGGCACCTCTGTCGAAGCCCTGTCCTCGCTTGGTGTGCATTTTGTTGCCCTCTCGCTTGCTTTTTTCTTTTCTCGCAACTCTTCTGACTTAGGCTCTCGCAACCCCTACCTTTGGGACCTTCGGGACCACGGGTTTGCCCCCTCCCTTTCGCACTTCTACTGTCTCGGATTCTACCAAGAGTCCCCCTGCCCCTGAGCGGGAACGCCCAGCGAGGAAGAGTCCCGTGCCCAACTCTCATGCTGCGGACCTGGCCGTCACTTCCGCTGCGGCCGACCAGGTGCACCGCCCCGGGAAGGGGAAATCCTTCCACCTCCCAGACCAACCATTCGTAGGACAACCCAGCACTTCTCGCCGGTCTCCGGTAGAAGAATACGTACCTGGTCAGTTATCTCCTTCCGCAGAGTTAGCGGCTTATCCCTGAGAGAGGTCTAATCTCTGCTTTTGTAGGCTTTCGCCAGATCCCGATCACCGACCCCTTAGAGGAGGAGGGGTTGATCTCGCCTCCCCCCTCCCCCAGCTACATCTCTGAATTCCTTGGCGACCACGAGGATGCCCGTACTATGAAGGAGCTGATGACAGAGCTTTTCAGCAAGCTGATATGGATGCAACGAGATCAAGCCAACATGACAGAGGAGCACCGGGAGTCCTTCGAGCGTCGGATTAGCATCCTCAAGCGAGACTACGGGCACCTGGTCGGGGAGATGGAGCGCTAGGGGGGCGGGTGCGAAGAGACCTCTCCTGGGAGGCACATCGCGCGGGCTAGGGATCAAATGCGCTTGATCAGCCAAGAGCTGACCGCAGTCAGCGCGTTTCACTGCCTGCGAGTGCCTCCAAGGACAGGGAGGCGAGGCCGGGGTCAATGGCGGTGGGATTAGTACTAAGCCTACCAGCTCTTGCTCCCTGCGTTCTCCCGTATCCCTGCTATTTCTTCCATTCTATTTCCTTTTTCTTTTTTGCACCGGACTAAGGCGAGACCTTTTATGTCTCGCTTTCCGCTATTTTTCAGAATGATGCTTTGCGATTGTTTTCGCTCTCGTGTCATTTGATTCGAATTTTGCAGGAAAGGTCTCGCGTACTGCTTTCGCCTTCAGTATGAGGTCGGGTTCAGGTGGGTGGTTCAGATCCCGAGGTGCTAAGAAGTCGCGGGGGCTATCCGCACCCCACGCGCAAATTATTTCAGTCATTTTTCTCCTTTTTTTCTATAAATAGTTCATTCAACCACCGTCATTATTGCGCTTTCATCTCTCTCTTCTCTTTTGCTCTCGTGAAACCACTCGCCCTTCTCTCTACTCTTTTGCTCTCGCGAGATCACTCCACTCCTACACGATGCCAAAAGAAGCGGATGGTAGGGCTAACTGTGCCCAAGCTTTCGCCAACCAAGACTTTGAGACCTGCGATCTCTCGGAGGAAGATTTCAACCAGGCCATCGCGGATTTCGTCCCGCCAGGTTTCGTCGGGCGCCTCCCGGGGAGCCGGGATTGCATCAACCAGTTCTCGCCCGACATACTCGCAATCCCCCTTGAACACTTTGAGGTAGGGCTTCGCCTCCCGCTGTGGCCAGAGGTGCGCCTGACCCTGCGCTATTTCGGGGTAGTCCCCGCGCAGATCAATCCCAACTCCATCGCCATGCTGGTAGCATTCGCCTGCTATCTGCGCGAGGAGGGGATTGAGTTCTCGCTCTCGGTCTTCTGCAAGCTCTTCACCTTCAGGGCCACTCGCGGAGTGGCGTTCTTCTCTGGGCAGAGCCCCCTTAACGTGACCGGCACCATCAATAAGAACCATGACTGGGTTCGGCGGTTCATCTTTGTCACGGGGAAGTTTGGCAACGTGCCACTCGCACCTGTGCAAGAGGACAAGTCGACCTTCCAGCCTCCAACGCTGGGAGGGTTCGAGGCTAAGCTCCACACCTTCCTCCTAAAGCACGACATGGATGTTGTGCACTTGCGAAAGCACGTCGGCTCGCTGCCGGTGGTCTCGTCGGGAGAAGGTAAGCCAAATTACTTCGATCAGAGTTCTCGCTCTTTTTACGCTCGCTTCCGCTTGTTTTAGCTGACCTTTTGAACACAGGGCTTCGGAGCCTCCCCCTTCATCCGCCGAATGCAAATGTGGGGATCCCTCCTGCCGACGCTCTCACCCGCACACAGTCTGCTGCCGCGGTATGCCGTGAGAACCCGCTTCCCGCGAAGTCCAGTGGGCAAAAGCCGAAGCTGAAGCGGAAGCCTAACGCGGTTCCGAGTCCTTCCGCCAAGCGGGTGAAACCCTCCACTGCTGATAAGGGCAAAGCGATCGTGGAGGATGTCCCGGGCTTGAGTGCTCCCGCGGCTGGAGTCTTGGCCGTCCAGCCCACCGCTGCGCCAACGACGATCTTTTCGGGGCCGGTGCTGAGAGGTCACCAAAATTTTCCTCTCGGCGATAAATACGCCGATCTCGCCGGCGAGCCCCTTGTTCACTGGGACCGGCGGGCCAACCGGGTCTCCATTTCCACCCTCCCTCCGTCCTGGATGGAGAAGGAAACCATCAGTGGCCACGCTTATGGCCTCTCATATGCGCTTTACAGCCGCGAGGGCGCTTCTACCTTCGACACCGAGTCGACGCAAAATCTCGCGCATGAGGCCGTGAGGGCTATGATGCGGGCCCATGAGCTGACCCATATGTCCTCTCGCCAGGGTATGATGCTCGCGTGGAACATCGTTGAGGCCGAGAAGACCCGTTCTATTGCAGCCTCCGAGGCCGCGGCCGCGAAGCAACAACTGGCCGCTGCCGAGGCCCTTCTCGCTAGCCGCCCGAGCCGAGAGGTAACCCACTCCTCTTCTTGCGCCTTGAGTTCTCTCTTTACTCTCTTCCTTACCTGCGCACTAACCTTCTTTTTGCTTGCAGGACGTAGCCAACTACGATACCTTGCTCGTGCGGTCTCGCATCCTCGAAGAGCAAAATACGGCGCTGGAGGCCGAGAACCAGAGGCTGTGAGATGCTGCCGCTCGGTCACCTACCGCGGAGAGGGAAACTCGGCACCTCTACTACAATGCCGAGTTTGAAGGGCTAATGCAGAGGACTGCCCAGGGAGTGGCGGAGCACGCGTTGGATGTGCTGCGGAGGGCCGGCTTCTTGAAGGAAGACGGTGAGAGAATCCTTGCCCGTTATGTACTCCCAGAGCTCTTCGCCCCGATCGATGCCGCGGATGAAGCTGGCGACGGGCAAGATCATGGAGGCCTCTCCTCTCCGAGCAACGGGTACTCTGACGATGAGGTCGATGACCCTTGAAAATTCCTTCTTTCTTTTGTTGTAATGCGAGAGCCTTTTGTAATTTTATGGCGAAATAGAAAGTAATACTTTTGTTGTCGTTCGTGGTCTTAGTTACCGATGCGCATCTCTTTTTCTACACTTCTCGTTATCGTCGCTCGGCAGCTCGCGTACTCGTATGCCCTTTCGCGACTTAGACGATTTCATTGATTTCTGCCGGGAGCGAAACTGCTGCGTGGACCCGCTACATCTCGCATACTTCTCGCATCCCTTGGGACTGCTAACCCTCCGTCGCGCATTCATCGGGCGAATGCCTTTTTCGTATAACCCCATTCGCGGGCGAGTGATCCTTGTGGTGGACATCACTCTCCACTTCGGTACCAAGACTCACCTTGTGATCATCTTCCTTCTTAGGTCCTTCATTTATTACCTTTCCTTTTCCCGGGCCAGCCTTTGAACCTTCGGAACCTGCCACCGAGTGAGCCTTCGGCCCTGCCAGCTAGGTGAGAGCCTGGTCAGCGGGTCTGCTCGGGGCCTACCTTTGAACCTTTGGAACCTGCCACCGAGTTAGCCTTCGCCCCTGCCAGCTAGGTGAGAGCCTGGTCAACGGGTCTGCTTGAGGCAAACCTTTGAACCTTTGGAACCTGCCACCAAGTGAGCCTTCGGCCCTGCCAGCTAGGTGAGAGCCTGGTCAGCGGGTCTGCTCGGGGCCAACCTTTTAACCTTTGGAACTTGCCACCGAGTGAGCCTTCGGCCCTGCCAGCTAGGTGAGAGCCTGGTCAGCGGGTCTGCTCGGGGCCAACCTTTAAACCTTGGGAACCTGCCACCGAGTGAGCCTTCGGCCCTGCCAGCTAGGTGAGAGCCTCGTCAGCGGGTTTGCTCAGGGCCAACCTTTGAACCTTTGGAACCTGCCACCGAGTGAGCCTTCGGCCCTGCCAGCTAGGTGAGAGCCTGGTCAGCGGGTCTGCTCGGGTCCAACCTTTGAACCTTGGGAACCTTCCACCGAGTGAGCCTTCGGCCCTGCCAGCTAGGTGAGAGCTTGGTCAGCGGGTCTGCTCGGGGCCAACCTTTGAGCCTTTGGAACCTGCCACCGAGTGAGCCTTCGGCCCTGCCAGCTAGGTGAGAGCCTGGTCAGTGGGTCTGCTCGGGGCCAATCTTTAAACCTTGGGAACCTGCCACCGAGTGAGCCTTCGGCCTTGCCAGCTAGGTGAGAGCCTGGTCAGCAGGTCTGCTCAGGGCCAACCTTTGAACCTTGGGAACCTGCCACCGAGTGAGCCTTCGGCCCTGCCAGCTAGGTGAGAGCCTGGTCAGCGGGTCTGCTCGGGGCCAACCTTTGAACCTTTGGAACCTGCCACTGAGTGAGCCTTCAGCCCTGCCAACTAGGTGAGAGCCTGGTCAGCGGGTCTGCTCGTGGCCTACCTTTGAACCTTCATCATCATCACGCCAGTTATCATACCGCACACTTATATAAGAAATCAAGTTGTAAAGCAAAGTATTCTTATTACATGGGCTTAAGGATAGAAACGCTTTAAGTCATCACCACTCCACGTGTGATCGAGGGACTCGCCCTCCACATTTTGGAGGCGGTACCCCCCTGACTTCAATGCTTCTCCTATGACATAGGGGCCCTCCCAATTGGGATTGAGCTTTCCTACCATGGCTGACCTTCCGGACGCGTCGACCTTTTTCATCACAAGGTCACCCTTCTCGAATTGTTTGATCCTGACATGCTTGTCAAAGTATTTGGCCATCCGCCGCTTGACCTCTTCTTGAAGAATGGCTGCGAGATCTCAGACTTCCTCGATCAGGTCCAAGGAGAGCCGCAACTCCTCCTCGTTTCATGTTCTCCATTCTTCATCCCCATCAGAGACGGCCCTTACCCGCGGCGTCCTGACTTCAAATTCTACGGGAATGACGGCCTCGCAACCATGAGAGAGCTTGAAGGGGGTCTCTCCAGTGGCGGTGTTGGGGGTAGTCCTTAGAGCCCATAGGACCGAGGGGAGTTTCTCCGCCCAGTTCCCCTTCAAGCTTTCCACCTTTTTCTTGAGTAGGTTCACTATGACCTTGTTTGCCGCCTCCACTTGCCCGTTGCTCCCGGGGTGATGGAAAGATGCGAACCTGAGGTCTATCCCCAGCTGGCTGCAGAAACTGATGAACTCCTCGCTGGCAAACTGCGGACCGTTATCTGTGACTATGGCTTGTGGGAGCCCATGTCGACAGATAATCTCTCCCCATACAAAGTTGCGGACTACCTGGGAAGTGACCTTAGCTAAAGCCTTGCCTCCAACCACTTCGAAAAGTAGTCAATCATAACCATGAGAAATCTTCTTTGCCCACTGGCCTGGGGGAAAGGTCCTACCAGATCCATCCCCCATATGGCAAAGGGCCAGGGTGCGGTGATGCTCCTTAGCCTCTGAGCTGGAAAAAGTTGAAGTGGGGCGAACAGCTGGCACT
This sequence comes from Dactylorhiza incarnata, assembly GCA_033032865.1. Classification (NCBI taxonomy): domain Eukaryota; kingdom Viridiplantae; phylum Streptophyta; class Magnoliopsida; order Asparagales; family Orchidaceae; genus Dactylorhiza; species Dactylorhiza incarnata. The sequence continues at coordinate 9,463,561 of JAWHQI010000082.1, read as the reverse complement.
TTCGACATTGTTTGGCGAACACCGCCGCATCCCTGCTCAGGGTCGGCCAGAAGTATCTCTGCCTCATTATCCTTGCTTCCAACGTCCTGCTCCCCGAGTGACTGACACATTCGCTAGAGTGAACCTCCTACAAGACTCTTGGGGCTTCTTCCTCTGAGACGCATCTCGCCAAGAGTCCGGAGAGGGTCTTCCGATACAAGTCCCCTTCATGAAGCACGTAGTAGGCAGACTTATATCGAAAGCGTCTTTGATCTGGGATCTCTTCTGGAAACTCACCCATTGCCAGAAAGGTCATGAAAGGATCCTTCCACGAGCGGCGTTGTTCTATGTCCATGAGCTCCCCTTCCTATTTTGAAGGGCGAAACAGATCTATCAAAGTTCCTCTGACCCGAGGGCCGGACTTGGCCAGCCGATCTGCCTGGATGCTTTCCTCCCTTGGTACGTGCCTGACGGAGAAGGTTTTGAATACCCCAATGAGACCCCTTACTTTGGCCAGATACTTCACGAGGGTGGGTTCTCTTGCCTCGAACTCACCCTTGATTTGCGAGGCTACCACCATCGAGTCCGTGAGAACTTCCACGTCGTGAACCCCCAACTCCTGAGCCAGACGTAGGCCGACGATCACTGCCTCGTATTTCGCCTAGTTGTTGGTGACGGGGAAATGTATTACCAGAGTTTGTTCGATTTTCATTCCATGAGGGCTTTCCAACACCGCCCCTCCTCCTAAGGAATTCTTGCCTGACGCCCCATCGACCAATAGCTTCCAAGGGATGTGATGAAGAACTTGGTCTTCCTCCATTTCGACCACATAGTCTGCCATGAAATCCGCGACCGCTTGAGCCTTCATTGACAATCGGGGGACAAAAGTGATGTCGAATTCACTTAACTCCACTGACCATTTCGCGAGTCTTCCCGAGTGTTCCACCCCCTCAAAGATTTTGCGAAGGGGATGGTCAGTCACCACCTGGATCGAGTGGGCCTGGAAATATGGCCTGAGCTTCCTGGCCGAGATGACTAGAACGAAGGCCAGCTTCTCCAAAATTGGGTATCGGAGTTCTGCCTTCTTCAAAACCCTGCTTACGTAGTAAATGGGCAGCTGCTTCTTGCCGTCTTCCCGGACCAACACGGAGCTTACAGCTTCAGCCCCGACTCCAATATATAAGGATAGATTCTCTCCCTCCTTGGGACCTTGGAGTAGCGGAGCTTTGGAGAGCTAGCTCTTCAGGGCATGGAAGGCCCCCTCACATTCCCCCGTCCATTCGAACTTCTGGCTACCGCGCAACACCCTGAAGAAGGGGGAGCATTTCTCTCTAGCCCGGGAGAGAAACCTACTCAACCCCGCGAGCTTCCCAGTGAGACGTTGAACTTCCTTAGTATTTTGCGGCGATTTCAACTCCATTATGGCTTTGACCTTGTCCGGGTTAGGCTCTACCCCTGCTGAGGTAAGGAGATGTTCTAGAAACTTTCCCTTGCTGGCTCTGAATACGCACTTCAGGGGGTTTAGCCGCATCTTGTACTTGAGCAGAGTAGTGAAGGTCTCCTCAAGGTCCTGGAGGTGAGAGCTCAAGCTCCTACTCTTCACCATGAGGTCATCTACGTAAACCTCCAAGTTCCTCCCCCTTTGCTCCCGGAAGACCCGGTCCATCATTCTTTGGTACGTCGCCCCTGCGTTCTTTAGTCCAAATGGCATCATCTTATAGCTATATCACCCTTCCCTTGTGATGAAGGAGACGTCTTTGACGTCCGGGGGGTGCATCCTAATTTGGTGGTTACCATAACAACATTGGAGACCCAGCCCAGATACTGGATCTCTGATACGAAGCCTGCCTTGAGGAGCTTCCCTACCTCCTCGCGAATCGGCTCCTCCAACTTTTCAGCGATGGACCTCCTCTTCTGCCTGATGGGGCGGGCTCCTGGCTCGAGGTTGAGGCGGTGGTAGGCCACGTTTGCATCGATGCCTGGCATGTCTGTCGCGCTCCATGCGAAGATGTTCACGCTCCTCTGGATGCATTCCAGCATCCTCTCCCTGTCTTCCGGGCCAAGACCCCCGCTGATCCGCACCTTTTCCACTCTTCCCCCTTGGGTGGTGACCTCCATTTCGACCACTTCTTCAGCCGCCTCCAGACGGGCCGACTCTTCCCATCTACCCTTCTCCTCCCTTCCCTCGGGCAGGGTCTTCTCTTCCTCCGAAGCCTGATCCTCCATCGGCTCGACACGCTCCTCCGGAGCCACTTCCTTCTCCCCTCCTGGGATGTTGTTCTCTCCCTTTCCTTCCCTCCTATCTCTACCTAGCTCCTCCGACCCCTTCATCTCCCTATCCACCTTTTCAACCATCGCCATCCAAGAGATGGTGTTGACGACAGTCACATAGCACTACCTCGCCACCTTTGCTTCCCCCCCCCCCCGGATCCGGACCTGAACTCCTCCGCTATGGAACTTCAAGCACTGATGGAAGGATGAGGGAACGCACCGGAAGGTGCTGATGAGAGGGCATCCAAATATGGCATTGTAGCTGCTTGGAGCGTCAACAATGACGAACCGGCAGTTCCCGGGGACACCTCCCAACGTCACCTGGAGGCCAACTCCTCCCTCGACTTCTTTCCTCTCCCCTGAAAACCCAAACAAGGGTGCATCTGAGGCTTAGACCCTCTTCGCCTCTACTTCTAGCGCGTCAAAGGCCTGGCCTTCTTGAAGATAACATTCACTGAACTCCCGTTATCGACCAAGATTCGGGAGACGGTGAAGTTTTCAATTGCCGCTTGGATCACCAAGGCGTCACAGAATGGGTCTTCAAAGTCTGGCGTGTCCTCCGCCGAGAAGGTGAGCTTCTCCGAAGGGGGGGGGGGGGGGGGGGGGGGGGTTGGGAGGTCGATGCGACGCTTCTCCTGAACATCTCCTGGAAGCTTCTCTTGCGAGTCACTTCTATTCCTACCCCACCACGGATCACTCCGACCCCTCCCCTGGATCCTACGTTCGTCCTGTCTTCGCACCTATCCTCTTCATCTCCAGGTAGCACCTCCTCGATCCTCACAGGCCGCTGCTGCTGCTGGCCTCTTCCCCTTACCTCCAAAAATTCTGGGCAGGTGGTCGTCGCATGACCTTCTTCCCGATGAAAGTCACAGTAGGGCAACGCCACCCTGCCCCCTCTTCCTCCTCTTCCTCTTCCTCCTCCTCTTCCTCCTCTTCCTCGGCTTACCGCCATGGCTTGCTCTCGAGGGGGGTGAGGTTGTCTGGGACCTTGCCTCCATCCCAGAACCCTCCCTTCCCCCCTTCGTTGGTGATCTCTTTCCTGTCCTCTCGTCGGTCCTTCCTGGGGCCTCTAAGCCAGCCGGTTATTGGGCTCCTGGTACTCCCAATCCCGCTGCTGCCCCCGAAACCTCTGACCTCTGGGTTCTTCCCTTCTTCTTCCCTCCTGGTGCCTCACCTATGGCTCGCTCAGCCTCGCCAACCTCTTTGCAAACTCAGGGTTGGCGGCCTCTCCCTCGATCTCCTCCACTGCCCGCTCCATCAGCTCCTCAAAGGATAGAGGGGCCTTTCGCTTTAAATCCATTTTGAAGAACCCCTCCCGTAGCCCCACTATAAAGGCTAGCTGGAGGGTGAACCCCAACACCTCCTGGACTTGCAGGACCTCTTCTTGGAACCTATCCACATAATGGGCCAACGACTCCCCAGGCCCTTGCTTGATCTTAAAGAGTGCCTCTGCATCCTTCTTCCTCTTTTTTTACGTTGAGAAGCGCAATCTGAAGCTCCGGCGCAAGTCTTCAAAGGCGTAGATGGAACCCACGGAAAGCTAGTGGAACCAATCCCTCGCCTTCTCCTTCAGGGTGGTGGCAAAGAGCCGACATGGGAAGGCATCTGTCATCGGAAGGATCGAGACCATGTCCTCAAACCACTGTAGGTGCAGGACTGGGCCATCTTTGCCTGTATAGTAAGACATCTCCAGCCCTCTGAACCCCTCTAGCACCGGAGCAGAGAGGATCAATTCACAGAAGGGGCTCCCTTCCCCTGCTCGGCGAGTGGTCCTCTCGCGCAGAGTCAGCTCACACACCTCTGCACTCGCCGGGAAACTGAACAGCTGCCGCCCCGGGAGATCTCGCGCACTTGCTTCCGCCGCGACCTCCTTCCCAAGCCGCTGGCTTGGAGCGTTCTCGCCGATCTGTTGGAACAACCCCATTTCTCATTTGGGCTAGGATCACTATATGTTGACTAAGGAGAAAGTTGACCCCAATGTATAGTTTGTGGGTCAAGAGTTTAGGCTGTTAGAACTAGATATTTCATTCAGATTCTGCGTTCGACGAACTCCACACTGCGTTCGATGAACGGCTATCTGCGTTCGACGAACGGCGTGCTATCTGCGTTCGACGAACGGCAAGCTCTCTGCGTTCGACGATCGGCTTGCATTCTGCGTTCAACGAACAAAATATATTCAGCGGTCGACGAACAACTCAAATCTCAGCGGTCGAAGAATTTGTCTAAGTGCAGCGCTCGACTAATTACAAGCTGCGTTCGACGAACTCAAGTCTGTGTTCGACGAACAGCTCAATACTTCAGCGGTCGACGATCCCGTCTCAGCGGTTCAGAGGTCGACGAACAAATTGTTATAGCGGTCGACGAACAGAACCCGGCTCAGCGCTCGACGCTTTTACTCAAGCTCAGCGCTCGACGCTTTTACTCCAGGCTCAGCGGTCGACGAATACTTCTGTTCGACGAACTCCAGTCTGCGTTCGACGAACACCTTCAGATCGACGAAAGTTCTCATAGATCAACAAAATTAATTATTCCAGCAAGATTCATTTGAGGTCGACGAAGTAAATTTTGTGTTCGACGAAAATCTTGAGGTCGACGAATCTGAGTTCGACGAAATTTATTCTGATCGAAGAATTGATATTTCAGTTCAGAGAATTCAGCAGGATTATACTTATTTCATTCTCTGATCTCAGATCGACTACAGCAACGACTCTTTCTATCAGATCAAGTAAGGAAAATATATTTCCTTTTATTATTCCAAGATTATAGCCGTTGACATCCAGCAGAAAAGGACATTTGATGGAAAAGAAAAAGGCAAACGGCGCTGTAGATGTACTGTTCCCAGAATATCTTCTCAGATATATTATATTTCTTAATATAAGGGATTTGCAATTAATGTCTGTCAGAGATTCAAAAGAAAATAAGGAAGAAGATAAAGTAGATTAATATACAGCAAATCATTACATTCAGTTACACTCAACAACATCAATACAGAAAATAATACAGAATTGTTGTACAGATTTTCTGCTCAGGAAAAAGAAAGAAAAGGAGACAGGAAGAACAAGAAGAAATACAACTACACAGATCTTCATCTTCCTCCTCCAGCAGCTCTTACACACTGAGAACATCTTCAACATTCTTCTCTCAGTCATTTGTTGCAAGTTTTTAGATCTTCAAAAGAGCAACAACAATTTGAGAAGCATTCTTTTCTCTCAGATTCATCTGCTACAGGAAGATTATTTCTTCAAGAAAAGGCTCCAGCCAATCTACTGTCAAACAACTTCATATCAAACAGGGAGCTTTTCAACATACATCCACTAGAGTCTTCTCTCAGCATCTTGACAGAGAAGAACTTCTTAAACCCCTCTCTATCCCATCTTGTACAGGGTTAAAACTCCCTTCAAAAGTTTACCCCATTGGTGGCAAGACACCTTATCAAAAAATCCTCCTTGGTTTTTGGGCACCTTATCAAAAGCTCATTGGTGTGAGGGCACCAGATCAAAAATCCTAGTGGATTCCTACCAAGGGTGGTAGAAGAGTAGACGTACCCAAGTTTAGTGGGGAACTACTATAGCTCCATGTGTCTTCTGTGATTGCTTTACTTTTCTGTGTTGTGTTGTGGGCTGTTTTCATTATTCATTTTATTCTGTTTTTATTACTCACTCTCTATACACATATATATATCACTATTTTTAATTCTGCAATAAAACTAAGGGAAAAAGTTTTAAACTCTATTCACCCCCCCCCCCCTCTAGAGTTAATTTAAGATCTAACCGCCACTTTCAATTGGTATCAGATGGAGGTTGATTACTTCAATTTTCTGCAACTTATACTCAATTGAACACTTTCACGATCTGTTGGGGTGGAACCACCGGGACCACGGGCGTCTCACATTCGTTCCTTCTGGGGAGAGCTACCTGCATGGTCCGCATGACCTCTCGCTTGAACTTCTCGAACATCTCCATCCACTCCATTGCTGCAGGTGGCTGCGAATGGCCTGGGTCGGAACCATTTCCTCCATCTCCTGTCATCGAGCTTAACTTGGGATTTTCTTGCACTGGCTACGGTCCACGCTCACCGCACCAAAAATGTTGAAACCGTCAACCGGTTTCTTGAGTTCGGACCCACCGGGGGGTGTAGCATGTTGGATCTTACGGCGCCCTTAGGGGGGGGGGGGTGAATAAGGGTTTTATGGAATTTAAATCTTAATTAAAAATATTAGAGTTTGCAACTGAAGTTTTAGAATATTTTATAAGAAAATATATTTAAATATTTCAGATAAGATTATATTGAAGATTCCTTTTTAAATAATTGAAACAAACTTTTTGTTTACTGTTGCTAACGCCTGGCGTTAAGTCTTAACGCTGGGCATTAGCTCTCCAGAGAATATTCTTCAGAACAAAAAGATTGCCACAATGATTTTACTTATGAAATCTTAAATGAAATTCAATTCCAGAACATCAGAGATTGTGAAAATTATTATTTTATTTCAAAGATAATTATACAAATGTTAAATTTAATACTTTGATGGAAATATAAATTAAAACATTCTCAAAGAGGAAATAAAATCAATTGAATAGAACATTCAGAGACAAGATTTTATTTCATAATAAATTGAATACACAGATATTTAATTTCTATAACGCTAGAAATCAAGGCAAAAATATGTAAAAACATTTTTTGTTGATTCACAGGTCCTTCTCCCAAGGACCGGTTGGATATAGCCTATCTATCCCCAAATAAGGCCTCTAGCCACCCCATAGATCTACCCTCGACCTAGTCGCCATGCACAAGACGGCGAATTACCCCCTAAGCCTCACAAGGACCTAGTCGCCAACACAAGGCGAATTTACCCACGGAATCCTTCCCGGAATCCGACGTTCTCACCGAACGATTTCTCCACACAAAATACAAAAAGGAAAAATAAAAGATTACAAGATAAGTAAAGAGAAACTCCCCAAGAAATTCTGAAGGTGAAGACGAAGTCGATGTAGATGTTGGAGTTCTTGAAACGATCGTCCTTCGTATGGAATATGCGTTGTTGACCTTCTCCTTCAAAATCTTCTTTAGATCTTCATGTTAGCCCAAGGGAGATCTCTTAATTTGCTGTACACGAACCTCTCTCCAAAGTATCAGAATTCTGGAATCATCTATGTTATTTTGGAATGAGAGGGGTTGTACTTTAAATAGCCTTGGAAGCTAACGCATGCGTTAAGGCTAACGCCCGGCGTTAGTGAATCATGTACGGCAGTTGCTGACATCGTGCATAAAGTCGGGAGCGTGACATAACCAATTTCGTCGAATGGAACTAATTTCGTCGAACTCGCCTTCGTCGAATGCATCCTCCGTCGAACGGAAAAACCGCAACCGTCTGGATCGTGCAAACCGCCAAGGATCGTGACAGAACCAACTTTCGTCGAACGGAATCGATTTCATCGAACGGAGCTTCAAGTTCGTCGAACGCAGTTGTCGGGCGCAATGTCGTCGAGCCCAGGCTTAGTTCGTCGAACGCAGCTTACCCAGTGCAAGTTCGTCGAACGCAGCTTGTCGAGCGCAGGTTCGTCGAGCGCAGGAAATTTTGTCGAACGGAACTCCTCGTTCGTCGAACGCAACTTCCTTCAGATTTCGTCGAGCGCCTTCAGAGTTCGTCGAACGCAGCTTCCAGTTCATCGAACGCAGTTTGCATCTCAGCGGTTTTCCTTCTCAGCGGTTTCTTCTCAACAGTTTGCTAACGCGGGGCATTAGCTATCTTTCCAGAGAGTCATTTCCAATCAGCAAACTATTCAAAGGGATGTGTAGCTATAGTTCCTGTATAACCTGCACACTATAAACAGACAAAATACAAGATCAAATACAACACAGTATTTGTTATTCTCAAACCAAGAGATGTGGCACATAGGCTCCAACAATCTCCCCATTTTGATAATAACAAATACCTATATGAGAAATTAGTGAACTTAAAACCATTTGTGTTTATAGATAAGTGCGGTAATAAGATATGCATGAATAACAGGTTAAAAGCAAGATAGATTTGATAGTGATAATGCATACTCTTTCTATATGAAGTTCTCCCCCTACATAAGTGTTCTCTCATAATTTACTCCCCCTAAATATCTATTTTACTATATTTCTCAATTTCTTTTCCCCCTTTGTTATTAACAAAAGTGGGTAGGGATGAGTGTATATCTTTTAAGATAGATAAGGAACCACTTATTGAAGGATTTTCATGATCGAGCATAGTGTATGCACCTCCTATATGATTACTCCCCCTACAAATATACCCCTTTTTAGTTTAATATTATTATAATGCACTCCCCCTAAATATTAGATTTATGCAATTTAATATCCCCTTTTGGTAGAATCAAAAGAGGGTTTAGGAGTGAGTATGTATGATAAGGAGTAATATATTTTATGTCGAGAAAAAAAAAATAAGATGCAATCAAAAGTTTGTTAAATACTACTTGTTGAGAAAAAAAAACATGTTGTAACATAAAGTAGTAAGCAACATAACAGAAATGATAAAGTAAGTATTCTTATTTTAAGATACCACTTGTTGAAACCATGGTGTTAAAAATAATAGACTTGAATGAGCATAAGTGGTAATCTTAGCAGAAGAATAAGCACTCTTAAACATAAACATCATTTTTAGAAGATAAAATCATACAAAGGATAATGAGTTTTAAATTTGAAAAGTTGATGTTTGAGTTAAAGATTGAAGAGATGCTATTCCATTAAGATAATATTGCAAGCATGATTTTATAATATCAAGAAAAGATACACAAACTGCAATGTAATAAAATTTGCATTTCAAGTAAACATAAACATTGTAGCGATCATGCTTTGTTATCTAGTGCATTTACTTAAGTTTGTAGAGAATTGAGTAGATGAGCATTAGGATCCAATTCTCATGAGTAGAAGTTTTATGAAAGATAATGATGTGTACAAAATAGTGTATTGATAAAGTATACAAGTGAATCAATCAAAAACACGTGACTTATATAATGAAATAACACAACATTAAAATACACAAATACTATTACTTCCACAATATTTCAATGCACATAAATAAAGAGTACAACTACCAAGGTGCTCTGCACACACAATGCTTATTAAGACTTATCAGGGTGCAAAGTATTGCTTGGGGATCACATTTATACTTTTTAACTTTATTTTCATTTTTATTGTGATCTAGTGTACTAAAGAGAAGTGGTGTATAAATTGTTTGCTATAAGACACTTTACAATTCTTAGCCAAGGTGCTCAACCTCACAATGCTCATTAAGACTTATCAGGAGGGTGAGTAGTGCTTGATGGAGTTTTCCTTGTCATTGATTATTTGCTTTTTAGTTTAGTGACTAAGGACTCCGAATTCATTTGTTTTGCAAACATATCATTTTTTAAACCACATTTCTCTAAAGAATAAGTGCATGAAAGATAAAGAATTGTAATAACCAATTCAATGTTGTGTAGGTAATCTATTTATGCATTTTAATCATTTATGTCATTACACTACACAATCATGTAAGAATGAGATTGTAATCACATGTAGGTTATCAAAAAAAGTGAGTGAATGAATCATTATCAAAACATAATACAATACTCATACTTAGAGGCATGCTAAGCGTTTCTACACATGTTTATCTACAATTAATTTCATTGCACATAACAAGATAATATTCAAGGCATGATAAATACAAAACAATGTCTTTTAAGAAACTTGAAAGTTAAATTAAACATTATATTTAATCTTTAATTGATATAATTAATCATCCTTGACAATGACAATGAATAACAATTAGTTTTTATAAATTTTTTGAATTTTTTATATATGCACAAAACAATAAACACACATAAACAAAAACATATTTTTGTTCTTTGAAATTGTTTTGTAATTTTGTATTTGTTTTTTTATATATATGTTCTCTGGAAAACATAGAAGTCTTTAATAGCCCTTTCAGTAAATGATATTCTATGCCAGAGAAATAATGCATAAGAAAATACATATAATAAATTTTTTTTTAAAAATAAAATTTTGTTTTAAAGGAAATAAAAAGATAGAAAACTTTTTACAAACAGAGAAATAAAACACACACAAAATATTAAAATAATACCAGAAATAATTCAAAAAAAATTATTTTGGAGCAAAGGAGCTAACGCCAGGCGTTAACTTCTTAACGCCAAAACAGAACTGCATTTCTTGAATTTTTGAAAAATGTTTTTCAAAATTCATTTGTATTATAAAGAGGCCTTCCTTCAGTTGAAATTTCAGAGTATATTGATTAGATTTGAAGGCTCTTTTAGCATGTTTTGGTGATTTTTCAAGTACTGGTGTTTTGTAAAATCATTAAAGCTCAAAATAATAAAATATGCAAACACAAGATGTAATGTTAGAACAAAAACAAATATGCATGATTTTAGAATAAGGAGTGAGATAATATTCATGCAATGAATATAATATAAGTATATCTAAGATCAAGATACCTTAACTACATGACTACACTCTAGCCCCGTACTAAGTGATGGATGGGCATGAGGAGCTGCACACATGTCGTAGGTTGGGGTGTTAATCCCATATGCATACAAAAGATGACGCTCAACCTAGCACTCTTTCCCCCCAGTGCCTCTCAAGGCCCCACTGGAACCCTCCCCGGTTAAGGACAAGATATGACTTAGAGGTTAGGTCTCTAATGCACACAATCCTACGCCCTCGCTATTGTGAGACACAGGTCATAGGTTTAATGATTATGGACATACTAAGCGTGTAAGCCTTAAATATATAAACGATGTTATAATTGCATGATTAGTTTTGGATTTACAATTTTATCGAAGATTGTTGATTTTAAATCAATTTAGAAAAGTTTTATTCATGCAAATAACTACAAAGGAAAATATGATTTTCATATTTTAATGATATAATTTACTTTAGCATTGCAAGATATAACTAGCATGAACATTGATTTCTATCTATGGTACGTGATAATGCTAGTGTGATGAATTACGACAACAAGGTGCAAAGCTAAGTAAAATTTGGACAAATATATAATTGAATTGCATGTATTCAAACATAGAGTTTTAAATTTTCATAGACCTAGAATGAAGTGACAATTCTATTTGATTTCATCTTGTTGATATCAAGTTAATTCATAGGTCTAAAGATAATGAGATACATACAAGCAATAAAGATGCACATCACATACACAAAATAAGATATGAAATTATAATACCAATTGCAATCATATATTTCATAATTCCTAAGGTTGATAGAATTAGTTGATTTAAGATAGGTCTTGATGGATCATAAATTATGATATATGATTATAGTGAATTTTAGCATAGGATATTAATAGATCAAGATGGAGTGTGTGAAATCATATTCATCATTTTTGTAATTTTTCAATTATGATTTTTCATTATAGGGGCTATCATATGCAAAAAAGAAAAATAGACAAATATGTAATAAGTTGTGCATTTAGTATTTTAGCCTAAGACCCCTAAAAGTCCATTTAAATCCAATTTTGAAAGTAATTCTATTAGTCTTGATAATATCATTTAGCAAATTTATCATTCAATTTATAATGATAATATAAGACATTTATAGGCAATGGATTTAAAAAAGATAAAAATATATAAAAAAGGAAAGATAGATCACTTAAAAATTATGACTTTATATTCAATTTAATTCAATTTGATTTGTTAAACATTAGGCTTAAAATGAAAGTCATATCTTATGATATATAAAGTGATCATAGTGTGTTGGCTCAAAAAATAAAAAATAAAAATAAACAAAAGAAAAGGCAATTAAGCATATCATGAAGTAGAGTAATGATATTTCATTTTTAATTTATTTCTACTTCATGCAATACGATGATTCCTAGTGAATGAGAGATTTAGGTATCCAAGGGGGACCAAGTGTGATGGTTCCTTTGGGTACCCAAATACATCGTGTAGGCTTTTGGAGACATAGTGATGAATAGGCCTTTATAAGTGGAGTTAGTGTTTCATTTTTAATTTTGGGCCTCCATTCATACTTTGGTTGTTTATCTTTTAAATTCATATTATGATTATTTGACATCTTTTTGGAATGATAGTTGTTTGAAAAATAATTCATTTGGGATTTATGTTTATTCAAATTATTTTTCAAAATACATTGATGTTGATAATCATAATGAATTTTATTATATAGATTCTTTGAAAGTTTATAAGAGTGATTGTCTTTCTTTAGAAGTGATTGTTGAAAGAGTGGGTTACAATAAATTTTAAATGATTGATTCTTATTTTGATGATTTTCATTTCCACTCTTTCTTATAGACATACTCTTATAATATGAAGTTAAGCTTTTAAACTTTTGATAATTTGATAAACTAGAAATAAAAGATTTTTTATTAAATGAAAAATTTTGAATAAACATTTTTAATGATTCTAGTTTATCCCTTAAATTATCATTTTCTTTTATCAATTTTTCATTATGCTCTTTTGAAGTTAAAAGACTTTTTTCCAAAACCTTGAGTTCTTCTTTAAAAGTATTGTAATCAAAATAAGGTTTAACATTTTTAATTAAATAGCATGAATGAGAATTTGAAACATCAATATAAGATTCTACTTTAGCGTTTGCTTTTAAAGTTTTATTTTCTAAACGTAATTTGGAATTAGCATGTTTCAACTTTGAAATTTTACGTTTAACAAATTTAAGCACACGAAATGTAGAAATAGAATTTATTACAAAAAGAGAAGTTTTTGATTTTCTTATATTGCTATGGGATGAGACAAGATTTGAACCAAGGGTTCCTTTAACATCTTCTTCGCATTCCTCTTCCATAGTTGAATTTTCGTCTTCTCTTTTGCTTGATGTGTGGCCAACAAATGAGTCTAATATTGTGACGTTGAATTCTTCTTCCTCCAAGCATAAGTCCTCATCGGTTTCTCCTCTTGGATCAATAAGGAATTGCTCTTGTTCATCATCTGTGGAAGGAAAACTATAAGTAGTCTCAAGAAATTTCCAAACTTCAAAAGCAGTAGGAAGCGTATAAATAAATTTGAAATTATTTTGATCTAGAGCACAATATAGACTATTCATAGATTTGACATTTAAAAATATTTCATTCTTATTTAAAATACTTGGGGGCTTTTTAATTGTAATATTCCAAACTTCAATATCCAAAGTTTTAAGAAATATTTCCATAAGTGTTTTCCACCCATTATAATTTTCACCCATAAATAATGGTGGACATAATGATTTTTCATTTCATAAAAATTATCCCCTCTAGAAGATGCGAGATCATGAAGCTCCATTATTCCCGGTTGTGAAGCCGTATTGGAATAACCTACCTCTGATACCACATGTTGGATCTTACGGCGCCCTTAGAGGGGGGGGGGGGGGGTGAATAAGGGTTTTATGGAATTTAAATCTTAATTAAAAATATTAGAGTTTGCAACTGAAGTTTCAGAATATTTTATAAGAAAATATATTTAAATATTCCAGATAAGATTATATTGAAGATTCCTTTTTAAATAATTGAAACAAACTTTTTGTTTACTGTTGTTAAGGCCTGGCGTTAAGTCTTAACGCTGGGCGTTAGCTCTCTAGAGAATATTCTTCAGAACAAAAAGATTATCACAGTGATTTTACTTATGAAATCTTAAATGAAATACAATTCCAGAACATCAGAGATTATGAAAATTATTATTGTATTTCAAAGATAATTATACAAATGTTAAATTTAATACTTTGATTGAAATAGAAATTAAAATCAATTGAATAGAACATTAAGAGACAAGATTTTATTTTATAATAAATTGAATACACAAATGTTTAATTTCTATAACGCTAGAAATCAAGGCGAAAATATGTAAAAACACTTTTTGTTGATTCACCGGTCCTTCTCCCAAGGAACGAATGGCTATAGCCTATCTATCCCCAGATAAGGCCTCTAGCCACCCCCTAGATCTACCCTCGACCTAGTCGCCACGCACAAGGCGACGAATTACCCCCTAAGCCTCACAAGGACCTAGTCGCCAACACAAGACGAATTTACCCATGGAATCCTTCCTGGAATCGGACGTTCTCACTCCACACAAAATACAAAAAGGAAAAATAAAAGATTACAAGATAAGTAAAGATAAACTCCCCAAGAAATTCTGAAGGTGAAGACGAAGTCGATGTAGATGTTGGCGTTCTTGAAACGATCGTCATTCGTATGGAATATGCGTTGTAGACTTTCTCCTTCAAAATCTTCTTTAGATCTTCATGTTAGCCCAAGGGAGATCTCTTAATTTGCTGTACACGAACCTCTCTCCAAAGTATCAGAATTCTGGAATCATCTATGTTATTTTGGAATGAGAGGGGCTGTACTTTAAATAGCCTTGGAAGCTAACGCGTGCGTTAAGGCTAACGCCCGGCGTTAGTGAATCGTGTACGGTAGTTGCTGACATCGTGCATAAAGTCGGGAGTGTGACAGAACCAATTTCGTCGAACGGAACTAATTTCGTCGAACTCGCCTTCGTCGAACGCATCCTTCGTCGAACGGAAAAACCGCAACCGTCTGGATCGTGCAAACCGCCAAGGATCGTGACAGAACCAACTTTCGTCGAACGAAATCGATTTCATCGAACGGAGCTTCAAGTTCGTCGAACGCAGTTGTCGGGCGCAATGTCGTCGAGCGCAGGCTTAGTTCGTCGAACGGAGCTCCTCGTTCGTCGAACGCAGCTTACTCAGTGCAAATTCGTCGAGCGTAGGAAATTTGTTGAACGGAACTCCTCGTTCGTCGAACGCAGCTTGTCGAGCGCAGGTTCGTCGAGCGCAGGAAATTTTGTGGAACGGAACTCCTCGTTCGTCGAATGCAGCTTCCTTCAGATTTCGTCAAGCGCCTTCAGAGTTCGTCGAACGCAGCTTCCAGTTCATCGAACGCAGTTTGCATCTCAGCGGTTTTCCTTCTCAGCGGTTTCTTCTCAGCGGTTTGCTAACGCTGGGCGTTAACTACTAACGTGGGGCGTTAGCTATCTTTCCAGATAGTCATTTCCAATCAGCAAACTATTCAAATATATGTGTAGTTATAGTTCCTGTACAACCTGCACACTATAAACACACAAAATACAAGATCAAATACAACACGGTATTTGTTATTCTCAAACCAAGAGATGCGGAACATAGGCTCCAACATAGCCTTCGCCTACTTCTCCCTCACTGAACTCTCCTAATTTCGGATGTAAGAACTGGAACAGACCCAAGGCTGTAGCGAAGAGGTCCCGCCACACACCCAGAAGATCTTAGAGAGCTTCCCCTCCCAAACCAATGCTTAGCCGGGCACCTTGGAGGGCACTAGCAGCCAACTCCGAAAATTGCCTGGAGGAGAGAGCTCAGAAGATTCGCTCTGCTCTCCAAGGTGCCCTTAAGGGTTTATTTATAGATTTTCTAGTCTTGGACTGCAAATAACGTAAATCCGCCTTTTGGTTTTACTAATCACACCGCAAACTGGTCTGCTAACAGCCTAACTCTACTGTTCTTGAGGGCTATTAGCAGCCCACAAGGGGGCATTTAGGTAATTTTTCCCTCAAAGCCCTCTGGGCGAGTGGTCCATGAAGGCACCACTCGCCAGGCTCCTTTCCCATCATGGTTCGTCGGGCGAATGGTTTACGAGGTCATCACTCGCGTGTTCGACTCGCCTGCTGTGCGAGACCTTGGGCGCTCTTGCCCCATCTGCCATGATGCCTATGCGAGTGGCCCGCGAGTGCGAGCCTCACTCGCCCAAAGATCTCTTAGACTCATGTTCCGCTCCTTTCCCTGTCACCTGGTCCCTTGGAGCCCACTGTACCCACTCGGTGAATACGGGGTTGTACAGTCATGATAGTTTTTTTTTGGTTATGTATCTTAGCATTGGTGTATATTCTTCCTTCTTCAAATGAGAGGGGCTGTACTTTAAATAGCCTTGGAAGCTAACGCGTGCGTTAAGGCTAACGCCCGGTGTTAGTGAATCGTGTACGGCAGTTGCTGACATCGTGCATAAAGTCGGGAGCGTGACAGAACCAATTTCGTCGAACGGAACTAATTTCGTCGAACTCGCCTTCGTCGAACGCATCCTTCGTCGAACGGAAAAATCGCAACCGTCTGGATCGTGCAAACCGCCAAGGATCGTGACAGAACCAACTTTCGTCGAACGAAATCGATTTCATCGAACGGAGCTTCAAGTTCGTCGAACGCAGTTGTCAGGCACAATGTCGTCGAGCGCAGGCTTAGTTCGTCGAACGGATCTCCTCGTTCGTCGAACGCAGCTTACTCAGTGCAAATTCGTCGAGCGTAGGAAATTCGTCGAACGGAACTCCTCGTTCGTCGAACGCAGCTTGTCGAGCGCAGGTTCGTCGAGCGCAGGAAATTTTGTCGAACGGAACTCCTCGTTCGTCGAACGCAGCTTCCTTCAGATTTCGTCGAGCGCCTTCAGAGTTCATCGAACGCAGCTTCCAGTTCGTCGAACGCAGTTTGCATCTCAGCGGTTTTCCTTCTCAGCGGTTTCTTCTCAGCGGTTTGCTAACGCTGGGCGTTAACTACTAACGTGGGGCGTTAGCTATCTTTCCAGATAGTCATTTCCAATCAGCAAACTATTCAAATGGATGTGTAGCTATAGTTCCTGTACAACCTGCACACTATAAACACACAAAATACAAGATCAAATACAACACGGTATTTGTTATTCTCAAACCAAGAGATGCGGAACATAGGCTCCAACATAGCCTTCGCCTACTTCTCCCTCACTGAACTCTCCTAACTTCGGATGTAAAAACTGGAACAGACACAAGGCTGTAGCGAGGAGGTCCCGCCACACACCCAGAAGATCTTAGAGAGCTTCCCCTCCCAAACCAATGCTTAGCCGGGCACCTTGGAGGGCACTAGCAGCCAACTCCGAAAATTGCCTGGAGGAGAGAGCTCAGAAGATTCGCCCTGCTCTCCAAGGTGCCCATAAGGGTCTATTTATAGATTTTCTAGTCTTGGACTGCAAATAACGTAAATCCGCCTTTTGGTTTTACTAATCACACCCCAAACTGGTCTGCTAACAGCCTAACTCCGCTGTTCTGGAGGGCTATTAGTAGCCCACATGGGGGCATTTAGGTAATTTTTCCCTCAAAGCCCTCTGGGCGAGTGGTCCATGAAGGCACCACTCGCCAGGCTCCTTTCCCATCATGGTTCGTCGGGTGAATGGTTTACGAGGTCATCACTCGCCATGTGTTCGACTCGCCTGTTGTGCGAGATCTTGGGCGCTCTCGCCCCATCTGCCATGATGCCTATGCGAGTGGCCCGCGAGTGCGAGCCTCACTCGCCCAAAGATCTCTTAGACTCCTGTTCCGCTCCTTGCCCTGTCACCTGGTCCCTTGGGGCCCACTGGACCCACTCGGTGAATACGGGGTTGTAGAGTCATAATAGTTTTTTTTGTGGTTATGTATCTTAGCATTGGTGTATATTCTTCCTTCTTCAAATAGGGGGGGGGGGGAGATTGTTGAGAATATTGCCCTCAATGTTTCCTTGTTTTAAAGAGACATCGCGCTCAATGCTAAGTACATATTGTATTTGATAAACCCTCTTGTGCATCATGTATATGCAGGGTTAGCATATTCCAATCATTGTAATAAGGTCTGTGGTTTACTATCAAAACCGCTCAGACGACTTCACTGACTCAGCTGAACCGCTGAGACAAGGCCAGGAGTCGTTGTGAAGGGGTCTGCCTCAGCTGAGCTGCATTTAGATAGAATCCGCTTAGAAGACTATTTGTCTCAGTGGATCCACTGAGACGAAGACAGATTCAGCCGCTGAGACAGAAGACTGTCTCATCCTAACCGCTGAGATAGATTCAAATCTGAATAAAGCATTGGCGGGATCTGCTTTTGGCGCAAGTGGCTGTAAAGCAAGATAAAGTTTTTTAGTCCCCTCCATACTGTGTCAGGGCCCTCCTTAGAGCTGTTGCAGATAGAAGAGGTATAAAAGAACAAGTTAGGGCATTGCAGAAGATGTGCTAAAACGTGGAAAGCAGATCTGAAAAAGTGAGCATTGTTCTATTGACGGCATCCATAAGTGATCTCTCCCTGCTTCCTGAACCTACAGGATGATACAAAGAGAGAAGATAGTTCTTCCTAATTTATTCAAGAAGAGCAAGTTGATCTTTCCTCATCTGTTGAAGAGAAAGATCAGATAGGAGCAAGGTCTTAAGTTATTGCCATTCAGCCCTGCTTCAAGACACCACCAACAGTGAAACTACAATAGAAGACAAAAGTTGAAGGATACATCTTTACTGTCCTCTGTTGTAAGCATAAACTATAACCTCTTTAAGAACATTAGTGTTCTGAGTTTGTAGGGCATTTTGCCTGAGTTGTAGGGTTGTTGAACCTAAGTTTGTAGGGCATTTTGCCTGAGTTGTAGGGTTGTTGAACCTGAGTTGTAGGGTTGTTGAGCCTGAGGTAGGGTGTCACAACCCGCATTTTCTCCGAATTTACGAATATCATAGTAAGAGAAAATACGTGTCATGATGCCACGTCATGCAGGAGACAACTGCAGACGCTCAGGCGGAAACCTATTACTTAATTAATCAAAACATGATTATATGATAAATCATCATTTGAAATCATTTATTAGGGTTTTGGGGTAAGAACTGTGTCTCTCAGTTCGTGGATCAACTAGTCCACCGAGAAAATATATGTATTTGCAGCGGAAAATATTTGATTTAGTTCACTTAAAGTCCTAAATGCACGAGATGATAGGACATAAGGTAAATGATATGCACATATCTAGGCGTAGTATAAGCATAGAAAATATCTTTAGGCAACTTTTAAGGTAAGGATTTTAGTTAAAAAGAATGCAATGAGGATGAAAGAAAGTCATTGTATAACTATAGTATACCTAACATAAATCATTCCCAGACAGCAAGATACACAAGATCTAAAAGTAGTGGCATTCAACTGGCAAATAAACTATAAGTATAAAAAGGGCACAATGGGCGTCAACAATATGACACTAACCCATTGGATCCAACTATATGTCTGAACGCAAGAAGAAAACCAAAGACAACTACCTCGCAGCAGCGGGGTAACAACAACTAAAACTCCAAAACTCCGGGCTACACCTCTAGCCGCTACAGCTCTGAACCTGAGGCATTCAATAAAACAAAGAACGCCTCAGCAAGGAATTACAAGTGGCAGAAAAACAAGCAGGAAAGTAAATAAGGCATAAGGGGTACCAACCCAAGCCAGATTTACCAAAAGAAAAGCTCCAAACAAAGAACTAAACAAAGCACCAGGTGCACCAATATCTTAAAGAGGAACAAGCACAGTTCAATTATTTTATAAATTTAATTAAAGAGACTGATCAGCTCACATAAACGGGTGGCGGTCATTTATCCTCTACCAACCCAAAAGCCAAGAACCGGGTGGTGGTACTTTATCCACTGCCACCCAAAAGGCCAAAAACTAGGTGGTGGTACTTTATCCACTGCCACCCAAATATAATTAAATTAAGATTTTAGTTAAGGCACGGGACGCAACCCGAGATAACAGCACCAAAACACCCTAAGAATAGGGTCACAATGAAATAAACACTATGCAACGATTCATATGGATCCAGGGTTCTCACACAACACAAGGGCATAAATACATAAGTAAGGGAGAATCAAGATATGGAATACCACAACCACAGGGGTTGAAACTTGGGCAATTCTTGAGAAATAAAGGAGCAGCACGGGTTTCTCGAGAAAATAGGAGTAGACATTAGGGATTTCTCGAGAACTATAGGGCTACACAGGAGTTCTCGAGAAATAATTAGGAGATTGCACAGAAGCTCTCGAGAAATAAAAGAGGGTCAGAACAATGATTTCTCGAGAATTAAAAGGGAAACAGCCTAAGCGCTTCTCGAGAATCTAATGGAGCGGACAAGGGACTTCTCGAGACTTAAAAGACGAGCAGGCACAGACTTCTCGAGAATTAAAAGAGGAGCGGGCACAGAGTTCTCGAGAAATAAAAGGGGAAGCCCTTAGACTTCTCGAGAGATTAAAGGAAAGGCAGGCACATCCCGAGAAATTAAAGGAAATCAGGAATGCACTTCTCGAGAGATTTAAAACAAACAGATATGACACAATTCGAGAAGTTTACAGCATTTCTCGAGAAAAAATAAAATAGCTGGAAGAATTAAGACAGAAGGCTTCTCGAGAGATGAAGGCAAGAAACATCAGAAAACAACTCCAAGGGGAACTCCAAACCTGATACTATCATACATGCTCAAGGTAAAAGACAGCCATAACTCAGGAATATTCAAGCCAAAAGCAAAACCAGTACCCTTAAACAAGGAAAAACCGAGCTTCAAGAAACAAGAAAGAAGGAGGAGAAAGAAAAGCCACTTGCCTCAAAACTTGCAAAAACTAAACTTCACCGCTCCGAAGGCTAAGGATCCGCCAAGAAATCACTCGAGCACGAAACCTGGAACTTTTCGGATAAAAAGGAGGAGTTAGGTCACGACCGCAAACCCCAAAAATCCAAGAATATGGGAAAAACTTACCTCTAACACGAAGATCTCGCCGAGAGCTTTCCAAATCTACTCTCCAAACGCGATTCCGACTACAACAGCCCTAGAAATCGCCGGAACTCTTCGACAGGCCGCTCTTGCTTTCTCACCAGAAAGGAATCTAGGTCGGCCGACAGGGAAGGAGATGAAAAGAAAAAACCTAAACTTAAAGTATATATACTAAGATTCCAGGAATTCGTCGAACCCAGACAGCAGTTCGTCGAACGGACACAGCCAGCAGATCGTCGAACGCAGCAAACCTGCAGTTCGGCGAACGCAGAAAACCTACAGTTCGTCGAACGCAGCAAGCCTACCGTTTGTCGAAAGCAGGCTGCCTGCCGTTCGTCGAACGCAGGTTGCCTGCCGTTCGTCGAATGCAGGCTGCCTGCCGTTCGTCGAACAAAGGCTGCCTGCCGTTCGTCGAACGCAGGCTGCCTGTCGTTCGTCGAACGCAGGCTGCCTGCCGTTCGTCGAACGCAGGCTGCCTGCCGTTCGTCGAACGCAGGCTGCCCGACGTTCGTCGAACGCAGACAAGGAAACACAAAAGCAACCTCCCCTTCTATTTAAACTACGACGACGACTAAATCACCTCGTATTTCTACGAAATTCGCACCTAAACTAAAATTCAGCGCTACGAAACCAACGGCGAAGTCAGAATTTAATTCCAACGAGCCAAACTCAGGGTAAAGCTTCCCGAAGCTAAGATATCAAAACTAAACCTGACGAGCTGACGTAACACCCTTACACCAAAATTACGCCACAGCAGCCACGTAAATAATTAACGAAAAATCAGGGACGTTACAGTCACTCCCCCAAAAAAGAAGTTTCGTCCCGAAACTTGAAATCCAAAGATTAAGAAAGATACTGAATCAAATTCAAAGGTTACCAGACAGAAGATTTACCCGAAATCTAAGAAAAGAGGCTAGGATGAGTCTCTCTCATGGCAGACTCCAGCTCCCATGTTGTTTTCGACACCTAGATTCTTCCAAAGAACCTTAACCATCGGGATCGTCTTCCTCCGCAACACACGCTCTTGAGTCTCCAAGATTCGGACAGGCTCTTCAACATACGAAAGATTGGGCTGCAAAACCGGCACCGAATCAAGAACAAGCCAATCACTAAGCAAACACTTCCTCAACTGGCTCACATGAAACACATCGTGAACATTAGGGAAGGAAGCAGGAAAATCCAATCTATAAGCGGACACTCTGACGCGCTCAACAACCTGGAAAGGTCCCACATACCAGGGTCCAACTTGTGGTTCCTTCCAAATCTCTTAACGCACGTCATCGGAGAAACTTTCAAAAACACTAAGTCTCCAACGGAAAACTCTAGATCCACCCTCCTCCGATTAGCATACTTCTCATACCGCTCCTGAGCAATACGAAGCTTCTCGCGGATATGAGTCACAACAACGCTCATCTCTTCGAAAGCCTCTGGGCCTAACAACGGGCTCTCACCAACCTCGGCCCAAAACAAGGGAGTTCGGCAACGCCTCCCATACAAAGCCTAAAAGGGGGCCATTTGCAAGCTTTCCTGATAACTGTTATTGTAGGAAAATTCCATCAATCCAAGACGCTTATCTCAAGCTCCTCCATGATCCAAAATATAGCACCTGATCATATCCTCGAGAATTTGATTTACTCTTTCTGTCTGACCATTGGTCTGAGGATGATAAGCGGTAGAGTATCTGAGGTCAGTGCCCAAAGATCCCTGCAAACTCTGCCAGAAATGAGACATATACCTGTAATCCCGATCTGACGCAATACTCATGGGCATCCCATGCAATCTGATGACTTCAATCAAATAAAGTTCTGCTATCTTCTCCATAGAAAAGCCGGTCTTAAAAGGTACAAAGTGAGCACACTTTGTCAATCTGTCAACTATGACCCATACCGAATCGTGTCCTGCGGGAGATCTCGGCAAACCGGTAATGAAATCCATTGAAATACTCTCCCACTTACAGGTTGGAATATCCAAAGGGTTTAATTTACCACCAGGCCTCTTATGATATGCCTTAACACGCTGACAAGTTAAACATTCAGAAACATACCTTGTTATATCGCTTTTCATACCTGACCACCAAACAATCTACTTCAGGTCTTTATACATCTTTGTGGAGCCAGGATGATAAGAAACACTAGAATCATGCGCTTCACTACAGATTTTTGTTCGAATATCCTCAAGTGCGGGAATACAATATCTACATCGATACTTCAAACTATCTTTATCATCAATTAAAAAATCCAGTAATTCACCTTTTTCAGTCTTATTCCGGAGATGTTGCAAATCATGATCTTCCTTCTGATGCAGTCTGGTGAGGGTAATCCAAGAGGGCTCTTCAGCTTCTAAACTCGAAGGCTCGGTACTACTACCGACTGAGATATCCATCAACATAAATTCCTCTACTAAGGACGGCACAGAGAGATTAAAGATATGCGCGGTCTTTCTGCTCAGGGCATCGGCCACCACATTAGCCTTACCCGGATGATAGAGGATATCAACTTCATAATCCGCCACATACTCCAACCACCTGCGCTGGCGCAAATTCAGCTCTTTCTGGGTAAAGACATACTTCAAACTCTTGTGATCCGTATAAATCTTGCATGACACTCCATAAAGAAGGTGTCTCCAAATCTTTAAAGCATAAATCACTGCCGCAAACTCTAAGTCATGCGTAGGGTAATTCCTTTCATGAACTTTCAGTTGTCTGGATCCATACGCGATCACCTTTCCTTCTTGCATCAAAACACAACCAAGACCAACGTGAGATGCGTCTATATAAACGTCATACTCAACTCCCTCGGTCGGTAAAGACAAAACAGGAGCACTGCACAAACGCCTCTTTAATTCTTGAAAAGCTCCTTCAGAGGAATCGCTCCAAACAAAAGCTGCATTCTTCTGGGTAAGCTTAGTCAGAGGTGCTGACAGCACAAAAAATCCTTGCACAAATCTCCTATAATACCCTGCCAACCCTAAGGAACTCCTTATCGCCTTAGGCGTTGTAGGCATCTTCCAATCCAAGACAGCAGAGATCTTTGTCGGGTCTACAGAAATTCCGTCCTTGCCCGCTACATGACCCAGGAAAGACACTTGCGAAAGCCAGAATTCGCACTTACTCAGTTTCGCATACAACTTGTGCTCTCTCAAGGTAGATAATACTAAACGCAAATGCGTAACATGCTCCTCAGCACTTCTTGAGTATACCAACACATCATCGATGAAAACCACTACAAAAAGATCTAGGAAGTCCTTGAACACTCGGTTCATCATATCCATAAACGCAGAGGGTGCATTAATCAAACCAAATGACATTATGAGAAATTCAAAATGACCATATCGGGAATGAAAGGCAGTTCGAGGGACGTCCGACTCACGGATCCTCAACTGATGGTATCCTGAACGAAGACCGATCTTTGAACACCGAACTACCACGCAACTGATCAAACAAATCATCGATTCACGGCAACGGATATCTTTTCTTTATGGTTACCTTATTCAACTCCCTGTAGTCTATGCACAACCTCATAAAACCATCCTTCTTTTTCACGAACAACACTGGAGCACCCCAGAGCGAAGAACTTGGCCTTACGAATCCACACTGCAACAATTCATCTAACTGAGTACGCAACTCTTCCAGCTCGCGCGGGGCCATACGGTACGGTGCCTTAGCAATAGGACGAGTACCAGGCTCCAGATCAATAACAAATTCCACATCCCTCTCAGGCGGGAGACCAGGAAGACTAACCGGGAAAACATCAGGAAAATCACATACCACCGGAACACCCTCGATACACAGCAAACCGCTAACAGTTTCTAACACAAAAATATAGTAAGCAAAACAACCGGAATCTAAAAGTTTCCGAGCACATACCGCAGAAATAATTAAGGAAACCTGGCGTAAAAAACCATACACACTCATGGGTTGACCGTTGTCCATCTTGAAGTCCAAACGTTTAGTCTTGCATTGGATAACCGCATCATATCTGGACAACCAGTCCATGCCCATAATAACATCGAAATCTTCCAGGTCTAGCACTTTTAAATCCGCAAAAGCTAAGAAGTCACCTAAGAGGATAGGACAATTCTGGATACCCTGGTCCGACACCACAGAGTTGCCAGAAGGAAACTTAATGTGAAACGCATCGCCAATCTGATCGAGGATCAAACGATGACGCTCTACAAAAGCCCTAGCCACGAACGAGTGGGTAGCACCAGAATTGAAAAGGACACGCGCTCAACGGTTCTTTACCTTAAACTCTCCTATAACAATTGGATACATAACTAGCCGAACAGAAATTAAAACTAAGGATAAAGGCTGAGAGTTAAATTCAGGTCTAATCTGAAATAACTTGGGTGGAATTCTGAGCTTCTCCCCTAGTCACCACATTCAACTTGTCGTTTCCTCTATCACTACAACAAACTGCACCTATAGTAAGGATCTAATTCGTTACAGTAAGTGCCAAAAATCGTTACAAAAACTCTTTGGTAATGAAAAAAACTTTAAGTAACGGTCCTCCTCTAAAGCTCGACGCTAAAAGTTCTTGTAACGAATGTATGCATGTCGTTACAAATAAATTAATTGTAACAAATGATACTTTCTCACCAAAAAGAGATTCTTCCTCACAATAAATTGGTCACAATAAATATTATTTCGTTACGAATATTTTTTTTCCTCACAAAAAAACAGTTACGATTAAAACTATTTCATTACAAATGTTTATTTTTTCCTCACTAAAAATAAACTAACTTCGTTACAATAAAGTATAATAAACATTATTTCGTTACAATAGATTAAACAATAGTAACGAAAAAATCGTTACATTTGTTTTCCATTCTTCTTACTACAGCCAATTCATTTATATATCAAAAATATTTCATTTCTATTTTTTGTGTACCTGAGATTTTATTACAAATAATAATCTTGAAAACACACATATATTTAATATTTTGTAACAAGCTCAACATGTATTTATTCACACCAAAAAGTATTACATATAGTACAAGTTATTATCATCTCTTCTAAAATAATACAATATTACATTACAAGATCAACATGTTTCTAATAAATCTTCCGTCATTTTTCGAAAAATGAATCGTCCATCACTTTCTGACTAATGAATCTTTCGTCACTTGCCGGTCAATGCTCGAGCACCCTACAAATAAAAGAGAGCAATTAAGATCACCCTACAAATAAATGAGAGCAGAAACATCCATACAAACTCACATCCATACATACATAATCCATACACACCCATTAAACAAGCGTACAATAAAACACACACTTGCCGCCTGTTGTTTAGTTCACACTGTAATCCCTTCCTTACAATGTGAATTCAAGAATTTAGTAGAAATTTTGCCAAAAAAATTTCATCTGTACAAAACAGTACATCAAAAATATTGTTGTGCAGGTCATACTGGAATACTTGATATATATAAAACAGTACAAAACAGTAGATCTTAGAATAGTTGATCAACAATATTGCCTCCCAACATTTTTTCCCTAAAGGAAGGGATTACATTAACCTGCATATATTTAACATTAACCTGCATATATTTAACATTAAACTACATTTTAATATATAATCTTTAGGTATGTTACATAGCCACCAAGCTCAGGTTCAATCAGACCATAACAATCTAAATTAGAACTTAGAAATCTAAACAGAAATATAAGATACGAAGCTCAGGAAATATAAGATATCAAGCTCAGGAAATATGTTACATAGCCACAAAGCTCAGGAAATATAATACATAGCCACCAATTTAAGGGCGGAGGCGGGGGATCGAAACGGAGCTTTTTGCTCTGCTTCTCATGGCGCGCCGGGTGCAAACGCGACAAAGGCCACCGCCCGCCATTTGGTTACGCGCCTTGCGGCGGCGTTTGCCGCAAACGCAGCCCGCCACCGCCGCGCCAAATGCCGCCAAAAAATTGAGCAGGGGGAGCTAAGCTGATTCAAAATAATGTTTTTTTGAGGGTCTTGATTTCATGGCTGGTTGATATTGTATGGTCAAGAATGAAAGTGTTGTTTTTAAAGGAGTACCCTACGTTAGTTTTGTTGCGATCGAGAGGGAGGGGATCGGGAAAATGAGAGGGGGAGGGGGGAATTTGGGGTTTTAATAAAACCCTAGCCCAAGGCTATCCGCAGACCACTCCCTTATCCACACCCCCAACTCCTATTCGCACCCCAAACTCATTTTCTTTTGAAATTAAGGCGTTACATTACTAACAGCAGCTATATAGAAGAGTCCAATTAAAAGCATGATGGAAAGATTCTATATTATTTAAGAAAAAATGAAAATATTGTGTACTCATGATGGAGTAATATGCAAACTAAACTGAACTTACAAACCAGAAAATAAGCAAACTAAACAGAATTGAAGGAAATTGTAAATCATCAAGAACTGCATTCGAAAACACCACTCGATCGCATCGATTCTCAAACATCACCACCAACGCTCCTTCGGTCCGCTAAGTAATCAATTTCATGATATTTCATCAAGGATAAGTGTACAGAAATTATTTTGATTGTTTTGCTCCAGAAAAATTAGAATAGAACAGTAAATAAAAGGCTGGATATGTGAAAATGTTTGAGGGTGTAGTTACCTTGGATCTCAATCGCAGATTTGGAGAAGCCGAGTAAGGGGTTTGAAACCTGCAGCAGATTATGGAGATTAGGCAGTTAGAACTTAGAAATAAAAAATAGAAATCAAAGTTAGAAAGTGACAATCTCGTATTCCGTCGGATTAGAAATCAGAAAATAGAAATCAAACTGCAATGACTGAAAATCGGATTAGAAATCAGAAATAGAGAAGCACTGCAATGACTGAAAATCGGAAGAATCATACCCTTTTTTAGAGTTTTTTGGAGGTAGAATGGAGGAGGAAGTGAATAGCAACGTCGAGGTTAGGGCTACGCCTGGGAGCAAATCGGAAGCGAAAGTATGATGGTGAAGGCGGCTGCTTGGTCGTCGAAGGACTCCTATTTTGATGAGGGTGGTGCGGACTGCGACGGGGCGGACTCCGACGGGACGGACTCCGAAGGTGCTGAGGGGAGGAGCGATAACTTCAGTGGAATAGGGGAAGAGTGGGGTTTGGAGTTGAAGAAAGGAAGTATGTGAGGTTATTTTGACAGGAAGCGCCGGCGCCAGTTGAACGGGCAGATCGCGAACAGGGAGCGGGATGAGGGTGCTCGCGTCGTGTAGGGGCAGATCGCGAACGGGGAGCGGGCTGGAGAGCTTGGAGCGGCCGTAAAAAACACTGTGTCAGAATAAGTGCGGGAACTATGCCGCCAAAAAATTCAGGAGGGAGAGATAAGTTGATTCAAATTAAAGTTATTTTGAGGGTCTTGATTTCATGAATGGTTGATATTGGACGGTCAAGAATGAAAGTATAATTTTTAAATGAGTGTTAAACTACTTCTTTTTAAAAGAGTATAGAAGAATTTTTTTTGGCAAAATTTCTACTAAATTCTTGAATTCACATTGTAAGGAAGGGATTACAACAAGCTTGATAAAAGTTTTCTACCCTTGACACATCGGTTTCTTTCATTAAAAAAAATTTTAGTACTGGTAATTTATTGGATGTTTTTTTGAAAAATTTGTTTTGTACTTACAGTTCCAATTACATTATGCTGCAGTTTTATCCAATGATATTACATTCGTTGGTTTCACTAATTCGATCAACAAACTCTACCGGCTGAGCTTTCGCGAACCACACATCCTTTGTTAAATCATTCAAGAGGTATAAAATTTCCAACACATTTCAATTTTTGTTGATCAACAATCTCTACCGGCAGTGAAGATGTTTGTTCTATATAATGCTAGAAGTAATATTTTTAATGTGTTTGGCATTGCTGTGTGATTGTATCAATCTTAGCATATTTACTATTAATCATCTATTATATTGGTCTTAAAGCACGGTTTAGCTTTTGTGATTATAGTCTACTAAATATTTGAGCTTGGTGGCTATGTAACATATAACTCTACTTGAGGTTTTGTTATTTACAGCACCATTTTGACACGTAACATTATTTGAGGTTTTCTTATTTAGGTAACATCATATAGATTTCTCATATACTTGCAGTTTTGAGCCCTTTTAACCTATAGTGAAAGATGTCAACTACCGAACAACGAGATGCACGTAACACACGGAGACGCGAGCTTCATCATCTGCACGAGGATGCTCTTCGAGCCCAACGAAACATGGTTGAAGGAAGTTCACATATACCACCTCCACATGCTTCATCGACAACTACCATATTGAATAGTACTACAAACATCCAACCTATCACATTCCTCCCTAGGGGAAGACGACCAAGACGAACAAGACAACTACCACCTCAAGATAACTCACTAGCTCATAACATGATCATGTCACCAGATGCACTACCACCACAAACGCAAGCTGATATACAACATCAGTCGTTAGATGTCGAACATTCTTCGATAAATACAGTTCAACAACCGGTACATGATTTTGGAGAAAGAACGGGTACTAAGCTACACGTTTAATCTACACTTCTCATCAATACACCTTCAATACCTCTCTGATCGACTAATAGTCTAAGCTACATGTTTAATCCCCCACGACGACTGTGTATTTGGGTTGTGTGTGAGTATTTGTCTGTCTATGCATGTTTGTCTGTGCTTGTGTGTGTCTGTGTTTGTGTATCTATGTGTGTTAATTGTGTGTCTGTGTCTATATGTGTTTGTGCGTGTTTGTGTCTTTGCTTGTGTGTCTATGCGTGTTTGTGTTTGTGTTTGACTATGTCCGTGTCTATGTCAGTCTGTATCTATGTCTGTGACTGTGTTTGTGTTTGCGTGTCTATGTTTGTATGTGTCTGTGTGTGTGTGTTTGTGTCCGGTGAGAAAATTAAATTAATATTCAATTATTTTTAATTCAGTTTATCGAGCGCCTGAGAGCGGACGAAATTGAGCGGGGTAATTCTTACTTTTAAAAAATACATAAACGGATAAACCTTATTTAAAAATACATAAATCTTATTTAAAGCTCATGTGCACTGTGGGGCAATGTCGAGGCGGGGGTATTGTCGAGCGGGGAACATGGGCCTCATGTGCACTGTCAGTTGATCGAGTTCCTGAGAGCGGACAAAATTGAGCGGGGGTAATTCTTATTTTTAAAAACAACATAAATCTTATTTAAAAAGTAAATTTTATTAAACAACGGGTTGTATTTATCAATTGATTTGACATGTATTTATAAATTTCATTACACATTTATTTTCATTAAAGCATGTGTCATCCATCAATCAATATAAATATATGACATATATTTTCATTAAAACGCTAGCTCCCGAGCAAAAAACGTGTGCGCTGACAAATTTATTTATGCTCCCGAGCAAAAAATATAGAGCTAGTGCAATGCGCGCGACTGAAAAAAGTGTGCTCGGGAAATAAAACGCGCATCCGAGTGAAAAGCACGTGCTCGAGCAAAAAATGGGCGCTCGAAGGGTACAATTATTTCACCCCTGCGCACAATGAAAAAATATGCGTGCATGCGGGGCCAGTGCGTGATCGTTATTTTTATTCAAAAATTATATTAATATGTTTTAAATTTTTTGATTTGTTTTGTGCAAAATTTTATGGAGGGAAATTTCCCTACATATATTTCATTAATGTGAGAGGGAAGGAAATAGACAGAACTTAATAAACTAGAGGAAGAGAACGGCGCACGGCGACGGCCGAGAAAGAGAACGACGATGGCGGCGACCGTGGAAGAGAGAGGCGACGGCGGCGGCGACCGTCGAAGAGAGGGGAGACAACGGCGGCGGCCGTACGTGAAAGACATTGCTACAGCTCGCAAATGGATGTTTGTGTGTTTGGTTGTCCGTGTCTGTGTGTGTGCATGTGTCTGTGTTTGAGCCCCGACACATGCAATACGCGCTAGCTCTCAAGCAAAAAAAGGAAAACTACATGCACGAGAGTGCATTTGCGTGCGCCCGAGAGTGCATTTGCGTGCGCGCGAGAATGCATTTGCGTGCGCGCGAGAGTGCATTTGCGTGCGCGCGGCAGTGCATTTGCGTGCACGCAGGTTCATGCGTGATTTTATTTTAATTCTAAAATTATATTAAAAAATTAATGTCAAATTAATTTGCATTCATTTTTACATTTAATATATTTTAAATTTTTAGTTTTGTTTTGTTCAAAATTTTATGGAGGGAAATTTTCATCTGTATATTTCATTCATTCATGTGAGAGAGAGATAGAGCTGCATGAGAGAGAGGCAGAAAAACTTTTATAAAAAGTTAAAGATTTATAAAAAAAACTCGTACGCGCAAAAATACTTGTCGCAATAGTACCACATATCTGCGACAGCCGCGCACGGATGTTTGCGAGCCGTAGGAGTACTGTCGTCACGTTAGAGCACTATCGAGGCGGGGTACATCATGCCCATTTCGCTTACAGAAGGTACAAGTCAGATCTCCTCTGGGAGCGCTCTGTATTGCAGACACTTGCTGATGCTTCTTAGCTCCCAACCTCTTGAAACATTTTTCGAACGGATGGCCCGGGCGACCACAAAAGCTACAAACTTCGCCACTTCTTTTCTTTGGAGTCGGGCTTAATACCTTGGGGGTTTCCCCCTCTTCGACTTTCCTCGTGTCCTTTTTCATTAATGCACCTCTATTCTTGGCGTTGTCGATAGCCTCGACTTTCAGCGTTGCTTCTACTACTTCAGCATAACTTTCAGATCTGTAAGTGCTAGCCAATTGCTGAATGTCGCTATGAAGTCCTCCGAGAAAACGCTTTACTCTTCCTGCCTCAGAAGCCACTAAATCTGGAGCAAATCTGCTCAGCTTACTGAATTCAATCTCATACTCACTAACCGTGAGTTGCCTTTGCTTCAGGTGCAGAAAATTATTCATTAAACAGTCTTGCTCGACCGACGGCAGGAACTTCTTTAACACCAATGCCTTAAACGACTCTCACGAACATCCATCTACGAGGCATTCCTCTCCCTGATCCACCAGCTCTTAGCAAGTCCTTTCAGCTGGTAAGCGGCGACCATCACCTTTTGGCCTACAGAAATTCCCGAGTACGAAAACATCTCCTCAATGGCAACAAACCAGTCATCCAATGCCATGAAATCAGCTCTTCCGTCAAACGTAGGAGGTCCTAGTCGCTGGAAATGCGATATGAAGTTCATCTCTGGTGGCAGCAAAACTGGAGGCACCAAAGGAGCGGGAGGAACAGGTACAGTCTGACCAACTACACGGTCCTGTACCACAGGCTGCTGCCCAGCGGCGGCAGTCATCAACGTCTGAATCTGCGATTGCATCGCAACTAACTGCCTGGACAGAGCCTCATTACTTTGTCGCAGACTTTCGATCATGGCATCACTCTGCGCACCCAAAGATTCACCCTCTGATTGGGGGGTCAACCTCATCGCAACACGCCTCCGAGACATCACTGCTAATACGCATAAACCTATAATTAAAACTTAACCTTACATTAGAACAACACTGCTTGGTTCAGAACATACAAGTACAGATACTTGTCATTTCCACTACTTTTCTCTGGGATGTTTTCATGATGATATGCTAAATTCGGGAACGATACTACATCGTCCCTCCTGACTCATGTGCAAAGGGCATGAATGCATGTACTAATTTTTATTTCTGATCGTTTTGAAATCATGTGTGTACGTGTGTCATCATATAAGTCTTTAACTTCGCAGGTGTGCTTATGCAATGCTATGTAAGGTATATTGTGTTATGCATTCTAATAAAGACCTTAATGCATGTTATGAGCGGCGTACACATGAAATATTATGCATCTCATACTACATAATATCGCATGTAACAAACAGAAAACGTGCTAATGGGCATCCATGTGATGATGGTTATGCATCCCATACTACATAACCGTCACATGTTGCCACCTATGGTGGATCCATATACAGACACATATTATGCATCTCATACTACATAACATGTCACGTATACTTCTTATCATGCTATGAGTGTAGTGTTCATGCTTCGGCCAAGACGTACAGATGACACATCGGCGTGTGTATGCAATGAAACCTAATAACTATACTATATCAGAATTTGTTGCTCGGCCGACTTGTCGAACAACCTGCCTCTGATACCAACTGTCACAACCCGCATTTTCTCCGAATTTACGAATATAAGAGTAAGAGAAAATACGCGTCATGATGTCACGTCATGCAGGAGACAACTACAGTCGCTCAGGCGGAAAGCTATTACTTAATTAATCAAAACATGATTATATGATAAATCATCATTTGAAATCATTTATTAGGGTTTTGGGGTAAGAACTGTGTCTCTCAGTTCGTGGATCAACTAGTCCACCGAGAAAATCCTAAATGCACGAGATGGCAGGACATAAGGTAAATAATATGCACATATCTAGGCGTAGTACAAGCATAGAAAATATCTTTAGGCAACTTTTAAGGTAAGGATTTTAGTTAAAAAGAATGCAATGAGGATGAGAAAACCATTTTATAACTATAGTGCACCTAACATAAATCATTCCCAGAGAGCAAGATACACAAGATCTAAAAGTAGTGGCATTCAACTGACAAATAAACTATAAGTATAAAAAGGGCACAATGGGCGTCAACAACATGACACTAACCCATAGGCTCCAACTAGTATGTCTGAACGCAAGAAGAAAACCAAAGACAACTACCTCGCAGCAGCGGGTAACAACAACTAAAACTCCGAAACTCCGGGCTACACCTCTAGCCGCTACGGCTCTGAACCTGAGGCATTCAATAAAATAAAGAACGCCTCAGCAAGGAATTACAAGTGGCGGAAAAACAAGCAGGAAAGTAAATAAGGCATAAGGGGTACCAACCCAAGCCAGATTTACCGAAAGAAAAACTCCAAACAAAGAACTAAACAAAGCACCAGGTGCACCAATATCTTAAAGAGGAACAAGCATAGTTCAATTATTTTGTAAATTTTATTAAAGAGACTGATTAGCTCACATAAACGGGTGGCGGTCCTTTATCCTGTACCAACCCAAAAGCCAAGAATTGGGTGGTGGTACTTTATCCACTGCCACACAAAAGGCCAAAAACCAGGTGGTGGTACTTTATCCACTGCCACCCAAATATAATTAAATTAAGATTTTAGTTAAGGCACGGGACGCAACCCGAGATAACAGCACCAAAACACCCTAAGAATAGGGTCACAATGAAATAAACACTACGCAATGATTCAAACGGGTCCAGGATTCTCACACAACACAAGGGCATAAATACATAAGTAAGGGAGAATCAAGATACGGAATACCACAACCACAAGGGTTGAAACTTGGGCAATTCTTGAGAAAAAAAGGAGCAGCGCAGGTTTCTCGAGAAAATAGGAGTAGACATTAGGGATTTCTCGAGAACTATAGGGCTACACAGGAGTTCTCGAGAAATAATTAGGAGACTGCACAAGAGCTCTTGAGAAATAAAAGAGGGTCTGAACAATGATTTCTCGTGAATTAAAAGGGAAACAGCACAAGCGCTTCTCGAGAATCTAAAGGAGCGGACAAGGGACTTCTCGAGACATAAAAGAGGAGCAGGCACAGACTTCTCGAGAACTAAAAGAGGAGCAGGCACAGAGTTCTCGAGAAATAAAAGGGGAAGCCCTTAGACTTCTCGAGAGATTAAAGGAAAGGCAGGCACATCCCGAGAAATTAAAGGAAATCAGGAATGCACTTCTCGAGAGATTTAAAACAAACAGATATGACACAATTCGAGAAGTTTACAGCATTTCTCGAGAAAAAATAAAACAGCTGGAAGAATTAAGACAGAAGGCTTCTCGAGAGATGAAGGCAAGAAACAGCAGAAAACAACTCCAAGGGGAACTCCAGACTTGATACTATCATACATGCTCAAGGTAAAAGACAGTCATAACTCAGGAATATTCAAGCCAAAAGCACAACCAGTACCCTTAAACAAGGAAAAACTGAGCTTCAAGAAACAAGAAAGAAGGAGGAGAAAGAAAAGCCACTTGCCTCAAAACTTGCAAAAACTAAACTTCACCGCTCCGAAGGCTAAGGATCCGCCAAGAAATCACTCGAGCACGAAACCTGGATCTTTTCGGATAAAAAGGAGGAGTTAGGTCACGACCTCAAACCCCAAAAATCCAAGAATAGGGAAAAACTTACCTCTAACACGAAGATCTCGCCGAGAGCTTTCCAAATCTACTCTCCAAATGCGATTCCGACTACAACAGCCCTAGAAATCGCCGGAACTCCTCGACAGGCCGCTCTCGCTTTCTCGCCAGAAAGAAATCTTGGTCGGCCGACAGGGAAGGAGATGAAAAGAAAAAACCTGAACTTAAAGTATATATACTAAGATTCCAGGAATTCGTCGAACCCAGACAGCAGTTCGTCGAACGGACACAGCCAACAGATCGTCGAACGCAGCAAACCTGTAGTTCGTCGAACGCAGAAAACCTGCAGTTCGTCGAACGCAGCAAGCCTGTCGATCGTCGAACGTAGCAAGCCTGCCATTCGTCGAACGCGGACTGCCTGTCGTTCGTCGAACGCAAACTTCCTGTCGTTCGTCGAACGCAGGCTGTCTGCCGTTCGTCGAACG
Source organism: Dactylorhiza incarnata (assembly GCA_033032865.1). Classification (NCBI taxonomy): domain Eukaryota; kingdom Viridiplantae; phylum Streptophyta; class Magnoliopsida; order Asparagales; family Orchidaceae; genus Dactylorhiza; species Dactylorhiza incarnata. Next base: position 9,428,206 of record JAWHQI010000082.1, on the reverse strand, counting down.
CAGGTTGCCCGACGTTCGTCGAACGCAGACAGGGAAACACAAAAGCAACCTCCCCTTCTATTTAAACTACGACGGCGACTAAATCACCTCGGATTTCTACGAAATTCGCACCTAAATTGAAATTCAGCGCTACGAAACCAACGGCGAAGTCAGAATTTAATTCCAACAAGCCAAACTCGGGGTAAAGCTTCCCGAAGCTAAGATCTCAAAACTAAACCTGACGAGCCGACGTAACGCCCTTACGCCAAAATTACGCCACAACGGCCACGTAAACAATTAACGAAAAATCAAGGACATTACATAGGGTTTGGAGCAAACTTGAGAGATCCTGATGGATTTGTGTTGTAGGCTCTTGGAGTTGAGTTTGGAGGAGGTTGTCTTGTCTAACATACTGTTAGAAAGGTGTAGAGGGAAAGTGAACTACTCATAGACACGTTGTCTTGGGGAACCACTATAAAAGTGTGTGCTTTCTGTGTGTGCTTTTACTTTACTTATTATCTAACAACAGCTAACTGCAAATAAGAAAATTCAAAGAGACCTATTTAGCTCCCCCCTAGGTGAATTAGACTACTACCTTATTAACTATCAAGTGGTATCAAAGGTAGGTTGGTGATGCGCAAATCTAGCACACCGTTATAGGCGGTAGCAAGACTGCGGCACGAAACGGCATTGTACCGATCGTTCAAGTAATATAAAATGTGGGAGTGAATCCCCAAGTATCGAATCTCAAATGAACACGGTAAGGTGGAGTTTACTATCGAGGAAGGACTTGAGATTGAAGTCATTTAGGTCGAATGGATTGCGGAAAAGGGGGTGATTGGATTGTGGAAAATAAAAGAAAATAACTACTCAACTACTCCTATGCAGGCCTTGAGCGCACTGCTTCGCTAGGCGGGATGGAAACTACGTAGTCCTTGAACTCACTACTTTGCAAGGGTGGATGGACGAGAAGTCAAGCGGATGAGGTGAGTAAGTGTGGAATCGAACTGTGCAGGCCTTGAGCGCGCTGCTTCGTGAGGCGAATGGATTACACGGGCCGCTATGCCACACTTCACTAGGCAGATGGAAGAGTAGGCACACGGAATGGGCGAGTAGGCTAGCGGAATGAAGTGGAGGGTGGAGTGGATTTGGTGGCACACCTCAAATACACACATAAACGAAAGAGAAATTTCACATAAACATGAAATAAACATTACAAATCAAGGTTCATATGTGCTACATCATCTAATAATAAGGATTACGCTCATTTACATCAAGCACAAATAAGAGAGAAAGACAAGAGATACGACCGAATCCTGAGGCTTGTTGTAGATTCTCGGTAGGAATCGTCGGGTTGTCAATCCGCGTCCTAGCTCGGTCCCAACTATCGTCCGGGGTAGAGGAGGGCTGTCACTTCCTCCCAATGGACCGGTCTTCTCCGGTAAACTACAATCCGGCCACGTTTGCTGCGAAGAACTCTTTGCTTGGCGATGAAGATGAGGCTAGAATCCTCTCCGTGAAGCACTTGGATGATGGAGGCGGCCGGGAGGATGCTCCGGCTTTAGATTTGCAAGGAAATGGTGGTCGGAGCTCCTCCTTAAGGTGGGCAGCGATGGAGCGGCGAAAAAGGGCGAAACTGGAGCTCTTGGGCATGGGAAAGAAGATCGATTGGGCGAACTCTCGATTAGGTCGAGATCTGCAGCTTTTATAGAAAAAGTCAGAAATTTGGTCACACACGGTCGAACGCACGACCATGCGTGAACCGTGCGATATTAATCGAGAATAAAGGACAGGAAGACGAAGCAGGCGCGCCCGTGCGTTTTACTCATGCACGGTCGAATCCGATCGTGCGTAAAAACGCACGGGCGAATTCAGAAAGCTCGAAATCCGGCAAACAATAGGAGGTCGTGTGTTTTGTTCGCACACGGTTGAGGCCAACCGTGCGTGAAGAAAATGCACGAGCAGGGCAGATCACCATACTGACCAGCCGATCATAGCGCACGACTGCAGCCGACCGTGCGTCAAGTAAACGCACGACCGTGCGATTCATACAGGATGAATTCTGGGCAATATGGATGATCTGCCCACCTGCACAACGAATCCACACGCTGGGAACACACCTCCAACACAAGTATAATAACAGAAAAAAAATGGGGAGCACAATGTGCTTGCCCCCAAAAAAATAGTGCGCAATTGCACACCACAACGGCCAAAAAGTGCACTTCTTGTGAGAAGGGTGAACCAGTGAAATATAAGCATTAATGAACTAAAAGTGAAGTGCATAAAAGTGTATATAAATGGGACTCGTCAGTTGGTCAATAAGGACTTAACAGTCTGACCAGATCCTACAAAGGTGTAGTCAAATCTGAATCCAATGGCTGTCACTGGAGGTCAGAAGGAGATGGGGTCTATGAAGTTGCCCATATGCAAAAAGGAGACTTTTGGCATATGCAAGCAAAGGGTAAGGTTGTTTATGGAAGCCTCAGACCCTAGGATATATATTACTGTCAAGGAGGGTCCATTTGTCTTCACAAAGCCTTCCACTATAGATCCTACAAGGCAAGTGGCCAAGTCATATGCTGAAATGACTAAGGATGAAATTGCACTTGCTACCATGGACAAAAGAGCACAAAATATAATAGTAAATGCAATTGATGATTCCACCTTCCAAAACTTAGTGCATTGTGTGACTGCCAAGGATATGTGGGATACACTCACAGTGTACATGGAAGGTACTGAAGAAGTGAGGGATGATAGGAAATCCCTCCTCAATCAGGAGTATGAATCCTTCAGGCAACACATCTTGAAATACATAGCTGATTACTATAAGAGATTCTTCAGGGTGGTAAATGAGCTGAGGACCTATGGAAGGGTCTTCGGTCATTATGAGTTAAATGACAAATTCCTAAGATCTCTAACAAGAGATTGGGATACAAAGATATATGCCATCAGAGAAGAGACAAAGCTGGGTGAGACTCATCCCCATCCATTGTTTGGAAAGCTGCTCTCCTATGAGATGCAGCTATCTACAAGGAAGAAGGATGACACATCCACCAGGCCTCATGCAAGGGAGAGAGTTGTGGCTCTCAAAGCTGAAAGCTCCAAGAAGAGCAAAGCCAGAATGCCTTCTCCACCAAGAAGGGTTGTTGACTCAGAAAATTCTGAGCCCAACACATCAGACACATCTGACGAGGAATTTGTTGTCTTCTCAAGGCACTTCAAGAAACTGATGAGGAGAAAGCAGTGGAAGAACAAACATTCCTCCTCCTCACATCCCAAGAAAGCAGTGGAAGAACAAACATTCGTCCGCATTCGAGCGGGTTGCGCCCGCATATGAGCACTTACCTTTTATTCAAAACATATATATATATAAGTACTTAAAATGATCGTAAAAAAATATGAATCAATAGTCTTGTTTTTATTTTGTAAGAAAATATAAATTTTTACCTAAAAAATCAATTCCCCTCTCCCCCCCCCCCCCCCCTATCCCTAAATGTAGGTACAATAGAGCCATAAAGATTCCCTCTCCCTCTCTCTTCTCTCTTTCTTTCTCTCTCTTCATTGGATCTCTGAGATCAAAAGCTTGTCGGCCGTTGTACTCGTCGTGACAGTACCGTCGCCGCAACAGTACTACGGGCGCGGATCTCCGGCCCTACGTGAGTGCAACTGTACAGGCCTCCGGCCCTACGTGTGCAATCGGCAGGCTTTGCCAGCCCATACGGCGATATGCTTTGGAATATATATACCGGTGACTAAACTATTGATGTCTCGATATGCTTTTGAATATATATACATATTACACACATATATATATAATATAAATAATAATGACAATTATTTTAATAATGTTAAGAAACAAAAAATAATAAATATTATTTTTATATCAAATATTAAATACTATGTTAATTTTTATTCCAGATAGGATTAACTAAAAAAATAGAACACAAAATTTCATCAATTAAGTTGTATTGGTTCAATTGGTTGTGTCATTTGTCATTGTGATAACTTATCTGAGTTCGAAACTCAACGCCTCTTTATTTTGCCTATTAAACTGACCGTCCGATTCTGCTCTTTTTAGATCACTCGCTAGTAGGTTTAGGAGATCTTTTTTAGGTCGCCCCTAGTAGGTTTAGGAGACCTACAAAAAAGTGGAGAGGGAGAGAGCGGATTGATCCGACGGCTGATAAAATATCATGCCAGATTCGACGGTCATGATCTTCCTAATGTCTTATTTACCTATGCAATCTCTTAGCCTTCTATATTTCTTTATATACGGTAAAGATATATATATATATATATATATATATAGAGAGAGAGAGAGAGAGAGAGAGAGAGAGAGAGAGAGAGAGAGAGAGAGAGAGAGAGAGAGAGAGAGAGAGAGAGAGAGAGAGAGAGAGAGAGAGAGAGAGAGAGAGAGAGAGAGAGAGAGAAATGTTTGCTTAGGGCGTGCCAAATGTTTGCTTAGGGCAATACCGGTACTTTATTACACATGCCAGTCAATGATCTGTTACATTGGGAATGCCAATAAAAAATATTTCAGCAGGAAGACTTTGGAGTTTGGAGAAACTGGAACTGTGTTTATTTTAGTACTTTAATACAATCACAGAAAGATTAAGTAACGCTACTACAAAAATAATTTTTAGCTGCATATTTTTTTTGTTATGGTTTAAAAATCGTAGCTAATAGTAATGTTTTAGCAAGGGTTGTACGTGACTATTACTTAAGTATTAGCCACGGTTTTTACTTGTTATGGCCAAAACTCTGTTTTCTTGTAGTGCGTGTTGTACTATCTAAAAAAATCTTTACGAGCTTGATTTCTCATGAGCTGCTATGCGAAATTTAAGGCTCTGTTTTGCACGGTCGTGAACTCGGTGGTTATGAACTGTCGTTCGTGAACACCCAACGTCACCTAAGGAACTTCATCCATTTTTTTGTTCAAAACTACTTTTCTTTTTTTAGTGGCGGTAAAAATCATTGTCTTGCATGCGAAACATGCATTCAATGATGGCGGCGTTTTTGTCCAAACTCACCGGAGCAAAAAAGCTGCGCCAAACGGTGCCTAGATCTAAAACCGGCGTTGTACTGCTTCTTTCATTGAAAAATAATGCCCATGATCGTTTTCAATCGGACGAGAATCGACCCAAGCGCAATAAATTAGGGGAACATATTAGATTTTAATTATTTTTATGTAGTTTTAGAGATTAAAAAAACTCATTTTTTTTTGTTTTCATAGAGCCATTAACAATTTACAAATAGTGATGCCCTAAGAAAATTAACACCACATCAGATTACCTCTTCAATCGAATCTAAATTTGACATTGAAAAATAATGTCTGATATCATTTTTCAATCGAGAATCGACCCAAGCGCAATAAGTTAGGGGAATATATTAGATTTTATTTATTTTTATGTAGTTTTAGAGAGAAAAAAATGATTTAACAATTTACCAGTAGCAATGCCCTAAAAAAATAACACCACATCAAATAACTCAAGAATATATATAATTAATTAGGGATGTTCATGAATCGAATATCTGAGATTCAGATTCTTTCGTATATTTGAACTTGTATTCGGATTCTGATTCGTCCGGAAGTCCTGGATTCGTTATCGGATTCGAATTCGAATTTAATTATATAAAGTTTATTTAAACATATATTGCTTGTGTTCATCAATCTTACAAATAGAGATAATATTAATCTGTTTCGAATTTGAATGCCACTCGAACACAAATTTTTATTCGATCCAGAGTCTTATTTAAAAAAAATGAATCTTAATCGAATCTTCACAAATTGATTCTCAAATTAGCCACGAGCAGATGTATCTTATCTTAATTTTAATATAATACGAGAGCACGTAGAGTCTTAGCGGGCTATTTCTTCGTGTTATTTCCGCGTGGAAGTATTATTTAATTAGAATTCACACAATATTGCATGGCTCCCTTCCATTAGTAAGGAGAGTAAATTTTCTTTTATTTTGTATTTTAATTTCGGCCGGCTTGTCATCCTCCCCACTTATATATATTTTTAAATTATTATTATTATATGTATATGAGAAATAATTAAGGTTCGGTCCTATGTGTTTGTATATATACACATAATTATTTTTTATGTTTATAGTTCTTTTCAGAATCAATAAATTATCAGTGATCATTGATTTAATTTAATAACATTCAATAATTAATCATGTTGACAGATATCATATTCATAAGTTTGTGATGCTGAAAGGGGATCGGGATAGTCGCCGGTCATTCGCGCCTCTGCCCCGTCAGCGACTCCGGCCGCCGGCTATAACCTATCTCCATCCAAGCTCCGCAAGCGGGCAACCGATCAACATCAGCGTCCAACGTTGATCGGCCTACCAGCTGCAACCGGAGTAAAAAATTCAGCCTACAATAATGTTGAAGTATTCGTCATTCGAGATTTCAAAATTTTTACATTCCTATACATTTGGCACCTTGGATTTGTAAACGGTAACCACTATATTCGATTGTTGATGCGCAAAGATTGTTCGCTGTCACATTTTAATCTCCATGTGATGAGATATCATGATTCAGCTGCAGAAGAATGAGACTGGCCGTCTTTCTCTCGGGTTAGAGTTGCAGACTCCAAAGAATATTTTGTTCACATCCATAATTACGCATACTTATTGTTAATGTTTATTTTCGTAACAATCGTTAATTAGGCCTTTTATTCGCGTAACTAATTTTCATATTTTCATATTTATGCAGGTCAGTGTGTTCGACAAAAGATAGATGGTAGTTTGAGAGAAGTTCGTGTAGTCATTTTTTTTAACTTGTGATCAAAGTTGTATAAATACGTTGTGACGGCTTATATTACATATCTTTGATAAAATGCAAAAGAGAGATTAATTAATCACTCTTAGAATATATAAATTAATTATGGCACATATAAAAGTTATAATTTTGGCTAGGCGCACTTTTTTGTTAAGAGCTACACATTATGATAAGTGCGCATATAATTGTTAGGGGCACCGCATGTTTGTTAAAAACAAATCAACGAGGATAATTTTATATTTTATTGAATCACGTCCAAGGGCGGAACTAGGAATTTGAAGGTGCACGGGCACAATTTAATTAATATATATTCGGGGGGTTCGGGGGCAGCGCCCCCGAAATTTTTTTTTCCCATACATACTTATGTAAGCAAAATATTGAGCATAAATAAAGAGCAACCTTTATCACATGAAACTGGCATTTGTAATTCTTCAGAAGTTTGACTTGATCGTACTCTTGAAAAAAAACTTTTCCATTGAATTTCACAACTAAAAAAAGAAAACTTAATTATTATTTATGCAAAACATGTTACATATCCTACACAGTAAAAACTAGAGCTAAACGACGAGATAAATTTTTAATGTACATCACAAACATCGCTGAATACGTGTTTAAAACTAAACATTGAAATCATAAAACTCTTTTGAAAATAGCTGAATACGTGTTTAAAAATAGGTGTTAAATTATATCCTACCTAAATCTATACCAATCTGGATTAAATCACAAACCTATATATCTATCTCTATATAATTTATATCCTACCTAGATCTAAGTGAGGAAGAAGAATGGACTTTGCGTCTTTGCGATTATCACTCCAGTTAGTGTTGAGAACACTCCACTTTCTTGAGAACACTCCAGTTCTTGAGAACACTCCAGTTAGTGTTGAAATCTGAAGAAGAAGAAGAAGAAATCAAAAATTAATCAGTCCTAAATTGAAATCAGAAATTGGAGGTGTGATGTGCAGTGCAATTGGAGGTGTGCTGTGAAGATGCAGAAATTGGGGTGCTGTGTTGTTATGAAGGTGTGTTGTGCAGAAATTGGAAGTGGAGGTGTGCTGTGCAATGCAATTGGAGGTGGAGGTGTGCTGTGAAGCAGTGAAGATGCAGAAATTGGGGAAGAAGAAGGGAGGTGGAGGTGTGTTGTGAAGATGCAGAAATTGGGGAAGAAGAGGTGTGTCGTGCAGTGCAATTGGAGGTGGAGGTGTGCTGTGAAGCAGTGAAGATGCAGAAATTGGGGAAGAAGAAGGGAGGTGGAGGTGTGCTGTGAAGAAGAAGAAGAAGAAGAAGAAGGGCCGATCCCAACCTGCAATGCCGACGCCCGACGCCGATCCCAAATCGCCCGGCGAGTAGATTACCGCCGATCCCAACCTGCAATGCCGACGCCCGACGCCGATCCCAAATCGCCCGCCCTCGCCGATCCCAAATCGCCCGCCCTAGCAGAAAATCGCGAAAAAGCACTGTGCCTAATGCTATTTCCGCGATATTTACGCTCGGGCACGTGCCCGAGCGTGTCCACACCTGGGTCCGCCCTTGGACCACGTCATAATATTATCAAATATGGAGCAATAATAGGACACGCAACATGAATTACAACATAAAACATTGAAGGAATTATAAAATAAACCATGAATTACAACATAAAACCCGGAGATTTTGAAAATATTAAACAATTTTAATCATTATTTTGTTCATTCAACCGGTCTCAATGGTAGACGTATGTATCCGCGAACAAGAATTTTGTAGATAAATTCATAGAAATCATCAGCCCAGATGCGTCATATGCATCTGAGAAAACATAGGGATCAAAATCAATGAGTTCGAGCTCCCTCATTTGAAGGGAGACCAGTTTGCCCGCCAAGTATATCGGAACAAAATCACATGAGCAAGTAGACAATTAAGGAAGCAGTATCAGGGAGGAAGGCATCATATGATACCTGATGCCCAATTGAAGGTTAAGCATCAGACTTCTTAATCTCGTTAGTAGCGAAGCTTCAAAGATTTCAGGCAACTAAGCGCGACACATCCACCTCCATTTACAATTTCTATGAAATTTTAGCAGTGAAAAATGAAAAGCAAGTTGCCTCTTGAAAATTAAGACAACATTTCAACAATGAAGGGTGAATCAACTCCAGATGGCCTCTTGAAATACAACGAATGGGAGAAGGATGCCGACGATGAGAAAGGGAGGCGAAGACGGAGTCGGATATGGAACTAGGTTGCAGGAGGCGTCAAACATGGGTTGCTCTGCGAAAGGGAGATGGATGTCGGCGATGGAAAAGGGAGGCAAAGGCAGGCGGCAAAGGTCGGCAAAGGCGGGCAAAGGTCGGCGAACGGAGGGAGAGGCGACAACGAAACCTAGGTTTTGGGGTCGCGAGCTGGAGGGGCGAAAAGGGGCCCGTCGGCTCAAATGAGTGCACCTAGTTGTTGTTTTGGAATGAATTTAAATCTTAATTTAGTTAAAATTGTAGTGCACATAACCAATATAGATGTGCACTTAACAATTCCCACCATGAATATTAAAGTTTCTCAAAACATAATCACAATCTCAAAGTTTTGCATAACAAATCATGACTTAACTGACTTTATAATGTTTCATTTATATATATCTCGTAAAAGATCTTCATTTGATGTGTTACAAAATCGGGCAAAAAATGATAAACAAGACAACACAGAAAATATCAAATCAATCTATTTATGTGGGTCACCTCAAGATGGGCTACATCCATGGGCAGTAGCAGAGCGGTTCACTAGATGAAGAACAGAGAGAAACGGATACAAAAGATTAAACGTCAGACTACAAATATTTCTTTAGTTATAAGCATTACATATAACTCAAATATTTCTTTAGTTATAAGTATTCCATATAACAAATGTGAAATGTCATGAAATTGTTTAAGTGAACTCACAACAAATATATACTTATTATATTATGATAGTTTTTTTTATAACTTAGATTTCTTTTCGACTGTTTCACTAAAGACATATAGTTATACCTTATGAAACATAATCATGATCTAGCACATGATCCATAGTGGATCGAGCACATGATCCACAATGAGGCCAATCATTAGCTCAACATGATTAAGAAAATATATCCCGACAGTTGGATATCGATCTTGAAATCCAACAATGATTGTAAGTCGGCAGTGGCCCAAAGCAATCATGCCTCCTTCACCATTGGCCAATCATTCAATGGTCAAGCCAATGCGTACGACGAATTTAGCGGAGGCAGACGACTTAGCCTAGATATTCCCAACGACTTTAAGTCATCATTGATTACCGGAATGGATAAACTAAAAGCCATAATACACCATCATTGGGAACTCGATTTACTAGTAATGGCGTTGCCTCAATGGCCATCAGAGGAGGTTGGGTCCTCCTTCGACCATGCTAAGCTTCTCAGTGAGCCTGAAAAGGGTTGAGGAGAGCTCTACCATGGGTAGTGTTCGGAGGCTTCAGGTAGTGGGAAATAGATCTTTGGAGACCAGAACTTGCATGGTGGACGTTAGGTAAGGTCTACTGAGGGAGTAAGGGGGGAATCACACTTGACTATTGCTCGTAGGGCAATATGGATGGTCATATTTGGGAGTGATTGGTTACGCCGGTAGTCCTTCGAAAGTTGTAGGATGCTAGCTACTCAAGAACTTCTTTCTTAATTCGTTAGGGGTCATGGGAGTGTAAGGAAATGAGTGGTATTTCTGGGGCGGGGCTTAATGAGCAAAACGATCATTGAATGCATGTTCCTCCCTTGGTTGCTCTGCCCAACGTCACCCAGGCTCCTCCTACCGTTGGCTGCCACCAGAAGGCTAACATGCAGAAAGAATAATTCCTCCCGCCACATGGTGCCTTGAAAGGAGGTCCAAGGTGGCTGTTTGGAGGCTTGTGGGATGTGGAGTGCTCGGTTTGTGCTTAATTGATCAAACCCGGCCCATTAGGGGGTTAACTTGTCAACCCTCCTTGGTGGCTCAAGTGGGGTCCCATTAAGCTCATGGTACAACGTGTGTTGGGAGTGGTCCCCACCTACACCAAATCTAGGGTTGTGCTCATTATGGTGATGAAGGGTCAACTTTGACCTAAATAGGTTCAATGAGGCTCTTTGAGTTTAGCTAAGTAAATTAGGTCATATATATGATAGACTAGAGGTGACACCTTAGGTCATGTGGGGTCACACTGGCTCAAACATGACCTTGGGTCTGATTGGGTCATAGGCAAGCTAAATAGGTCATACATGACTTAGTTGGGCCAAGGTGGTCACCTTGGGCCCAAAGGTTAAGCATGGGTCAGGTCACTGTGGATGGTTTCACTGGCACCTAGGTTTCTCTAGTAGGGTCAATCTATCTTAATTGTGTCAGCTAGGGTCCTGGTGATCCAGTTAAAAGATGAGATGTTACATGGAGGTGTCTGGTTCAACCGGTGATGCCCTTTGTCGGATCCACATTTTCTCGGGTATATCATATTTCTGTATTGAACTTTATTGCTATATAAAATTGCACGAATGTGACTTATATCGATGAGATTGCCGATTTCGCCTATTGTGTGCATTCGAATTGCGCCATGTATTTGCGGTTATGCCTGAGAAAATGTGCCAAGTTTCCTAACATATACATGTCTCGCAGATCTCAAGAAGACATCATGCATGCACCTTATCGAGACATTTGGAGAAATACAACATTCGATTGTAGGGACAGTCGCAACCAACATTCGATTGCTTCCAGCTTCACAACAGGCGCAAACTCCGTGCAAAAAAGGCCGAAATCTAGCACCTCTAATCTCTATGCAAATTTCTTGCTGGTTTTTCGGTCAATGTCAATCCATCCCAGCACGGATTTACTTCATCTCTCTTTTGGCCAATAGCATTATTGAGTCAATAAGGCTGACCAATCAGCTGACCTTTCCATGTCAATGTGTGGCCTTTGAGCTTCCTCATTGGCCACCACATTTTCATCTAGAACCATAAAAATCAACCCCCCCTACCCCACCAAAGTTGACCTCTTCAAATGATTGGATAATTCTAAAGGAAAAGGTCAATCAATGAAAATTCCAGCACACTCATTAAAGGAAGAGAGGAACATTTGGATGCTCCTGAAATGATAGGCATGCAGATTTTTTTTCCTTCATAAAAAATCATGTAAATTAATATATATTTTTACGCGTATCTCGATGACAGTTTGTGTGGGTCGTGATTAATGCTGGCAGGGACTGGGGGGGGTGCAGTGCAATCGAACAGTGCGAGCTTTAAGATGAGTGCTTTGAGATGCGTGTACATCACAGCGCACTCATCTCAAAGCTCGCACGAATCGCGAGACCACTTGATCTCGCGCGTCAACGGCTGATCTCGCTGCACTGCACGGTGCAGTGCACTGCATCCCCCCTTTTTCCTGCTGGCAGGGGCCCGGGGGCGCCCCCAAGAATTTTGTAAAACACATGAATAGGTTGTGTTTTAATTTCACACCGGTTTGCTGTAAATTTTTTGCAGATCTTTCGTTGATTTTATTTGGATTGGAGTTTTGATTTTCAGTGTATATGGATGAGATCTATTTTTGTTTATTTGGCTCAAATATTCTCTCTTTTTCACCACTATTCATGTGTGCTTTTGTTGTTTTTTGCGCGTACAAGAAATTTGCTTGAAAAATTGGTGTGATGTTATTAGCACCCTAGAATTTGCTATTAGCTGACATATTATATTAGCATTTCAAAAAAAAAAAATCAATTTTCACGCCAGCGGACGATTAGCGCGCCAATTCCAGAAATCAACGGGAATCAATTTTTAAATAACTGAATTCGAAAAAATAAGCTTATTTGTGCTTAAGGAGGTTATAGCAATTCCCCCAAATATTGCATTGCCTAGGCGGAGAAAGCATGGAAGAATGGGCTCGGCGAAATGTGTGAAATGTGAGCGCTTCGCTGCAGCAGAGAAGTAGAAGTCGCCTTCCCGTCGCCAAAAGCAGAAGGCGTCGCGCGATCTAGGTTGTCTGCGGAATCAATGAAGCGGGCGCGAACTTGGGCGGAAGGGAATGCGGGATGCGGGATCGAGGAGAGGAGTTTCGGTTAGGGCTGGGTGCGTGTAACAAATTATGTGTTATTTGGTGGTTTTTAAGGGGTACTTATATCTATAACTTGTGTGCATTAATATAAACGCTATTTTTGGTGGTACGCTATGTTGAGAGAAAATTTATTTTTTATTTTAAATTTCTCTTGAAATTAGTTGAAAATATAAAAAATAATTGTGGGTGGCTTATTAAATTAATTGAAATATTTTGTACCTATTTATAGTTATATTCAATTAATGTCTTCAAAATTCCGTTCCCGACCGTATATAAAAATTTACTTAAAATAGTAAGAAAATCAAATATTAAATTGGTTGAAATTTTAAAAAACTATTATATTTTGTTAAAAGTATTAATTTGATGTTGTATATGGGGCTGTTCATAAATCAAATACTTAGTGAATCATTCGTGAATAGATTCATAAACGATTTAGGCTTTATTTGGCGCAGCAGGGGCGGGCGGAGACGGCGAGTCGATCCGCGGTTTTGGAACCGGAGGGGGTAGCGGGGGTTGGAGAGGGAGCGGGAGAGTTCCTTTTCCTCCTTTCCGAGGGTCCAAACGCCGCAAACGTGAATGACATTGCGTTTGTTTTGGCGCTGTGCGGGGGCGTTTCCGCCAAACGTGGCTGCTAAACGCTGCGTCAAATGTACCCTTAATTAAGATTCATATTTCTCGAATTTGAATCTAAATTTGAATCCAAATAATTGTATATATATTGTCAATATTAATGAATAAAAATAATATATATTATATACGAGTGACGGGCACGGGACTCCGCCCCTATTGCCAAGCACGACAGTACCCGGCCGGCAAAAAATCATTTATATTTGTTCTTATATCATTTATAATTGTTTTTTTCAAAAACATTTATATTTTAGCAAAAAATCATTCTAAAGTAGGTCTAAGAGGTCTAATGATAACCTACCATAGTAGGTGTAGGAGATCTACTAAAAATTTTTTGATTTTATAAATGTTCATCATTATTTTTATTATAGGGGTACAGTGTAATTACACTAATAGCCATTATATTTTTTGAATTTCTATATTTTCATAATATATGTTAAGTCATTGGAGTAAAAGAATGAGACTATATTTGACAATTTTGAATGTTGCACCAAAGACAACTTCTTCTATATAGTAGTTAAAAATAAAGATGCTCATGTGTGTCCAGATAAAAATCTTTTTGGTCTATCATTTGAAGCGAATTCAAATTCAATGTTGAATCAAAATTCGAATCCAAATTTGAATCCAGGATCTATGGACGAATCTGAATATTTGTATTTTATGACAAATTTGATTTCGCTTGAAAAGATTTTTAATTCGGTTCGTGACCGCCCTTAGTTGTATCGATCATTTTTCTTTCAACATAATTTTTTTCAAAATGTTCTTTAAATAATTAAATTTTTAAGGATAATTTTTAAATAATTATTACATTCATACATGACTGCCGAAAAATATAATGAAATAGCTGAAAAATAAGAATTTTTAAAATAAGAATTTTAAGAATTTTATGTAAATTTTGTGTGTTAGTGAAATATAAAACTTAATTAAAAGTAAAAGAATAATGATATATTTTTTAAAAATATAATAAAAAAAGACATAAGTTAAATTAAATTAAATTATACAAGTTTGGAAAAATGAAATTAAGAGAGATATAAATAGAAAAATAATATTTTTCTTGCTTGCTATTGAGAGAGAGGAGAGAGAGTCCATGCTAACAGCGTGGTCAAAGCTAGAAAGGCGATTTTTTTAATAATAATTATTTTTAACTTAATTAATTAATTCTTTTTTAACGCAGGCATTCCCAATACGCATTATTACGATAAATTACAACAATACCAAAATATATACCACATAAATATTTTCTCCCTCTTCAGCCCCTATAAATACCAGCGAGCTCGCCTTCTTCTTCCCAACCGCCCCGCACTGTAAACTCTCCCCCCTCCTCTTCCCTCCCCCCCCCCCCCCCCCCCCCCCCCCCCCGCCGATCAACTCCGCCGGAATCATGGTGGCCACCTCCTTGACGCCGGAGAACAATGACAGGACCGTCTTCGCCGACCTGCCGGCGATAGATCTCTCGTGGAAGAGAGAGAAAGTTGGGAGACTGATGGTGAAGGCCTGCGAGGAATTCGGATTCTTCAAGCTGATCAACCACGGCGTGCCGAAGGAGTTCACCGACCGTGTCGAGACGGAAAGCTTGGAGTTTTTCGCTCTGCCGGCGGCGGAGAAGCAGAAGGCCGGGCCGCCGAATCCGCTCGGCTACGGGAGCAAGAAAATCGGATTCAACGGCGACACCGGCGATCTCGAGTATCTCCTCCTCCACGCTAATCGGCCGGCCATTTATCAGAAAGTCCGAAATACCGGCGGCCGCGATCCTAAAATCTTCAGGTAAATTATATTCGTGGATGCCGTTTAAATGCATTAATTCATCTCCCTCTTCGAATTTATCAAAGGGTATTTTGGTCTTTTTACTTGTATGAAGCTTGAATTTCCTTACCTTCCAATTTTATTGACATCTAATTTTTATATCATTATTAAATTTAAACTAAAGTGAATTTTATTTAAATATAAAATTAAAAGATGTATATATATATATATAATAATTAAAAAAATAGTTTGAATAGAGAGAAGATTGTGTCTCAAAAGAAGATGCTACGAACTATCCAATGATCAAAGCATCTTTGCTCTCTGTTGGGATATTTTCGTTGTCACACGCCGGGCGTGAAGCTTATTCTCTCGGAGTGTTGTGCGTATTCTGACGTTTTAATAACACTGCACTGCAGAAAGTAAGGCTCTGTCTTTTTGAGCGGTTTTGCTCCATCACCATTGGGGGGGGAGGGGGGGGGGAGGGGGGGGCGGGATTTCGCCAACGCTAAAAAAAATTGTTTGGTAAACCTCCAATTCTCACTGTCGTCCCTTCTCTATTTCCCACCGCTCTAACTGTCACAGTCGAAACAAACAGAACCTAATTAAGAAGAAATCGCAATGCATATGCCCTTTTCGAGCCATGTAAGACTCGTCGCTCTTTATAGCCTTCTAGCAACTTTTCGTTCCCGTTCCGCTCCCCCTGAGAATCTGGTGAAAGGTCGACGCGCAGAAGGTTGAAAAGTTAGGAGCGTGTGGTGACCAAAACAATCTATCAATCATTTGGTTGGTGCATGTTTCTGCTCATTGAAAATAAATGTAAACCAGAATGCAAGCTGGAAAACAGGTATATATATGCATGTATGTTGGTGTAATCTTATCCAATAATTTGGGGTTGACTCTATTATTCCTCTCTTTTCTTCATTCAATCCTGTGGTCTACTCATTCATCGCCTTAAGTTTCATGCCCAAATCCATCACCAAACTCGGAAATTTTTCGTCTTTTCGCAGGCAAACACTGCATTCTAGTAGTGTCATATGTTAAGGATTTAATAAAATGTCCGCGTGTCGAACCGACGCGGCAGGTTTTAACGGGTTACGTGTCGACTTAGAGATTGATCCCTAAGCTGGAGATACTATAAATACGCATTCCAAACTCGATGTTGTATTGTAGAATATCTTGGGCGGCCTCCTAACCCTAACATCATACGTACCACAAGCCCAACACATTTAGCGTATAGCGTCGCGAGCACGTCGCAATCGAACTTAGTTTTAAAGTTTTCGTCATGTCCGCATCGCCTAGCTAATATTTTTTGGGCTTCATACCCAAAGCACCAAAATCAGAGATTTTTCGCCATTTTGCACGCAATGAGTGCTTCATCATGATACACCGCGCGCCCCACACTTGTAGCTTAAAGTGTGGCGGGGCCGATTGGAGTCTATTATACTTTTTAATTTTTTTTATGTTGTCTACATCGCCTATTTAATATTTCCAAGACATTATAACATGCTATAGATTATGTCATATATATTTTCTCATTATTTCATTCACAAAGAATATTCGTGCCCTCGCTTCATGCCCGAATCACCAAAGCCGGGGATTTTTCGCTGTATTGCATGCGATTTTAGCATATACGATCGCCGACCTATTGGAGTCGATTGTACCTTTTAAGCCCTCATGTTTTCTACATCTCCTGATTAATATTTCGAAAACATTATTAAACTCTAGAAATTATATCATCATCTATATTTGTGTTATTTCATTAGTAAAATAGTTTTGTTTCTCGCAGTAATCTGTTGGGCGACTACGTGGACTACACGAAGGATCTGGCATGCGACTTGCTGGAGATAATGGGAGAAGGATTAGGGCTCGAAGATAGAAGTTCCTTCAGCAAGCTTGTCAGGGACGGCCAGAGCGACTCGCTTGTAAGATTGAATCACTACCCTTCATATGAGAGTAGTGTTGACCAGAGGCTGACGGCTGTCGTGAAGAGCAAGGAGGATAAGGGCTCAAGGATTGGGTTTGGGGAGCATTCCGACCCTCAGATCCTCACCATTCTCCGATCGAACGACGTCGAGGGATTGCAGATACAATCGCCGTTGGACGGGAATGTGTGGATCCCGGTGAAATCAGATCCGTCGGCGTTCTTCATCAATGTCGGCGATGCTCTCCAGGTTGGTATTTTGGTAATTAATTAATTTCATGCTCTTCATTTGTTCATCATATATACATACACTTGTAGCAATCTATGCTCTTGGTTAGTTCTTGCAATTTATGCTTCCATTAAAAAAATTTGTTTTCCTTGATGTGATGTGGGGATAACATTTTGAGGCATTTTGGTAGTCATATTAATCTTAATCACTCTCATCCAAATCTAAAGATTGTGAGGGAGAGGGAACCAAATTGGGTTTATTCGTCGGTGGCAAAGCCTATTTCGACTTAAAAACTTTGGGTTTATGAATGAGAGTCGACCACTTGAGATCTCTACGATGACGTGTCTCACCGATCTGATGTGAAGAAAGTATCTCTGATAACGTTATTTCTTCACCTCAATTGGCAGCTCCCTGCTTCGATCATCTCTCTTTCCGTGTGACATTCCTGAAATTATTGTTCAAATTGACATTTTTGTAGCCTTTATATTTCTAATTTTACTAAAATAAGGATAAATTTTATTTAAAACCTAAAAATAGTTCAATTTTAAGTTATTTTAATCAAAAAAAATTCCCCTCATTAAACTTATGAAACTTAATAGTTCAAAACTAAAAATAGTTCAATTAATAAATGCATGGGTATCACTTATCTTCTCTGTAAATTACATTGGTGTCACACGTACTTTACCCTTTTATTAGAAACAAATAGTAGCGTCTATGCTTGACCTACGGTTGATGCAGTGGAAAGAAAGTCCTACGACTTAGTAGCGACCCGGAAAGATTACTCGTCTTTTTTTTTCTAAGGGTAGAGACCACTTTCGAAAGAACAAAGAGCATATTCCCTAGTCCACAGTATTGTTCACTTCATTAGAAATTTGTTTATGGTCAACATCCGGTGAGAATAAGGGGAGGTCAAACTTGATAATTAACTAATAATTAGTTTGACCTCCATAAGTAGAGGAGAGAATAAATTGATAAATACATATCCATTATATACATATTGCCAACTTCTATCAAGCTTTTGTATTTCTTCTTCTTTGCTCATGATAAAAAAAAAACTTAGTCCTCCACTCATCTATTTCAGGCCATGACAAATGGAAGGTTTGTGAGTGTGAGGCATAGAGCCATGGTGACCGCCCAAAGATCAAGATTGTCCATGATATTCTTCGCGACGCCTTCACTCCAAACACGCATCTCCCCTCTTCCTGAGATGGTCACAAGCGAGAACCCCCTGAGATACAGGCCCTACACGTGGGCCGAGTACAAGAAGATGATGTACTCGCTCAGGCTCGCTTCCAATCGACTCGAGCTCTTCCAATCTGACTGCAAGAAGGAGAGCATGGCCTTGATGAGGTGATTCGGGGTTCATGATTCTAATGAATGGCCCTGACTTGCTGTTTACTGAAGGCATGAGGTGATTCGGGGTTCATGATTCTAATGAACGGCCCTGACTTGCTGTTTACCGAAGGCAACGAGTTTTTGCTGAGTATGAGATGATATTTTTGTTAAGAAATTGGTTAATTAACTATTGTTTTACTTAGCATAGTCAACATTTGTTATTGCAAAAGGCAACATTTGTTATTGGTTAAGTCAACATTTGTCATAGATTTCAAGCTTATTTTTTTGTGTCTTAAATTCATGTAAACTTAAGGGTTGATGTATTTTATTCTTCTTACACATTAAATTGAATTGATTTTGATTGTTTAACATGTGATCATTACCTTCTCTCTCTCTCTCTCTCTCTCTCTCTCTCTCTCTCTCTCTCTCTCTCTCTCTCTCTCTCTCTCTCTCTCTCTCTCTCTCTCTCTCTCTCTCTCTCTCTCTCTCTCTCTCTCTCTCTCTCTCTCTCTCTCTCTCTCTCTCTCTCTCTCTCTCTCCGTCCAATCATATATTGTAGTAAAATTCTAACATTAAATTATGGCGGTTGTTATTCGCAAACCATGTTTGTCTATTCGTAGATTTTCTCTATTCGCAGCTCTATCGAAAGTCAAATTTGTTATACGCATATATTTTTGTTATCCACAGATTAGTAAAGAAAATTAAAAACAAAATTTTTGGTTGTCCTCTTCACCTTCCTCACCACATGAAGAGAGTAACCTAGCTATCTAAATCTTCCCAAACAAACCCTAGCTATCTTAATCTTCCCAAACAAACTCTAGCTATCTAAATTTTCCCAAACAAACCCTAGCTATCTAAATCTTCCCAAACAAGCCGAAATCGCACGAACATCGAACAAATCATCTTTCTTCCTCAACTCGGTCTCTATCCGCACATTCATTTTATGAATCACGATCCGTGCACACATCGAAGTCCTCATAAGGTCGTCGAAGATGTTTCTTATTTGTCGGGCCATGCTCAGGATGTAACACCCTGCCAGTACAAATAATATAACAGTAGGTCCGGTCGGGACGCCACGCCATATTATGCGTACTAGTTAGGCATCATAAGGTGATAATCAGAAAAGAACAACAACTACAACAGAGTAAATAAAACGTAAGCAGAAGCATTTGATTAAAACATCTTTTATAACTGTCCACTATCTCAGGAATGAAACAATAGAGTTATGACCTTAAAGCCTTACATTAAACAATGTCTCAAAACTCCAAAACATACATCGGCACGCAGGCCGACAATTTAAGGAAAGCAAAAGAGGGGAGGTTGGCCTTTGAGGACCAACACAACATAAGCTCCAGCAAGCTACTTCCAGCTTGGCTCACTTGCACCTGCAACAACGATCCACCAAAACGTGGCAAAACAAGTAACCGGTCAGCTAAAGCTGACCAATATTATAACGACCCCACCCCTATAGACGGGGTGGTGGTACTCCTTCCCTACAGGCATACAGTAGGCATAAATTATCAAAGTGCGTTCAAGCACCACATGTATAAGCAATCAACACCAACGTTGGCATGCACGACCACACGTTTCGTGCTCTCAAGGCACTCTCACGGCGCACTCTCCGAGCCTAACAACTCCTTAGACAAAGAGTTCGCATGAACTTTGACCGTCAAGACTACCTTGCCTTACAGACCATTCCCAACATCTTACGGTGCACGAGGAGCTACCTCTTCACCGATCTGGTATGGGGGCGGGTTTGGATCAGCTTTTCCCGTGCTCAAATCGTCGGCATCAATCGTCTGACGTGGGTACGGCTTCACCTCATCCCGAGCAACGAAATGAGGCTTCACACCTCAACAAACAACTCCCTGGGAGCTACCGTCGGCGCTAGCCCTAGCGTCGGGCGGTAGTGACAGATCATCGAATCCGCCCACAACTTCGGGTATTTCCTGGAAGTTAACTCCAGGACTCTCTGCAGTACCCTACAGTACACAAAACCCGAAAATAGCGCATACAAAATCACAGAGTCTTCTCCAGCACAATCAACAATATAGCCATCACCAATCCAGACCAACCTGTCCAGATGAGTTTCACATACAATGCCTATATCCGTACTACGATTTCGGATGCTATATGTGAGTAACCAAAGGGGATCGAAATGATCAACCCGCTAGAAAACTTCCCTTTCTCCACCAATCGGTGAGGGTTTTTCCATGCAAATATGTCATAAAAAGAAGGACTTCACTGTCCAAGTAGAAGATCGTTACCCTTGTCGTTTTCTTTGGCATCATGAGAATCCAAGATTCCAGTCGGATGGAAAGGACCGCACCGGGCTGCTCTCCGTAGATCTGTAAACGGCTCGCGATTCGGAGCTTCGACGCTCCATCAATGGCGGAAGATACCTTCTTCTTCCTCCTTGGCTTTCTTCTTTCTCAAGCTTGAAGAGAGATAAGACTTAGAATGATAAGAATAAACACTCCTCTGGTCAAGCCCTGTGAAATCCCGGAATAAATCCCAACCATTGGATCTAAAACCCTTTGGATTTGACGGCCACGATTTCAAATCACGGATCTGTTCCGCAAGCTACCGCCAGCGCTAGCACTAGCGCCAGCGCTAGCTCCCGTCGATTGCCTCACGGTCTCGACGCACAATCAATCGACGGAAAGACCTACCGCTGGCGCTAACGCTAGCGCCAGCGCTAGCTCCCGTCGATTCAGCTAGCTCTCGTCGATTTGGCTAGCTCCAGGCGGTAGCGACTACCGCCGGCGCTAGCTTCCAGCAGCAGATTTCTATGTTAAGGTTTTGGGGTGTTACAAATCCACCCCCCTTAACAAAATTTCGGCCCGAAATTACGAAAACAGCAAGGTACAAAAATATAATTTATACCTGAAAGGAAAAGCTCGGGGTACTCCGCAAGCATGGTTTGCTTTATTTCCCAAGAGAGTTCCTCTTTCCTGCAGTTTTCCCAACAAACCTTTACCATTCAGATGGCTTTGTTCCGCAATTGTTTCACCTCGGTATCTTCGATGCGTATGAGCTTGATTTCTTCTCTAGCCCAGCATCAATCGGCACCTCATCAACCGCAACAATATGCGTAGGCTCTTTCACAGTCTTTCTCAACACGGAGATGTGGAATACGTCATGCAGCCCGCTTAACTCCTCAGATAGAGCAAGCTGATAGGCAGCTTTACCAATGCGTTCTAGAATCTCAAACGGTCTTACGTACTTTGGACTCAGCTTTTTCAAGCGCCGGGTCCTCGATACTACCTTGAACGGTTTGATCTTTAGGTACACCCAATCACCAACGGTAAACTCGACGTTCCGGTGATGTGCATTGTAGTACTTTGCCTGCTTATCTTGGGCAATGAGCAATCGCTCTCGTATTGCCTGAATCGACGTATTCGCTTCATCCACATCCTTGCGCTTCAACAACTTCGTGTCGCCCGTTTCAGCCCAAGCCAACGGCGTACGACATTTCCTACCATAAAGGGCTTCGAACTGAGCCATTTTGATACTTGATTGGTAGTTGTTATTATAGGCAAACTCAATCATATAGAGATGATCCTCTCATCTCTTTCTAAAATCCAGGGCGCACATCCGGTGCATGTCTTCCATCGTCCAATTGGTCCTCTCGGTATGTCCATCCGTTTGCAGGTGGAAGGACGTGCTAAATTTTAGCTTAGTACTCAATGATTGGTGGATTAGTTTCTAATCATTAGATGTGAAACGCCCATCGCGATCGCTCACGATGCTACGGGGAACTCCGTGCAATCGTACGATACTATCAACGTATAACTTTACGAGCTTTTCTACAGAATCGTCTTTCCGATTCGGAATAAAGTGCGATACCTTTGTTAAACGAACTACGATCACCCAGATGGCGCCGTTTCCATGCTGCGATCTCGGCAACCCGTGCACAAAATCCATCGAAATGTCGTCAAACTTCCACTCCGGAATCGGCAAAGACTTCAGAAACCCACCAGGCCTTTGACATTCAGCCTTCACTAACGCCCAAGTATGACACTTTGCCACGTAGAGAGCAATGTCTTTCTTCAGTCCTGGCCACCAGAAGAGTTTCTTCATATCCATATACATCTTCGTGCTCCCGGGTGAATCGAGTACTTGGTAAAGTGAGCCTCGTACATCAACTCCTTCCTAAAATTTGCCACTTTTGGGACGCACAATCTCGTATCTTTCCATAGAAGACCTTCGTCGAAAGAGAATTCAGCGCTAGACCCATCCAAAGTCTCCGCCTTGTAACGTTTCATGCTTTTATCCAGCTCCAAAGCTTGGCAAACTCGGTCGGCAAGGTCGTATTGAGCCTTCGTCCAGTTCAAGCATGCAGTAGAAGACGTTCTCTTGTTGAGACAAGTGTCTCCAAGGACTCTAAGATCACGGATTAGACGCTCATCATGCATCAAAATCCAACTTGCTTGCGGGGGAGCCCGCCGACTCAGCGCGTCTGCAACCACATTCCCCTTTCCGGGAGTGTAACGAATATCAAAGGTGTAGTCCCCCAGGAACTCCATCCACCTCCTATGTCGCATATTCAACTCCTTCTGATCCAACAGGTACTTGAGGCTTTTGTGGTCGGTAAAGATGTGGATCTTCACTCCATGTAAGTAGTGTCTTCATAGCTTAAGAGCGAATACCACGACCGCTAACTTCAAGTCGTGGACCAGGTAGTTCCTCTCATGTTCCTTCAACTGTCGAGAGCCATAAGCGATCACCTGCCCAAACTGCACCAGAACGCAGCCCAAGCCGCTCCTCGAGGCGTCGCTATATATTTCATAACCCTCCGTTCCACATGGAGAGCATAGAATGGGCACCGTGGTCAGACGACTCTTCAGCTTTTCAAAAGCTCGTGCGCACTCAGGCGACCAAACGAACTTCTGATCTTTCCTAGTCAGCTTAGTGAGAGGAAGTGTGATCCTCGAAAAGTTATCCACGAAGCGCCTATAATAACCGACAAGTCCTAAGAAACTTCGAACTTCAGCCACATTTTTCAGCACATGCCACTCTCAGATTAACATTATCTTCGACGGATCGACTGCTATTCCTTCACCACTAATGACATGACCAAGGAACGCCACTGATGGTAGCCAAAACTCGCATTTGGAGAATTTGGCATAAAGCTGACTCCTCCTCAAGGTGCTCAATACTACGTGCAGATGCTCTGTATGCTCCTCCTCAGACTGAGAGTATACCAAAATGTCGTCGATGAAGACGATCACAAATCGGTCCAAGTACTCTCGAAACGTTCTATTCATCAAGTCCATAAATACCGACGGTGCGTTGGAGAGACCGAACGACATTACCGGGAACTCGTAATGCCCAAAACGGGTACTGAACGCCATCTTTGGAATATCACATTTCCTTATACGAAGCTGATAATAGTCGGACCTTAAGTCTAGCTTCAATTATACCATCGACCCAACCAATTGGTTGAATAAGTCGTCGATTCTTTGAAACGGATAGCGGTTCTTCTTGGTCAGCTTATTCAGCTCTCTATAGTCAATGCATAGACGCAAGCTCCCGTCCATCTTTTTCACAAATAGAACTGGTGCACTCCAAGGGGATGAACTTGGACGTACATAGCCTTGCTCTAGCAGTTCCTGCAGCTGAACTTTCAACTCTGCCAATTCCTTTGGCGCAATCCGGTACGGTGAGCGTGACACAGGTTTGGCACCTGGAACTAACTCGATACAGAAATCAATCTCTCGTTGGGGGGAGCCCCAGGGAGTTCGTAAGGAAACACATCCACATACTCTACCACCACAGGGACATCACTTAAAATGGGCTTAGGCGTCGAAGCCTCCAACAGCATGAAGAATAACTCCCCGCCTTTTCTCACTTCCTTGACCACCTGGAGAGCAGACATCAGCGTCTTGCTTTCCCCTCGCATACCCGCAAATGTGGTCTCGTCACCGGTGTTCTTTCCCAGAGTAACCTCCTTTAGATTGCAATCTATGCATGCTCGCTGCTTCGAGAGCCACTCCATGCCAAAGATTACATCAAACTCAGCTAGTGGTAGTAGTGACGCTTCCAAGTCGAAATCCTGATTCCCAATCCGCACCTTTACACGACTCAACCTATCCGCGCTCATCCGAGATCCATTGGGCAGTACTACCTCCAGTCTATCATTCACCAGGTTAGACGGTACTCCGATTCGCAACACGAAGTCCTTAGACAAGAAGGAGTGCGATGCTCCAGTATCGAAGAGAGCTCTCGCCGGATAGTTGAAGATTAGAATGAAGCCTAAAAGCACATCAAAAAAAGGTATAGTCGTACACGCAGTATAAATCACATTAAGCTGTAAAAGCTAAATTTTAATTTATACCTGTGACGACGTCATTTTGTCGGATGGCTTCTTGCTGGCCAAGCGAATAGACTCTCGGCTGGGTCGGAGGTTGCTGGGAAGCAGAAGATTTCGCAACTTTGCCTTTCTCCGCATAAGAAGAACCCGCCACACGAGCATAGTCCACCGCTCGGTTTCCTGCCTTCGGGGGACCACTTCGACACGCTAGGGATTTGTGTCCCACCTTCCCGCAGGTGAAACACGTAATAGGACCCCGCGCATTAGTTGCACCTGATACATTTGAAGGAGCTGGTTCCGCGAACCTAGACTTCCTCTTATTTTTCCCGAACTCAGGCTTTAATTGAGAGGTCGGTGCGAGAAATTCTGGCTTCTTGCTGAGGCCTTTTGCGCGTTGCACTCTCTGCATATCTAGTTCCAGTGATCTGGCAGTTTGGACCATAACCTGGAAGCCAAAAGTCATAGGGCCTGCCAAAAGCAGCCTTAACTCATCTCGAAGGCCTTCATAGAATTTATTCGTCTTAGTTTCCTCATCTTCTACCAAAGATCCCGCATAGCGACTCAGTCTCGTGAACTCATGCATGTAGTCGTCCACTGAACGATCGTCTTGAGTTAACCACAGAAACTGGTTTTGCAATGCACGGCGCTGGGCAGAGGGAATAAACCTCTGGAGAAACAGACCTGTGAACTCTGCAATCGAGACCTCGGTAATAACTCTACCGGCCAACTTGTGCGCTTCCAGTTCATCCCACCAAAGTCCTGCCTCTCCATTCAGAAGGAAAGTGGCTAAGATAACTTTCATCGCCTCTTCAATTGTTGTTGCCCTTAGAGTCTTCTTTACTATTGCCAGCCAATCCTCAGCCTCTGTTGGGGAATCGGTCCTAAGGAAGGTTGGAGGGTTGAAGCTTAGAAAGTGCTTCAATTGCTGGTCGCGCGCTTGCCCCGCAGCTACTAGCTCCACTCTCGGTTCCACCCTGGGCTCTAGAACAGGTTCCGCTCTCTGCTCCATTGCATTAACAGGCACTGGGGCCACCTCTGGAGTAGGAGTAGTAGGATGTGCAAGTCGTTCAGCTTGGTTATTGATCATCGCGAAGACCGCTTCAGCGACTAATCTAACCATCTCAGCAGAAGGAGTGGTCGATGGTACCTCAGCGGACGCACTACTTTCGGCAGTGTAACGGGGTTGAGACTGCCCCGCACCACTCCTAGTCACCTATAATCGTGCAAAACACAGATTAGGGACCGAAAACATAACAACAAACAAGCAAAGAACTCTCTCAGGTTCCACAAACAAACATACTTTTCATTCCTAAGTGGACATTTTTGTTAGTTTTAAAATCGCTTTAGGTGAACGCACAACACGTGCACTCCACCCATTAAAAGAAATTCGACCTCGAATTCACGAAACTACGGATCGATTCTGAAAGTCCGATACCAAATTATAACACCTTGCCAGTACAAATAATATAACAGTAGGTCCGGTCGGGACCCCACGCCATACTATGCATACTAGTTAGGCATCATAAGGTGATAATCAGAAAAGAACAACAACTACACCAGAGTAAATAAAACTTAAGCGGAAACATTTGATTAAAACTTCTTTTAGAACTGTCCACTATCCCAGGAATGAAACAATAGAGTTATGGCCTTAAAGCCTTACATTAAACAATGTCTCAAAACTCCAAAACATACATCGGCACGCAGGCCGACAATTTAAGGAAAGCAAAAGAGGGGAGGTTGGCCTTCGTTGGCCAACACAGCATAAGCTCCAGCAAGCTACTTCCCGCTTGGCTCACCTGCACCTGCAACAATGATCCACCCAAACGTGGCAACAAGTAACCGGTCAGCTAAAGCTGACCAATATTATAACGACCCCACCCCTATAGACGGGGTGGTGGTACTCCTTCCCTGCAGGCATACAGTAGGCATAGATTGTCAAAGTACGTTCATGCACCACAAGTATAAGCAATCAACACCAACGTTGGCATGCACGGCCACATGTTTCGTGCTCTCAAGGCACTCTCACGGTGTACTCTCCGAGCCACACCTAACAACTCCTTAGACAAAGAGTTCGCATGAGCTTTGACCGTCAAGACTACCTTGCCTTACGGACCATTCCCAACATCTTACGGTGCACCGAGAAGCTACCTCTTCACCGATCTGGTATGGGGGCGGGTTTGGATCAGCTTTGCCCGTGCTCAAATCGTCGGCATTAATCGTCTGACGCAGGTACGGCTTCACCTCAGACCGAGCAACGAAATGAGGTTTCGCACCTCAACAAATAGCTCCCTGGGAGCTACCGCCGGCGCTAGCCCTAGCGCCGGGCGGTAGTGACAGATCATCGAATCTGCCCACAAATAGCTCCCTGGGAGCTACCGCCGGCGCTAGCCCTAGCGCCGGGCGGTAGTGACAGATCATCGAATCTGCCCACAACTTCGGGTATTTCCTGGAAGTTAACTCCAGGACTCCCTGCAGTACCCTACAATACACAGAACCCGAAAATAGCGCATACAAAATCACGGAGTCTTCTCCGGCACAATCAACAATATAGCCATCACCAATCCACACCAACATGTCCGGATGGGTTTCACACATAATGCCTAGATCCGTACTACGATTCTGGATGCTATATGCGAGTAACCAAAGGGGATCGAAATGATCAACCGGCTAGAAAACTTCCCTTTCTCCACCAATCGGTGGGGTTTTTTTCATGCAAACATGCCATATAAAGGAGGACTTCACTTGTCCAAGTAGAAGATCGTTACTCTTGTCATTTTCTTTGGCATCATGAGAATCCAAGATTCCAGTCGGATGGAAAGGACCGCACCGGGCTGCTCTCCGTAGATCTGTAAACGACTTGCAATTCGGAGCTCCGTCAATGGCGGAAGATACCTTCTTCTTCCTCCTTGGCTTTCTTCTTTCTCAAGCTTGAAGAGAGATAAAACTTAGAATAATAAGGATAAACACTCCTCTGGTCAAGCCCTATGAAATCCCGGAATAAATCTCAATCATTGGATCTAAAACCCTTTGAATTTGACGGCCACAATTTCAAATCACGGATCTGTATCGCAAGCTACCGCCAGCGCTAGCACTAGCGCCAGCGGTAGCTCCCGTCGATTGCCTCACGGTCTCGACGCACAACTAATCGACGGAAAGAGCTACCGCCGGCGTTAATGCTAGCACCAGCGCTAGCTCCTGTCGATTCAGCTAGCTCCCGTCGATTTGGCTAGCTAGCTCCAGGCAGTAGCGACTACCGCCGGCGTTAGCTTCCAGCAGCAGATTTCTATGTTAAAGTTTTGGGGTGTTACACAGGAGAACGAAGACATCGACTGCTCAAGTTTAAAATTGGTCTGCGGATAACAATTTATTAACTCAGGAGAACGAAGACTACGTAAAGGTTGATATGCTCGTATAAATTTATGATCTGCAAATAACAATTGCCTAATCTCAACAAGGAAATTAATTTGTAGGGATACTCATAAATAATAATGGAGTGGGGGTGGGCCCGCTTGGGAAAGTTGTATAATTGATGAGCATTACAATAAGGACCGAGCACGAGTGTAGGGTTTATTTCATCACAACATATTGATTGCCTTATAATCATTGGCGTGACGATACCGTCTAGGTTGATTAGTAGGGCCGGACATAAAACTGTGGGGCCATAGAAACTCGAGGAGATCGTACCGACTTTGAACCACACAGAGAAGTTCGGGTGCGGCGCGATTTTTGTGGTTGTAAAACCGCGTCTGTTGCCTTCCTCGGGATCGGAGGCCAACAGGGTGGTAGATTTTTGTGCTCTATTTGCCTAATTTGTCTTCTTCTTCTTCTAATGCATACCCAAATTTTCAAAAAAAAAACGCAAGTGTTGCGGCGCGATTCGTTTCCTCGCTACAGCAAAACAGGGCTACAGCGGTGCTTTCTTGGGCTTTAGATTCTGCGACGCTTTTCAGAGACGCGTGACTCCGAAGTCCGAAGTCCCCTCGGCCGAGGCGATAGCGGCGGAGCAGACGGCTAGGAAGGAGAAATGTGTGAATAAGAATAAAACCCAAGACGTGATGCCTCGTTTATTAAACTTTGGCGGCGTTTTGATTATTAAAAGCGTCGCTAATGATAATCTTCAGATTCAGCGGCGTTTTTTTAAAAACTTAAAACACCGCAATTACAAAAACAAACGCCGCCAAAGATCTTATTTCTTGCGGTGCCTTCTGCAAAAAATCGAAGGCGCCGCACTGCGTCACAATTTTATTTTAAAACTGAATATCTCTCTATGATTGGGTTCAAGTCATCGCCTTCACTGTGTTAATGTGCGAAACCGAGGGTCCGGGCGGTCTAATTAGCCGAGCCGGCGAGGAGAGCCGTAGCAAATCAAATGATTGCAGGTTGTCTTAGTTATCTCAACATTTGTTAAGATTGATTTGCTATTTTCATATTTATATTATTATTATTTTTTAAATTTTGGTGAACTATGTGGTCTATATGTAATAACTTTAAGGGAGTTGTTAAAAGCACCGCAGTTTTGACTATGTGCACTGCAATTTGTACGAGTTATTATGCGGCTTTTAAAAATACGCTTTGTACACGCATTTTTAGGAAAAGTGTTCAGTTTAACTAAAAATGCACGCATAAGGCGTATTGCCACCCTGATTGAAACTTGGGCGTATCTATAGAGAATTTTTGGAAATCCGTCTTGTGCGTGCATTTTTAGGAAAAGTGTTCAAAACGAAAGTTGTAGATCTCGACGAGATCTACAACGTTCGTGTTGAACATTTTTCCTAAAAATGTATGTACAAAACGTATTACCAAAAGGCGCGTAAAAATGCGGTGCAGATAGCCAAAAATGCGGTGCTTTTAACAATTCCCAAATTTAATCTTTTTATTTATAAAATTGAAATGAAATTGACTTAGATTCTCAAGGTGTACTACATTTCTCACACGACATGTAATCTGCAATTTGTATTTGAGACAGCATTGCATGCCGTCCCGTAAATCTTTTTGAAAATTATACAAAAATTGTGCGCGCCGCAAATATCTACTCTGAACCGCACCGCGCCACGCGATTTTGGTGCGGTGTTGTTATGTTCGGTCCAAGATCGTAAATCTTATCATCTGTTCGGTCTCGAGTTAGGACGATTAATGCGGTGGGACCCACAACAGTCCTCATTTGAAATAGTAGCTAATAATGCATTTGAATGAAATATATTATGAAAACAAATTAATGAGTAGAGTCACATGACCCTTTTGATTTCTTGCTTTTCTATAATTGTGAGTATCATCCGGGGCCCACTTAATTGTCCTTTCATTTATTGGAAGGAAAATTATTGGTGGTGACCATAAAATTGATTTATCTGCTCTATTTTTTTAATTAAATTTCTTAACTCAAATATCACGCTCTGTTTGGCGCGACATTTTTGCTCTGGTGAGAACGCATGTTTGGCAAATGTGAGGTGGGACTGATTTCATAAAGTATAAGGGTTCGTTTGGCGCGTAGGAATTGGCTTTCTAGTATTGGCTTTGGTCGCCAAAAAGCCAATTTTGGTGTTTGGCGGGACAGAATTTGGTGGGTATTGGCTTTGGGGGGCAAAACCCATGGTTTTTAGATTACCCTAAAAACCAAGGCCACCAAAACTTACTCTTCCCGTTCGATTTTGCGCGGAATTGCTGAAGACAACTCTCGCAAGCACTCACGTTCTCCTCTACCAACGACGATATGCCTCCAGCCCTCATTCTCCTCCTCTGGCGACAAAGGCCGACCGCTCTTCCTCCTCCAGAAGCAACGACGCTTTCTCAACTACACACTTCTTGTCTTATTGTCATCTTCAACTATGCTTAACCACATCTTCACTTAACTTATTAAATGAGAGATTCATTCAACGAGAGAATAAAAAGTTGTGTTGTTTGTCATGTGATTTCATATTTCAACTTTTATGGATATTTAGAGCTGCAAAAGAAATTATGAATTTTAAAAATTTGAATTCCAAAAAGTCAATTTTATTGTGCAGACGAACAATTTTTAGGTAACAATTTCAATTCTATTAATTGAATTCTTTGCCGCAACCGAACAACGGAATTGATTTTCTGCATAAAGCTAATTCCTTCAAATATTGATTTTCTGACCAAAACCAATTCCAGAAAGTCAATATCTGCGTGCCGAACGGACCTTAAGAGTTTAGGGAACAATTTCAGCCCAAAAAAAATATTGTGACCTATTTCATAAAATAGCTTAAGCTTGGGGACTGAATTAAGGGTTTTGCCGATTGATTTATCTACTATATTTTTTATTAAATTTCTTAACTCAAATATCACGCTCCGTTTTGCGCGGGGTTTTTGCTCCGATGAGAATGCATGTTTGGCATGATGAAATTTTG
The DNA here is from genome assembly GCA_033032865.1 of Dactylorhiza incarnata. NCBI lineage: Eukaryota > Viridiplantae > Streptophyta > Magnoliopsida > Asparagales > Orchidaceae > Dactylorhiza > Dactylorhiza incarnata. Next base: position 9,396,856 of record JAWHQI010000082.1, on the reverse strand, counting down.
GACATAAAAGTGAATGATGTTCCTTATGTGAGTTCGGGCGTTCACGAACGATGATTCGTAATTAGAGGACCTGCGAATAAACACCTAAGTGTATTCTTATTATCAAGTGTATTCTTAGGTGTTTATTCGCAGGTCCACAAAGAAGATGTGGTGTTTCGCACGGTTCATTCTGATGATAAGGCTTTCAAAATGTACTTTGAATATGCTCATCTGTGTGGCTTTAGTGTGCGAAAACAACATATATTTTACTGGACGCACACACGGATCATAATAGGACGAGAGTTTTCATGTTCGAAAGCAGGTTTTAAACTTCAGAACCCGTGTACTGATGCGAAGAGAAAATTCCATAGGCGGGATTTTAGGACGGGCTGCTTGGCTTGCTTGCACTTTACCGCTGACCAAGAGGGTAAAAATTGGAAGGTATTAAAATTCATTGAAGAACGCAATCATCCTTTGGCTACATCCGAAGACGTACATTTGTTGTGATCGCATCGCCATGTAGCTGATGGCCAAGCAAGCTTGATTAGGAATATGACTGGAGTGGGGATACGAACGATTGACACGTTCAACCTTATGGCGGAAGAAGCTAGCGGAGCTGAAAATGTAGGGTTCACGAAAGCAGATGCATATAACTTCATATATCGGGAAAAAAGAGTGCTCATCGAAATTGGAGATGCGGCTAGATTATTTGAAATTTTTAAGGATAGACAATTGTCAGATAACATGTTCTCATTTGATATACAAACAGATGAAATAATCGTCTGCATAATTTTTTTTGGATTGATGGTCCTGCAAAATTGGATTACGAATGTTTTGGTGACGTGATCATTTTTGACAGCACTTAGAGGCTAAACAAATATAATTTAGCATGCGCTCTTTTTATAGCAGTAAATCACCTTTGCCAAAATATTTTTGTTGGATGTGCATTTGTAGCACATGAGACAATAGATTCTTTCTGTTGGGTCTTTGAGACTTTCTTAAAGTTTGTTGGTGGCAAGCGACCGATCACAATTTTCAAAGATCAAGATCAGGCGATGACAGTTGCTATTGAGAGGGTTTTACCCACTACCCGTCATCGTTTATGCCAATGGCACATTTCGAAGACAGCACCGTCTAAGATACCCACTTTCAACCAAGACAAGCGCATTAGATCCTTATTTTATACTTGCATGAGTAAATGTGATAGTGAATTTGAGTTTGAGTTGTATTGGAGAGAGATGATCGACAAAAGAAATTTGCAAGAGAATCGGTGGTTAAATGAGCTTTACAACATTAAAAATAAGTGGTCCACTGCTTTTAATAAAGAGGGATTTGATCTTGACATTTTATCCACACAACGTAGTGAATCGGCAAATCACAATCTTCATGGTTGCTCGAAACCTACAAGTTCACTTACCAAATGCTTTCTTGGTATGGAAAAATTGATTTATTGTTGGCGAAGGAGTGAACAGGAGGAAGATTTCAAATGCAAACAAGGGACGCACTCTCTCAAAATCAAGTCCTCCATGATTCTGAAACAAATGTCCAAGATATACACCAGAAAAATATATGTAATATTTGAGCATTCTTTGATGGAGGGGCACTTGGTTTAATGGTGTCAGAGGAATCAATGTATGACCAAGATACGATTGTATAAAACATATGTCTTTGTGATGCTACCGCTCTTCAAAAGGAATGGATTGTGAGATTTGATACAAAGAACAATGATATAGAGTATTTTTGTAGAGGGGGTTTTCAAACGAAGGGTTTATTGTGCGAGCATGTACTCCGGGTTTATAATATTCGTAATGTTCAGAAAATTCCATCAAATTACATATTAAGGAGATTTACAATGCAAGCTAAGAAGCGATGTAATTTTACACTTTCGGCGTCCATAAACCGAAACGAGTCAAACTTGATTTTCAGAAATCATATGATGCGGTGAACATATGACCTTTGCCAAAGAATGGAAAATTGTCAAATAGCAAAGGAGTACATGGTTAATGTAACGAATGATGTGGGTCAAGTTATAGAAGATATGATCGACAATGAGGAGAAAAAGAAAAAAGTATTTGTTTCATCATTACGGAAGGACAAAGATGTCTTGAAAGATCCACTATCCATGCGGCCAAAGGAGGCACCAAAGACACGTTTGAAAAGTTATTGGGAACAAAACTTCAAAAAACAAAGTATGAGTACTTTTTTTTTAAATTTCACTATTATACATTGAATTTTACCTTAATATTTTTTTTGGTAAACAGAGAAGTCGCGTGCAGTTAAAGAGAAGGGTGTTTCTGCCAATGAGATTTTTGAGCATCCAATTCAGCAAAATTTCACGGATAATAATTCGGGGTTTGATTCAAATTCAATTTCAAACCCCACTTTGGCACATGGCGACTTGGACGATGATTTCTCAATGAATGACGACTTCTCTATTCAACTGTCGTTAGATTTTCCATGTATCCCAGATGTATTCAAATGATGAACAATCTGTATTAATAACAGTTATTCGGTTTTTATTTTAAAAAAATTGTTGATTTTGCTTTAGCTTAAATATAATGTCAATACAGTTGTATCTGCACTGCATCCAATCGTATTACGTTAGTAAGTATTTGGAGTGAAATGTATCCATAACTGGTTTTAACACAGTCCTTCCTATTTTTTTGGGAATAATTTTTATGTCCTCCAGATATATTCAAATAGTCATATATTTGTATATTAACAATTATTCTGTTTACAAGAAATCATGTTTATCTTTGATTTGATTAAATATAAGCTCAATACAATTGTTTATGCACTTCATCCAATCGTATTACGCTTGTATTTGGAGTGAAATGTAATCATAACTGCTTTTCATTCCGTCCTCCCTCAAATCAATCGTTCGTATCCAAAATGTTTAAATATAAGCTCAATACAATTGCATTTGCATTGCATCCAATTGTGTTACGTTAGTATTCGGAGTGATATGTTTACATAAATGGAAGTGAAATGTCACCACAACTGGTTTTAACAGAGTCCGCCATATTTCCTTCAAAATATAATAGTATCTGTTCATTATCCTTTCGTATTACGGCGGTATGGTCCAATAAAATACTTTAGCACAAATAGTATAACCTTCCAATATTATATCAAAAGCATACATAAATCAAAATATATGCACGATAACCATACCAAAATTACTGTTTCTAACATATAAATCCAATAAACCGCAAAATGTCAATCTGGTTGACTTTTTGAATATTACAGACGATATAAAGTAATATTAGCTTTAAAATTATTTGTCCATCGCTATCCTGTTTACTTCAAAAACTCTTGCAAACAAAGTATCTTCATCATTATGCTGTGCCTTTGAAGAACGGTTCACTTCTTCTACGAAACTGCAAAATATTGATTGGAATGTAAACATTAATAACTGCATATCTTCGACAAAGGTTTTAAAAAAGCACTTACTCATAACTTTCTCAGGAAAAGCGTTTATAAGCTCAATAGCAATTAAAGCCCTTAATTTTGGCATTTGTTTAGCCCAACATTTATATTTTGCCCAATCAATTATTTTTTCTCAACCACTGTCTTCATATACAACAGGACAAATACACCGCAATCGTCGGGACTATCCTGTGTGGGAATGTCATTAACATAGAAGAATGGTCATTCATGGATGTTCTTTGGAAGGACGTCACATAGATCTTCTTCAAAATAACTTCTTTGCACGCCCAAAAATATATGAAGATACAAACAAAATATTATACTTTCTATAAAAAATATAACATACCACTATAAGAATCTTGTTGTAATTTGCTTCCTTCTACAATGAATCATAGAATTGCCAACATCCTTCGACAATGTTTCCGACTAGCAAACCCCAGTGATTAGTCAGGTGGACTGGAATTAGGAATAAATATGCCTACTCCACCGATTTACTCGTAAAGTGACTAACAAGTTCTTGAGCACTCCTTTTGTTACTTTTCAGATTCTGCATAAAGGAACCATGTGATATATAACAATGCATTTGACATATTCACTTTGGCTATACAAATTTCCAATAAGAAAATATATACTAACAACATGATTCGGTGAGACGTATAAGAATTGTTTAAATTTGTGCGGATGAACCGATTTTTGTAGGGTGAGAGCTACGATGTATGCGTCTAGGTGGCTATCATTAAGCCAACCATTCCCTAATAGATTATCAATGTGTGATCGATATAATGTAATATTTCTCGCTTCGATCACTATACTATTTATGCACGGAAAATGTTTTATAATCAACAATAACATATATATAAGATGTAATTTGGAAGGTAAAATATCAAAGAATATCACCTGTTGGGAACTCTTCCATAATATGATCGATTATTAGACGCTTTGATTTATTAAGTCTTTTCAATCCAGAATATCTAACCTTAAAGGTGGATGATGAAATATTACCCTTTTTTTCCTATCTTGAAGTCATTTAATAGTTTTTATCAAACTTCTACTCTTATCGCCCTTTTAGTTAAGTGAAGGAAGCGCACAAACGACCAATGCATTTGCAATCTCATCATTTACCTTGTTACCTTCTTTAACCGCTATTGGTGATTGAGGTGAAGATTGATGGGAGGCTGATTCACTACAATTTTGGGCGTCCTCATGTTCTTAAAATGCAGGTGAAGGGGGGTACTTGTTACCTTTTGGAATGTTGGTGCACAAATCATGATTCCTAGCGTTGAAAGCGGCGCGTAATTCATGGAGTTCTTGCATCACAATATCATGTCGCATTTTCGACTTTATCTCGATTTCGAAGGTCATTTTCAGCACAATCTCTTGTATTTTTTAATTGCTCCCACAACCTCGTTTTTCTCTCGCTCTCTACTTTGTCTTATCTTTTTGTGGGTTTGGTCTACTTTTGACATATACTCCGCTATTTTTCTCTTCACATATCTCTTAGTTTCTTCTTGACTGTGTAACGGCCCAAAAGATGAAGTGACGCAAATAAATAATATAAAACACAAATGAAGTTATGATATGTCCCCTATGATGAAAACACAAATCAGTGTCAACGAGGCGTCACTTTGACAATTGAATATGAGTGTCGTTGATATTTTGCGGCATGCGAAATGTTTTAGCGGAATATGAGTTTTTCCTATAATTATATATATATTGGCAATATATATAAGGATATATGTGTAATAATGTAAAGTTTTGGGAAGAGTAAGGCACCCTTCATGGTACCTTGGTGTGCTAATAGCAATTGCTATGGGTGCTGATAGCAAAATATTCTTTATAATGGCTGAAATGAGTGTGCGAATAGACATATTGATGGGTTAATCTTCATTTCACATTGGGGTGCCAATAAAGAATCAAGAGAGCTTGTTGAGCGGTGGTTTCATTAAAACGGTGATCAGTGGCTTGATATACTGCTCCTTATCTTCTTTTTCCCGATACCTATCTGATGTTCTTCCGCCTGGAGCTTTCGAAGGGCTGGAAGGCTGAAAGCTAGGGCTGGCTGCGGTCTCTCTTCCTCATCGACGATTCTTCCCTCTCTTATTGTCGCCGGTGCTAGAGAACTTGCCGCTACTCTTGAGATTGTGCCTTAACTGCTTAGTTGCTGCAATCATGTGGTTTTGATGTGGGTGACTAGCAGGTTTTGACTGAGACATCTCCCCGTTGTGAGCCCTTCTCTCTCTTCCTCTCTTAATACTGATCTCTTATGGTTTTACGATTTCTATTTTGGGGGAAATTTCAGGACTTTTGACCTAATAAAACTCTCTCTCTCTCTCTCTTTGTGCCTTGGCCGGCAGTTGTATTGTGGGCTGGCAGCATCTCACCGTGAGCTTCTTTCTCTCCTCTTCTTATAATTGCTGAAGTTTTCATGTTAGTTTAATATGAGTTTATAGCCTGACCATGGATGGCTTGGCTAGGGTTCCAGATTTAGGGAAATTTATGAATATTATTCTTTGGTCTTGGATGGCTAGGAATCTAATAAGGGAACCTTGATGCTTTAAGGGTTTCCACTCTATTAAGCTTGACCAGCTGTTTTACGAGAAAAAATATGGTTTTAAAATTGTTTAGCCGATTGCTATCTTTTTGTTGGGGGAGTCCTATTGTTGCCGGCTGCTACTTATTTTATGTTCTTTAATATTGTTGCTTGGGCTAAAGGATGAAACATTTGAGGGAAAGGGGGAATCAATTATAGTAGTCATGACTTTGCCTTCCTATTTACTCCAGCTCAAGCTTTTCTTGTTAAATGTATATGGCTGTTTGGGGGAGGGGGAAATAATTAATAAACTACTAATGTAAGTTGCCCCCAACCCCATTTCAGTGTATATAAAGGGTATTCCTGTTAACTGTTATGGCTATTAAATTGGAGTTAGAGGAGATTCCTGTTGAAGTGCTATTACAAACTATTAGTGGGGAATCCAGAGAAAGATGTCAATGGGCTACTAAATCTTAATATGGAGTTGTCATGGTACTGATTTTAATTTGGGGCTTTAATTTATTTAGTAATCGGCTGCTACTATATTCTTTGTCATTCAATTTTGTGGAAAACCAAAGAGGGTTTTGAACTTGATTCTGAATAAGGATTTGACTTTGCTTTGCCTTCTGGCCAGCTATTGAACTAATATGTAAGTGGGGTACTTGGGTTAGAACATCAATTTGAACTTGTTTCTTTTATGGATTTGTGAAATTTAAAGGGTTGGTTAAGTAGATACCAAACGATGTCATCATAATAGTTAATATTATAACTATAGCGAGGTGCAACCCCGATATAAATGACCCTAAATGATACGATTCTGATACAGATACCGCGAAGGATAACACCTCAAAATAGACATGACTATGCTATGAACACTGATACTGATGGTGAGTGTACAACCCTGTATTCGCCGAGTAGGTATTCGGGCCAAGGGGCATTTCGGAACATCGTTCCTCAGCAGGATCCAAGGAAGGGGGCGAGAACCCCAGCTAAGGGGCAAGACCGGCCAGGGGGACCGCCCCTGGCAGGGTCTCGCCCAGCCCCAGCTAAGGGGAGAGACCGGCCAGGGGGACCGCCCCTGGTAGGGTCTCGCCCAGCCCCAGCTAAGGGGCGAGACCGGCCAGGGGGACCGCCCCTGGCAGGGTCTCGCCCAGCCCCAGCTAAGGGGCGAGACCGGCCAGGGGGACCGCCCCTGGCAGGGTCTCGCCCAGCCCCAGCTAAGGGGCGAGACCGGCCAGGGGGACCGCCCCTGGCAGGGTCTCGCCCAGCCCCAGCTAAGGGGCGAGACCGGCCAGGGGGACCGCCCCTGGCAGGGTCTCGCCCAGCCCCAGCTAAGGGGCGAGACCGGTCAGGGGGACCGCCCCTGGCAGGGTCTCGCCCAGCCCCAGCTAAGGGGCGAGACCGGCCAGGGGGACCGCCCCTGGCAGGGTCTCGCCCAGCTCCAGCAGGGGGGTGAGACCAGCAGGGGGGGATCCCCGGGTCTCGCCCCACCCCAGTTAGGGGGCTCGCCGAGCCCCGCGAGGTACCTCTCTCGCCCAGTTTTGGGGGGAGGTGTCGGTCTGCGTTTAGCATCCCAGAACAGCGGGATTTGGCTATTTGCAGTCCGGTTTTGGCTATTCGCAGTCCAAATCCGAGGGTATTTTGGGTATTCTGCAGTCCTGTTTAGGTTATTTACAGCCCAGATCCGAAAATCCTATAAATAGGACCAAGGGGGCACCATTTGGAGAGATCTCTCATCCTAGGCTAGCTCTCTCCTTCTCCCTCTCCCTCCCCAAGTCTCTCTAGGGGGTGAGGAGAGGCTCCAGTGGTGCCCAAGCTTAGTAGTGGCTTGGGAGGGGAAGTTCCAAGGGGACTTCCGGGTACATGGCGGTATCTCCCCGCTAAGCCCTTGGTCCAGTTCTTAGTTCGGACACCTTCAACCTAGAGCTCTCCCTTGGGGGAAGTAAGGGTTGGTCGCCCCTCAGCCTCGTTGAGGGCCCCGAACTCCACAGAGACCGAGTAGTCGGTTTCAACATTTTGGTGCGGTGAGCGTGGAGTGTGATCGATTCAAGAAACCCTCAAGTTGAGCTCCATGGGCGGAGGTGGAGGAAGTTCCGACACGGGTCACTCGCAGCCCCCGGTGGCTGGGGTGATGTTGGAGATGTTCGAGAATTTCAGGCAAGAGGTCCTGCAGACCTTGCAGGTGACTTTCACCTCGATAGGCGAAAGCAGGAGAGGAAGTGGTTCGGAGGTCTCGCCCCGACAGGAGGGTGAGATCCCTCTCAACCAACCAACCAGAGAGGTGCCAGGAGGTGGCGAGTGGGGAGGCGCCAGGCCCCCACTCGCCCAGCTCCAAGGTGGCGAGTGGGGAGGCGCCAGGCCCCCACTCGCCCAGCTCCAAGGTGGCGAGTGGGGAGGCGCCAGGCCCCCACTCGCCCAGCTCCAAGGTGGCGAGTGGGGAGGCGCCAGGCCCCCACTCGCCCAGCTCCAAGGTGGCGAGTGGGGAGGCGCCAGGCCCCCACTCGCCCAGCTCCAAGGTGGCGAGTGGGGAGGCGCCAGGCCCCCACTCGCCCAGCTCCAAGGTGGCGAGTGGGGAGGCGCCAGGCCCCCACTCGCCCAGCCCCAAGGGGGCGAGTGGGGAGGCGCCAGGCCCCCACTCGCCCAGCCCCAAAAGGGGGCGAGCACGGGAGGTCCCTTTTGTGAGCTGATCCTCTCGGCCCCGATTCCGGAGGGGTTCAAGGGGGCGAAGATGTCTCACTACTTCGGCAAGGATGACCCCATCTTACACCTGCAGTGGTTTGAAGACATGGTCTCCATCATGCCCATGTCGGCCGCTTTCAAATGTCGACTCTTCGCGACAACTCTGAAGGAGAAGGCTAGAGATTGGTTCCACCAGCTCCCTGCGGGATCCATCTATGCCTTTGAAGACTTGCGTCGATGTTTCCTGCTACGCTTCTCGACGTCAAGGAAGAGGAAGAAAGATGTTGAAGCACTTTTCAAGATCAAGCAAGAGCCAGAAGAGTCGCTGGCTCACTATCTGGAGCGGTTCAGGGAGGAGGTTCTCCTCGTCCAAGAAGTGCCCGGGTACACCCTCAAGCTCGCCTTCACGGTGGGGCTGCGGGAGGGCTTCTTCAAGATGGACCTCAAGAGAAGAGCCCCTTTGTCCTTTGAGGAGTTGATGGAAAGGGTGGCAGAAGAAGTTGAAAGTGAGGAGGCCAACCCGGAGTTCACAAGAAGGCTGGCCAAGTTGAGTGAGCCAGAGGCAAGGCAGCAGGGGGGAGAGTAAAGGCCCCCAAGAGGAAGTTCGACCAGGAGGAGGACAACTTCCAAGAGGAAGAGACTGACCTCCCAGGGTGGAGGCAGGATTCGAAGGCGCCCTCTCCACCACCCCAGCAAACCATGACAATCGGTTGGGGAAGAAGGAGGAGAGCCAGGAAAGCAGAAAGAAGAGGAAAAAGAAGGGATGCAGCTAAGTTACCCTACTGTGACTTCCACGAGGAGGAGGGTCACACGACATCCACCTGCTCTGAGTTCTTGGAGTTAAGGGAGGCGAGGTGTCCAAGGCAGCAACATCAACAACCAGAGGAGGTCGAGGAAGATCGAACTTGGGAGTAGGAGACCAAGATGGTTTCCATGCTTAGTTTTTTCTTTCTATCCCTAAGTCCATGTAAGATGATGTTTTGTTCCTGTGCTTAGTTTTCTCACATGTATTAGGAGGATTAATATAATGAAAATGTTTCAAAAATACTTAGCCTCGATGCTGGCCCGCTGACCAGGCTCCCACCTAGCTGGCAGGGCCGGGAACCGCTCGATGGCAGGATGTTTCAAAAGTACTTAGCCTCGATGCTGGCCCGCTGACCAGGCTCCCACCTAGCTGGCAGGGCCGGGAACCGCTCGATGGCAGGATGTTTCAAAAGTACTTAGCCTCGATGCTGGCCCGCTGACCAGGCTCCCACCTAGCTGGCAGGGCCGGGAACCGCTCGATGGCAGGATGTTTCAAAAGTACTTAGCCTCGATGCTGGCCCGCTGACCAGGCTCCCACCTAGCTGGCAGGGCCGGGAACCGCTCGATGGCAGGATGTTTCAAAAGTACTTAGCCTCGATGCTGGCCCGCTGACCAGGCTCCCACCTAGCTGGCAGGGCCGGGAACCGCTCGATGGCAGGATGTTTCAAAAGTACTTAGCCTCGATGCTGGCCCGCTGACCAGGCTCCCACCTAGCTGGCAGGGCCAGGAACCGCTCGATGGCAGGATGTTTCAAAAGTACTTAGCCTCGATGCTGGCCCGCTGACCAGGCTCCCACCTAGCTGGCAGGGCTGGGAACCGCTCGATGGCAGGATGTTTCAAAAGTACTTAGCCTCGATGCTGGCCCGCTGACCAGGCTCCCACCTAGCTGGCAGGGCCGGGAACCGCTCGATGGCAGGATGTTTCAAAAGTACTTAGCCTCGATGCTGGCCCGCTGACCAGGCTCCCACCTAGCTGGCAGGGCCGGGAACCGCTCGATGGCAGGATGTTTCAAAAGTACTTAGCCTCGATGCTGGCCCGCTGACAAGGCTCCCACCTAGCTGGCAGGGCCGGGAACCGCTCGATGACAGGATGTTTCAAAAGTACTTAGCCTCGATGCTGGCCCGCTGACCAGGCTCCCACCTAGCTGGCAGGGCCGGGAACCGCTCGATGGCAGGATGTTTCAAAAGTACTTAGCCTCGATGCTGGCCCGCTGATCAGGCTCCCACCTAGCTGGCAGGGCCGGGAACCGCTCGATGGCAGGATGTTTTTTGAAGTATTGTTCCCCTTGGAAGGTTCCGCTAACCGGGCTCTCACTAGACGGCAGGCCAGGTTGACCTCCCAGGGAGGTTAGGTAATTTGCTCCCCTCGTTGGCTGACAAGGTAAGAAGGTCTCTCGGAGAGGTTGTGTTTTTCCCCGAGGTGGCTTCATTAGCCGACGAGGTTGGAGGATCTCTCGGGAATGCTAAGTGTTTTTCCCAAGGTAGCTCTGTTAGTCGGATTTCCAGCGACACTCGTCGAATATACAGGGTTGGACATTTCTTTCCGAGCGTGTATCTCGCTCGAAAAGAGCGGGGATTGTGTACAACCCTGTATTCGCCGAGTAGGTATTCGGGCCAAGAGGCATTTCGGAACATCGTTCCTCAGCAGGATCCAAGGAAGGGGGCGAGAACCCCAGCTAAGGGGCGAGACTGGCCAGGGGGACCGCCCCTGGCAGGGTCTCGCCCAGCCCCAGCTAAGGGGCGAGACCGGCCAGGGGGACCGCCCCTGGCAGGGTCTCGCCCAGCCCCAGCTAAGGGGCGAGACCGGCCAGGGGGACCGCCCCTGGCAGGGTCTCGCCCAGCCCCAGCTAAGGGGCGAGACCGGCCAGGGGGACCGCCCCTGGCAGGGTCTCGCCCAGCCCCAGCTAAGGGGCGAGACCGGCCAGGGGGACCGCCCCTGGCAGGGTCTCGCCCAGCCCCAGCTAAGGGGCGAGACCGGCCAGGGGGACCGCCCCTGGCAGGGTCTCGCCCAGCCCCAGCTAAGGGGCGAGACCGGCCAGGGGGACCGCCCCTGGCAGGGTCTCGCCCAGCCCCAGCTAAGGGGCGAGACCGGCCAGGGGGACCGCCCCTGGCAGGGTCTCGCCCAGCTCCAGCAGGGGGGTGAGACCAGCAGGGGGGATCCCCGGGTCTCGCCCCACCCCAGTTAGGGGGCTCGCCGAGCCCCGCGAGGTACCTCTCTCGCCCAGTTTTGGGGGGAGGTGTCGGTCTGCGTTTAGCATCCCAGAACAGCGGGATTTGGCTATTTGCAGTCCGGTTTTGGCTATTCGCAGTCCAAATCCGAGGGTATTTTGGGTATTCTGCAGTCCTGTTTAGGTTATTTACAGCGCAGATCCGAAAATCCTATAAATAGGACCAAGGGGGCACCATTTGGAGAGATCTCTCATCCTAGGCTAGCTCTCTCCTTCTCCCTCTCCCTCCCCAAGTCTCTCTAGGGGGTGAGGAGAGGCTCCAGTGGTGCCCAAGCTTAGTAGTGGCTTGGGAGGGGAAGTTCCAAGGGGACTTCCGGGTACGTGGCGGGACCTCCCCGCTAAGCCCTTGGTCCAGTTCTTAGTTCCGACACCTTCAACCTAGAGCTCTCCCTTGGGGGAAGTAAGGGTTGGTCGCCCCTCAGCCTCGTTGAGGGCCCCGAACTCCACAGAGACCGAGTAGTCGGTTTCAACAGTGAGAGCTACCTGTTTCATTTATGATTTATGGCTTTACTTTCTTTTTACATGCGCACTCTTTTTATACTGAATGTTACATGCATCGTTGATATCACTGATATTTAATATCGCTTTCATGTATGGCCCCTTAAAGGCAAACAGGCGAAAGATATTTCTGAGGGGAATATAAAACTGAATAACTCACTGTATGTAAGCGTGTCGACACGAGGTTATATTACGGGCGAATTGAAGTGCATGCACATGAATGAAATGAATGTGATGAATTGCCAAACCAGTCAAGCCGAAAGGCATAAACGCGGGTTGTCCGTACTGGTTTTGGAAAATGATGACCCTTCGGGGTAAAGGACCCTTCGGGGTAAAGGCAAAAAGGGAAAAGAATTCAAATCGCCCCTAATATATCCTAAGAAATGAAACATTCATAGAAATACAGATATACTGATACATAGAGATACTGATATACTGATACACTGATATAGAAATACTGATTTATTGATTTACTGCATACACGTATATGGATAAATACTGATAAACATGAAAACATGATATACTGTGACGTACTGATACTACTTACATATTCCATCACTTATATGAATATTGTTTCCTAGTTGTTTATTACTGATAAATTGATATATTACTGCCCTGATACGATAGATTTATTGCTTACAAGGATACACTGCTTTACTGTTACATTACATTGGCACATGATATGGTTATGCTCCTATATTGCTCATCCTGTGTTATTGGTACTAACATGTCCATATAGATAGATGTTTCATAAGTTCCTTGAGGAAACAGAAAAACGGTTAGTATGGTACATATGTATCTGAATTGCGTAAGTTTATTCTATTTAACTACAGCAATGAAAGAGGTATATCCTCACTTAGTCATATTTTTATGACTAAGCCCGTCGTCAAATTTTGTAGGTCATGGACATGACTTGGGATACGAAAACATAAAGGACTAATTATGGTAGAACAGAAAAGATTCAGCGGATAGTCAAGGTACGAAAGTAAATTTTATCATTTTGTGTTCTTAGGCTGTATTTACTAGCCGCACTCAACCTGGGAATCATGTAATGAAAATAGCTGAGATACAGATGTATGTGGGGTCTAACTGGGGGCCTCACAATTTGGTATCAGAGCCAGGTTTTGACGAAGTTCGGTTGTAGTGAGTACGGAATAAGCACACATAATATGATGATAAGAAGATCGATTATAGAAATTGAGTAATTTAGAATCGGGCTAAATGGAATTAAGTCGAAAAGGTTGAAAAGCATTTGAGAAGATAGAAATGAAATGAAATGTACACGAACCTAAAGCCACACAAAACCAAGTAATATTTGACATTGTTTCTACGGTATGAGTCAATCCAAATGTCTTTAAGGAGAAATATCTGCGTATTGTTTGTGTTAGACAGAGGAATAAGATAAACATGGAATAGGTAAAAGATGAATGTACTTAGGGAAGAAAGATCATATGTACATCGTTGTATATTATATAATGGGAAGATGGAGATATGTTAAATGAATGAATGCCTTGGCCGCATTGAGTACCTAATAAATGCATGCATAACGACTTGTAAAAATGCGAAGAACTTGCTAAGTTGTCTAATTACATAGAACCATAAACTGATTATGTTTGATGAAAAAGATAGAGTAAGTTTAAGTAAGAAACACGTTCCTCATACATGAAATTGTACTCCCGCAAGGATGAAGTGACTGTTACAAAAGTACGATTATCATAACAACAAAATGACTGAATATAGATTGGGTAAACCTATCACTTTCCGTGTATCGTGTTATCGTAAGGAATCAAAATAATTTTGATGAAAGGAAATATGACACTAAATCGAGGATTATTATGCTTATAAATATTGGTGCCCGTATGGGCAAGAGGATTTAGCTTCACATTAAAGTTCAAATAAAAGTCTGACATGAAATCATTCAACTATAACAAGTAAGGCTCAAGACGACGTGTACTCGTAACGGCATGAAATGAATATCGTATCTAAAATGAGAGGATGAAAAGAAAACATGGCTGGAAAAAGGGTATCGTTAAGTTCAAAAATGTATGATGGTAAATGAAACAAGAAAAAAATTTGGGCTTAATTTAATTTTAGATCGAAAAGTCATTTAATGAGGAAAGATGTTATGTTTGGATGGAATGATAAACATCAACACATACTTTAAAAAAATAAAAAAATTGATTGAACAACTAACGAAGAATGCACAAATAAAGGTCTCCAACATCGTAAAGGACATTTGTTTATGTTCACTTCGTAGGAAATTTGAATAGCTACACTCAATGTAAAGGTTATGAAGACTAAATGATTTAGCAATACTGATCATGAAAAAAAAACGGAATGCTATGAGTAAAAGGAAAATGTTATGATAGGTATGTAACATTAAAAGAAATGAATATGCAAAAAACTATAATGAATTGTACTTACAATTTGAAATGGGTTGTAAAGTTCACTTCGAAATACCTTTCCTATTTTGTTGCCAGGAAGACACTGTTAAATGTCCGTAGAAAGGTTACATAACAAGCTTTGACTAATTGCAAGCCATACATTGAAGTCTATCTTTATTTTAGACGACATATATGAAATAACTTGTTATACACAGAAAAACGCAAGACAGGTACAATTGCAATTGTTTACAAAGCATGTGGTTTCAATATCACATAATGACCTTAAAATATCTGAAAATAAGTAATACGTTACAGGTTTTAAATAAAACCAAGATTAAGGTAAAGAATAGATGACAAAGGAATTTGCAACTAAGAACAATATGAATTGGAAGTACGATGCTACTGAAAAGAAAATTCACTAATATTCGATACTGTATAGGTTGTTTTGAAAGTAGGAGAGAACGATAAGATAATAAGATACGAATTTAAATCAACGAATCAGGACTTTGACAAAGGAGAGTACCAGGAAAATGAAAACATAATAATATGTTGAGTGATGAGGAAAACGACATGGGAAGTAAATAAAATTGCTATTTGAAAAGGAAAATATGTTAACCGCGGTGAGATAAAAATTAATGTAATATGTCATGGGTGGAGAGTTGAAAAAGTAGGATTTTGTAAGGAACGAATGATAATAGTTCATGAAATAACTATATATGTTTACCTTCACTTTATACATGATTGTGACTACTAGGTAATGACTCCAATGAATGTGAAAAGAAATGAAACGTCAGAAACTGAAATGAAACCGAGATTGAGGTAAGGAACAAACAATAATTTGTAGATGATAACAATATGAATATGGGACTAGGAAATGCAGTTTTATCAACGAGGTAGGACTCCGACGCAGAATATTATTATGAATACGGAAAGTCATAAGATAGAGGATAAGATAAAGGAAGTCAATAAACCTGTTAAACGAAAATGAAAATATGAAAAGTAATGTGTCTGATGAAGATAAATAAAAGTTGATTACGCCGGTAAACAATATGATGCAAGGAACGGGATTCATGATGAGGAATACTATGAGGAGGTAAAATGGTATCAATTCAAATAGTGCTTTAGGAAAGAACTATGAAAGTACTTACGTAAGTGGTTTACTGAATCATGAACTGACATATACTAAATGCGTTATGACATACATATTCTTTTATGGTTGGTTATAGTGGTTTGGTGATCACGATAATTGTAGAAGTTTGAAACGAGGAAAATGAGCAAAAGTTTGTGTAATGAAAACGTAAATAAGATAGTATATCGTGTCCGATTTTCGAGGACGAAAATTTCTATCAGTGGGGAAGAAATTGTAACGGCCCAAAAGATGAAGTGACGCAAATAAATAATATAAAACGCAAATGAAGTTATGATATGTCCCCTATGATGAAAACACAAATCAGTGTCAACGAGGCGTCACTTTGACAATTGAATATGAGTGTCGTTGATATTTTGCGGCATGCGAAATGTTTTAGCGGAATATGAGTTTTTCCTATAATTATATATATATTGGCAATATATATAAGGATATATGTGTAATAATGTAAAGTTTTGGGAAGAGTAAGGCACCCTTCATGGTACCTTGGTGTGCTAATAGCAATTGCTATGGGTGTTGATATCAAAATATTCTTTATAATGGCTGAAATGAGTTTGCGAATAGACATATTGATGGGCTAATCTTCATTTTACATTGGGGTGCCAATAAAGAATCAAGAGAGCTTGTTGAGCGGTGGTTTCATTAAAACGGTGATCAGTGGCTTGATATACTGCTCCTTATCTTCTTTTTCCCGATACCTATCTGATGTTCTTCCGCCTGGAGCTTTCGAAGGGCTGGAAGGCTGAAAGCTAGGGCTGGCTGCGGTCTCTCTTCCTCATCGACGATTCTTCCCTCTCTTATTGTCGCCGGTGCTAGAGAACTTGCCGCTACTCTTGAGATTGTGCCTTAACTGCTTAGTTGCTGCAATCATGTGGTTTTGATGTGGGTGACTAGCAGGTTTTGACTGAGACATCTCCCCGTTGTGAGCCCTTCTCTCTTCCTCTCTTAATACTGATCTCTTATGGTTTTACGATTTCTATTTTGGGGGAAATTTCAGGACTTTTGACCTAATAAAACTCTCTCTCTGTGCCTTGGCCGGCAGTTGTATTGTGGGCTGGCAGCATCTCACCGTGAGCTTCTTTCTCTCCTCTTCTTATAATTGCTGAAGCTTTCATGTTAGTTTAATATGAGTTTATAGCCTGACCATGGATGGCTTGGCTAGGGTTCCAGATTTAGGGAAATTTATGAATTTTATTCTTTGGTCTTGGATGGCTAGGAATCTAATAAGGGAACCTTGATGCTTTAAGGGTTTTCACTCTATTAAGCTTGACCAGCTGTTTTACGAGAAAAGTTATGGTTTTAAAATTGTTTAGCCGATTACTATCTTTTTGTTGGGGGAGTCCTATTGTTGCTGGCTGCTACTTATTTTATGTTCTTTAATATTGTTGCTTGGGCTAAAGGATGAAACATTTGAGGGAAAGGGGGAATCAATTATAGTAGTCATGACTTTGCCTTCCTATTTACTCCAGCTCAAGCTTTTCTTGTTAAATGTATATGGTTGTTTGGGGGAGGGGGAAATAATTAATAAACTACTAATGTAAGTTGCCCCCAACCCCATTTCAGTGTATATAAAGGGGATTCCTGTTAACTGATATGGCTATTAAATTGGAGTTAGAGGAGATTCCTGTTAAAGTGCTATTACAAACTATTAGTGGGGAATCCAGAGAAAGATGTTAATGGGCTACTAAATCTTAATATGGAGTTGTCATGGTACTGATTTTAATTTTGGGCTTTAATTTATTTAGTAACCGGCTGCTACTATTTTCTTTGTCATTCAATTTTGTGGAAAACCAAAGAGGGTTTTGAACTTGATTCTGAATAAGGATTTGACTTTGCTTTGCCTTCTGGCCAGCTATTGAACTAATATGTAAGTGGGGTACTTGGGTTAGAACATCGATTTGAACTTGTTTCTTTTATGGATTTGTGAAATTTAAAGGGTTGGTTAAGTAGCTACCAAATGATGTCATCATAATAGTTAATATTATAACTATAGCAAGGTGCAACCCCGATATAAATGACCCTAAATGATACGATTCTGATACAGATACCACGAAGGATGACACCTCAAAATAGACATGACTATGCTATGAACACTGATACTGATGGTGAGAGCTACCTGTTTCATTTATGCTTTATGGCTTTACTTTCTTTTTACATGCGCACTCTTTTTATACTGAATGTTACATGCATCGTTGATATCACTGATATTTAATATCGCTTTCATGTATGGCCCCTTAAAGGCAAACAGGCGAAAGATATTTCTGAGGGGAATATAAAACTGAATAACTCACTGTATGTAAGCGTGTCGACATGAGGTTATATTACGGGCGAATTGAAGTGCATGCACATGAATGAAATGAATATGATGAATTGCCAAACCAGTCGAGCCGAAAGGCATAAACGCGGGTTGTTCGTACTAGTTTTGGAAAATGATGACCCTTCGGGGTAAAGGCAAAAAGGGAAAAGAATTCAAATCGCCCCTAATATATCCTAAGAAATGAAACATTCATAGAAATACAGATATACTGATACATAGAGATACTGATATACTGATACACTGATATAGAAATACTGATTTAGTGATTTACTGCATACACGTATATGGATAAATACTGATAAACATGAAAACATGATATACTGTGACGTACTGATACTGCTTACATATTCCATCACTTATATGAATATTGTTTCCTAGTTGTTTATTACTGATAAATTGATATATTACTGCCCTGATATGATAGATTTATTGTTTACAAGGATACACTGCTTTACTGTTACATTACATTGGCACATGATATGGTTATGCTCCTATATTGCTCATCCTATGTTATTGGTACTAACATGTCCATATAGATAGATGTTTCATAAGTTCCTTGAGGAAACATAAAAACGGTTAGTATGGTACATATGTATCTGAATTGCGTAAGTTTATTCTATTTAACTACAGCAATGAAAGAGGTATATCCTCACTTAGTCATATTTTTATGACTAAGTCCGTCGTCAAATTTTGTAGGTCATGGACGTGACTTGGGATACGAAAACATAAAGGACTAATTATGGTAGAACAGAAAAGATTCAGTGGATAGTCAAGGTACGAAAGTAAATTTTATCATTTTGTGTTCTTAGTCTGTATTTACTAGCCGCACTTCAACCTGGGAATCATGTAATGAAAATAGCTGAGATACAGATGTATGTGGGGTCTAACTGGGGGCCTCACAGACTGTACTCCTCTTCCTCCTCCGATTCTTGCCTACTCTCATCGGACTCTTTAAAATCACTATTCTCTTTTGGTACATCTACTAATAAAAGCTCCTCGGATGGTAATATATTCTCAAAACACTCTTTCACATGTACAATAATTTTAATAATATCCGGAATAGCTTTCTAAAACTTTTATTCATTAGTTGAAATTTTATCAATGTACGTACAAGGTACATGAAAGAAAATCATATTGTCTGCGATCTCTTAACTTTGAATTTATCCCTGAACAGAATTTATTAGAGAAGCTGAACTTAGGAGACTATCGACGTAGTCGGGGCCTCGCCAGGACGTCATCAACCATTAGAAAGGTGGTGAACTCATAAAACCACGCCTGCAAGTACGAGTCTTCACATTAAAAAAATAAATT
This sequence comes from Dactylorhiza incarnata, assembly GCA_033032865.1. Lineage (NCBI taxonomy): Eukaryota > Viridiplantae > Streptophyta > Magnoliopsida > Asparagales > Orchidaceae > Dactylorhiza > Dactylorhiza incarnata. The sequence goes on along the minus strand of JAWHQI010000082.1, from coordinate 9,377,554 downwards.
ACAAGATAAAATAAGTCTTACCAAATCTAGTGCTCACCACTAATAGAATCGAGCATCATTCTATGTACCCCAAACTCTCTTTTTATTTCCTCTTGGACTCGAGTATACTTAATACCTTGATTTGCAATTGTAGAAAAGAGTGTATTACGTCGGGCCAATTGTATTTTTTGAACTCTTCCAGTCCTTCGAACTTATATAAACACTTAGAAATTTTTATAATCTTTAGTAGAAAAAATAGTTTACACAACACATACTTTACTAGGGCTGCAACTATTTGGCCTTCTAACTCTTCAGTATACTCTCCCTCTGAAAGCCGCAATATTTCTGCTACCAAATCCTTTTGCTCGTACGTAGCTAGAAGGTTCTGTTAAATATGAATTTCAACCCTTTGTTTGGTAGCCCGAGCATTAAGACAACCTCCTTTACTGTCATTTTTTATAAGCTTTTCCTAGAATGAATGCCTTATTCTTCTTGGAGTATGCTCGAATCAAAGTTAGAACTAGAGGAATATTCTGGTTTAAACTTGAAATAGAGAACAGTTACAGAATTCCAGCTTCTTGTAAATTATTCCTTGTCTTTTCATTCAATGACCTGAGAAGTGGTATCGTTTTTTCCTTGAACGAAGACACAGCACATCGACAATGTAAAGTTGTAGACGGAGTCATCTGCCAAAACACAATGTACACGCTAAACAGGTTCAAAGACTGTATCACAATGAGAATATAACTGTAATACGGTCGTATCTACTAAAAATATAGGGGCATTTTAACGGTTGTTATATCATTCAAAACACAATGTACACGCTAAACAGGTTCAAAGACTGTATCACAATGAGAATATAACTATAATATGGTCGTATCTACTAAAATACAGTGGCATTTTAACGGGAGCTATATCATTCAAAACATAATCTACACGCTAAACGGGTTCAAAGACTGTATCACAATGATAATATAACTGTAATATGGCCTTATCTACTAAAAAAACAGAGGCATTTTAACGGGAGCTATATTAGAACCAACTTATGGATACTGTGTTAGTATAAAAATAAGACTGCAATGTATGTATAATACCGTTGTACACTAAACTATAAAAAGGTAAATAGAAGCTAAAAAGGGTCGAACGGTCTTACTAAACATAAGACGGTATCACAATGAGAATATAATTGTCATACTGCCGTATTACGTCAGTAATACTGTACTATGTAGATTTAAACGGAGATAATATCATTGTTTTATCACAACACTACAATAATACGGAGGTATTTCCGCAAGAGATAAAGAGACAATCCTAAACATTATCGAACGTGTAGATACGGCAGTATTGAGAGTTAAATATTTGAAAACCATTACTAATACTTGTTTGCCTGGAAAGCTCGCGATCTAGTCTTTACAGTGCAAAATAGCGGTCTCAGCGGTCTCCAACATTTGTGATCGCCAAGATCGTCAGCCTTCATCCTGGTCTAAATTTCTAAGTTCCAGGCAGCCGAAGCCGCTCGAGATCGCCAGTCTTAGCGGTCTGGGAATTTTCCTTTATTTTTACTATTTGTACCCCATTTCCCTGCCCCGGCTCTCCTGTACCCCGGGCAGCCCGTAGTTTTTCAGTTCTGCCCGTTTGGGCAGCTCCCTCATCTATAAATAGAGGGGTAGGGGTACCAGAAAGGGACTTTTGCTCCGAGGCTTCAGCTTACGACTTGTGTAAGCGGTCTCACTTTTTCGTGATCGCCATTTTACGATCGTTTTCTCTTTTTTCCAGCATCTCCTGTCTTAGTAACCTGCACTTCGCAGTTTTCTCCCATCCCTCTTAGTGTGAATTTTGGAGGTGCCATTTTTGGTACCAACAGAACGAACACGCGACCTTCAGATTCGAAGTGTCAGGTGAAATTCGTAGACTTTCAAGATGGCTGATCGCCGTAGAGGTCGTCCCCTGCGATCTCCTAGCGTTCCCCCTTCCGATCACAACCCGTTAGAAGCGCTTGAGCGCCGCTTCGAGCTTCGAGTTGAGCAGGCTCTCCGCGAGGCCGCCCGAGCTAGGCAGGACGCCGCCGCTGTTCAGCAGGAGATCGCGCGGTCTCAGCAAGAGGCCGCCCGAGATCGGCAAGAAGTCGTACGAACTCAGCAGGAGTCCGCGAAGCATATTGAGGCCATGAACCAGGTTCTGGCCGCGATCTCCCAGAAGATCCTTCCCCAAACCTCTCAGGTCGCCACCCCTGACCGCATGGCAAGCGGTCACCCGAGCGATCATCCCGTCTTCCAGCCCGCAGCTCCTCAGCGATCTCAGCATGAGGAGTTCGCCGCCCGTCGTAATTCTTTTCGAGCCGCAGCCCAGGGGCCTCCGGCTCAGGCCCTGAATTTTGAAGAAGGGTTTGCTTACCCTCAAGCTCCTCATGCTTCCTTTCTCCCTCCTCCGGGACCTTCTGAATTAGGGGAGCCTTCCCCCTTTACTGATGAGATTCGTCGGGATCCGATTCTTCATGGATTCAGAAAGCCCCGCCTCCCTGTGTATACAGGAGAGACCGACCCAATGTGTCATCTTCAAGCCTTCGAGTCTGATGTTGCTCTCAGGACCATTTCGGATGGAGTGAGGTGCAAGCTGATGGTCACCTCCTTCGATGGGTCGGCCATGGAATGGTTCTATAAGCTGCCCTGTCAATCTATCCCGAGCTTTGCTGCCCTGAGGCAAGAGCTCCTCCTAAGGTTTGCCACCGCGAAGAAAAGGAAGAGTGGTCCTGCGACCCTCTTCAAGATTAAGCAAGGCGACAACGAAACTGCAGCGCATTTTGTTGACCGCTTTCAAAAAGAGATCTTGGGAGTCAGGGATATGGATCCTGAACTTTATATGGTAGCTCTGATTAGCGGCCTGCAGGAGGGCCCTCTGAAGTTTAAAGTCACCACCAAGGAGCCTGGCTCCTATCAGGAGTTGATTAGCATTGTCAATCGCTACATAGAAGGGGAGATCAACAACCCCACCTATGTGAGCAATCTGACCAACAGAGCCACTCAGAAAGGCTCTGCGGGATTCTATCCTGCTCCATCTTCCTCAAAGCCTCGACAAGAGCTCCCACCTCCAGCTCCGAGAGGTAAGAATTATCGCAACAACCGCTTCAATCGAGGTAATCAATCTTTCCTACCTCAAAGTTCATTTCTGCAAACCCCTGCTACACCTGCTCCGCAAGCTACCCCAGTCCACCAGATTCAGTACATCCAACCTCCACTTCTGGCCCTCCCGTCTCCTTACGATGAATCCCAAGAGTCTTTTACAGACTTTGGGGTTCCAATGAGTGAGGTACTCCAAACCGTTCAGAAGCAGCCTTTTTTCAAAAGGCCGGTTCCGCTGAACTCTGATCCAAGAACAAGAAATCCAACCCTCTACTGTGAGTATCATAGAGAAAGGGGTCACTTGACGGAGGACTGCAGAGCCCTCCGCTTGTTCTTGGAAAAGCTTCTGAAAGAGGGTAAAATCCCTGATCTCATTCAGAAGAGCGATCCTGCTAAAGCCTCAACCTCCAAGACCAAGGAGGTAGCTGAGGTTCAATGGGCATGTGAGGAAGTAGATGATGTTGGCCATCTGGGCAACATCGGTTTTCCCAGCGAATGCGTGGACGCTAATGATGAAGGTGCCTTGGGCAACCTTTTCTGCATCCATGGGGGTGCAGGTCCGAAGTCCTCGAGAAAGGCAAGTCTGAAAAGAGTTTATCAATCAGAGGTCGCTGCTACCTCTTCAGCTCCGGTCCGAGGGACGGTCACTTTTGGAGATGAAGATCTTCCTCAGACCGCGAATCCCTTTGACGACGCGGTCGTCATTAAAGCGGTGATAGAAAATTAGACGGTGGAGAAAATTCTAATAGATACGGGAAGCTCGGTCAACGTGCTCTTCAAGCCTACCTTTGAGGCATTGAAGACAGGTAAACCCCTCCTATCAACTGAAGGACCTCTTTATGGTTTTTCAGGAGAAAAGAAGGAAGTTGAAGGGCTCGTCACTCTCTCCGTGATTCTGGGAGGGATAGTAAGGTTGGTCAAATTTATAGTCGTTAACGCTCCTAGCAGCTACAACGCAATTTTTGGGAGACCCTTTCTGAACGGGTATCAAGCCATTGTCTCCACCTATCATCAAGCGGTAAAATTCGCCTTGAATGGCAAACAACACCGAATCAGGAGCGACCCAAGGAAAGTTAGGGAATGCTACGTAAAGACGGTCAACATGATCGTGTCTTCTTCTCCCCAAGAAGTCCTGATGGCTGAATCGATTGAAGTTCCTGAACAAGCCCAAGCTGCAGAAGAAGTTGAGGAGGATGCAAGAGATGGAGTTCGCCTGGAACCTGCCCAAGCAACTCAAGATGTTCGGATCAGCGAGGAAGATGAGAGCAAGAGCCTCTCCATCAACGCTGAATTATCTGAAACTGACAAGAGTCGGCTCATCTCTTGCCTTCTGCAAAATCTAGATATCTTTGCTTGGTCGGCAGATGACATGCCTGGAGTGGACCCGGATGTTGCTTGCCACCATCTCAATATTGACCCAAACTTCATCCCGATCCAGCAGAAGAAGAGGTCTGTTGCAACTACTCTAGCACAACCTATCCGTGAAGAGGTAGAGAAGCTCCTGAAGGCAAAGTTCATCCAACCAATCCAATACCCTGAGTGGGTATCAAATGTTGTAATGGTAACAAAGCCAGGTGGAAAATGGAGGATGTGTGTCGATTTTACCAAACTCAATAAAGCTTGCCCCGAGGATTGCTATCCCTTGCCTCAGATAGATTCTTTAGTGGATTCTGCGGTAGGTTATTCTTTTATGAGTTTTTTAGATGCTTTTTCAGGTTATCATCAAATCAGGATGCACAAACCAGATATACATCATACTTCATTTATCACAAATGATGGTTGCTTCTGTTATCTCGTGATGCCTTTTGGGCTGAAAATGCTGGAGCAACTTACCAAAAAATGATGGATACAGTTTTCAAGAGTCAAAAGGGAAGAAACCTTGAGGTATATGTCGATGACCTCTTGGTAAAAAGCAAATCCTTCTCCTCTCATCTTAAAGACCTCTCAGAAACTTTTGCAACCCTACGAACCTTCAATATGAGGTTGAATCCGTTGAAGCATTTTCGGAGCCAATAAAGGTAAATTTTTGGGTCATCTCCTCACTCCAGAAGGGTTGGAACCCAATCCAGATAAAGTGAAAGCTATTTTGGAGATGCCACCTCCCAAGACCCCCAAAGAAGTTCAGCAGTTGGGAGGGAGAATGGCACGCTTGAGTCGCTTCATCTCCCGATCAGGGGATAAAAGTGCACCTTTCTTTAAGACCCTCCGGGGAGGGGCTAGGTTTGAATGGACTAAAGAGTGTGACGATGCTTTTGATCAGCTTAAAAAGCAGTTGACTTCAATTCCTCTACTCCAAAGCCCGCGAGAAGGAGAGGATCTTTTTCTATATATGGGAGTCGGAGCCGATGCTATAAGCTCTGTTTTGGTCCGAGAGGAGAAAAAGAAGCAATTTCCAGTTTACTATGTGAGTCGAATTCTGAAGAATGCGGAGATTCGCTATCCAATCCTAGAGAAGCTAGCCTTGATGCTCATAATTTCAGCAGGAAGATTAAGACCATACTTTCAAGCTCATTCGATTCTAGTCGTCACTGACCTTCCATTGAAGAATGTCTTGGAAAAACCAGAACATTCAGGAAGGCTGGCAAAGTGGGCAATAGAGCTCAGTGAATTTGATATATCCTATGTTCCAAGGGTGGCGATCAAAGCTCAAGTTTTAGCAGACTTCATGGTGGATGCCAAAGAAGTTGAGTCACAGAAGGGGGTCGGAGTACCCCTTGCTTGGACAATCTTCGTGGATGGAGCCTCAGGAAAAAATTCTTCCAGAGCCGGAGTTGTCTTAATCAACCCTAATGGAGTAAGATTGGATCAGGCGCTGAAGTTCTACTTTCAAGTAACGAATAATCAGGCGGAATACGAAGCTTTGCTAGCCGGTCTTAAGTTTGCAAGAGAGCTGGGGATCGATGTTGTCAAAGTTCTCACAGATTCTTTGGTGATGGCTTCTCAAGTGAATGGAACTTTCGAAACCAGAGATAGTATTTTAAAGCGATATCTAACTCTGGTAAAAATCGAGGTAGGAAAATTCAAAAGCTTTGTTATTAAACATATTCCAAGGGGTGAGAACATGGAAGCAGATGGATTGGCAAAGTTTGGACTTCTCTCAGGAGGAACAACTTCTGAGTTGTTTCGACCAACAATTGAAGAAGGAGAAGTTATGGAGATTGATCAGCATCCGTCTTGGATGGATCCATTCGTTCTGTATCTTTCGACGGGAAAGTTCCATTCAGCGGTAAAAGATAAGAGAAGGTTTAAACAAAAAGCAGCTAACTACTATCTTGTTGCAGGAGTGCTTTATAGGAGAACTTTCCTTTCTCCACTAGCACGATGTGTCTCGAAAGAAGAAGTTCCAGTAATTCTTCAAGAAGTTCATGCAGGAGAGTGCGGAAGTCACTCAGGAGCAAGGACTTTAGAGAAAAGAATCCTGAGGCAAGGGTATTTTTGGCCTCAAATGAGGAAGGATGCAGAGAAGTTTGCTAAGAAATGCGTCAAGTGCCAGAAATTCGCTCCTCTCCAAAATCAGCCGGCTCAGCAGCTTAAATCGATAGCAACCCCATGGCCATTTGCAGTTTGGGGGATGGATTTGATTGGGCCTTTTCCTATGGCAAGTGGGCAACGCCGATATATTATAGTCATGATTGACTACTTCAGCAAATGGATAGAGGCAAAGGCATTGGCCAAAATTACTACCCAAGCTGTGAAGAATTTTATTTGGGGGGAGATAGTATGTCGGCACGGAATTCCAATGGCAATCATCATGGATAACGGTTCTCAGTTCAATAATTCAACTCTTATTAATTTCTGTGATCAAGTTGGCATTGAGCTACGTTTTGCTTCCGTGCATCATCCCAGAAGTAATGGGCAGGTAGAAGCTGTCAATAAGCTCATCATAAATCTTCTGAAAAAGAAAGTGGAAAATCTCAGAGGCAACTGGGCAGAACAACTACCTTCAGTTCTCTGGGCCTTAAGAACAACTCCAAGTTCTGCCACTGGAGAGACTCCTTTCAAGTTATCGCATGGTTCCGAAGCTCTTATTCCGGTAGAATTCGAGGTAAAAAGTCCGAGGGTATTGTTAGCACAACAAAATCAGATTGATTGGATGGAAGAAAATGATGAGGAATTGAAATGTAGCCTCGACTTAATTGAAGAATTAAGGGATACAACAACCATCAGGCAAGAGGAGGTGAAAAGAAGAATGGCAAGATTATTCGATAAAAACGTAAGAACCAAGGAATTTGTTGTTGGGGACTTGGTTTTGAAAAAAGTAGATGCAGCAGCAAGAGCCGGCTCGGTTGGGAAGCTTAACCCAAATTGGGCAGGGCCATTCGTAGTAAAAAAGGTGCTGAGAAATGGTGCCTATCATCTCCAAACCCATGAGGGAGAGGAGTTGCCTCACTCTTGGAGTGGAGATGATCTCAAACTTTTCTTCTCTTAAAAAGTTCGTGTTCAATTTTTTCCCATTCTATCTCTCTTTCCTCTTCTTTTAAGTATTGTACAGATACGGCCAAGACATTCATGATATACATAATGAATGACAAGTTTTAAAACAAGTTGTTCATAAAAACCAAAAACCTGTCTAGTAAGACATCGCGGGTCCTACTTCATTCTCCCTCGGCTTGTTAGCTTGACGTGTAATTCTGCCAGGACCACAGATGTCGGGGAGATTTCGAATCTGTGTAGCAGTGGCTCGCCAAGCTCGAGCGGTGAAAGTTTAGGATGCCGGGTCCTAGCTGACATCTGGCACATCTTAGCAAGGAGGTCTGGGTGGCTGGCTCAGCTCTGTCATGCATTAAAAAGGACATTGTTATGGTCTTGATGATCTTCAGGGAAAGCAATGTCGGTATAAGCCTCATCGGCATGACCACACCTTCCTTACTGATCATTTTGATCTATAACTCTCGAATATTCATTAAAACATGGTTAGGTAAGGGGCGGTCGGAAACATCTATGACCGTCACCTGAACCTCGAAATATAATCTATCAGGGAAAGCAATGTCGGTGTAGCCTCATCGGCATGACCACACCTGCCCTGCGGATCATTTAGAAATTCTCCTTCTCTCCTCTTCCCTCTTCTCTTTTCTACAAGGTCCCATTTATCTCTTAATACTGAGATCGAGCGGTCAGAGTTTTTGAGACCGCATGTTTCCTCTCTTCAAAGGGTGATCTATATTATTCATGGTTAATGGCTTGATCTTCTCCAAGATCTGGATAAAAGTGGTCGCCAATATTGATTTTCTCAAAAAGGAAGTTGGAATCGGTCTTGGTCTTTTGTGATCGTCAGGCATGATCTTCCAAAGAGGCTTGGTTTTCAGAAATTGTATAAAGAGATCTTGGTTATTTGCGATCGCTGGTTCGATCTTCTCTAGGACTTGGATCGAAGTAATTATCAGCCTTGGTTTTCAGAAAAATTGTTGGAAGAGGTCTGAGTTTTTTGTGATCGTCGGCTTCATCCTCTCCAAGACTGGGGTAAAAGTGATCATCATGCAAGGCTTTCCAAAGATGATTGGAATCACCATTCAGGAATCTCTTGTCTTGATAGTGATCGGTCTGATCATAATGAGATCGCAATCTAGATATCTCTTATTATTCAAAGTTACATGAGAATGCTCATGATCCCTCATTTCCTATCACTTGATAGTTGGGTTTTCTTCAAAATGGCGGTCTGAGTATATTGAGATCGTCGCAATGATATTCATAAAGACTTATTATCAAGAGTTCTAATTTTCTCACAGGCGGTTTGATTATGCTGAGATCGTAGAGTTATCCTTTTTATACAGCTTTGGATTTCTGTCAAGTTTCTAATATCTTCATGAACTAGAGAACGACGGAACCTAAAGCATTGAGATCGAATGCTAAATCTATTACGATGTGATCACACACGATAGAAGTCGTGATCGATTTATGTGAATAATATAGCAAAAATTAACAGATAAAAGAGATTCATTCATGAACAAAATAATTTTCTATTCATTTCAAAAAATTACAATGATTGGTGCGGTCAACGACCGGAGATTACATTTTTTTCTAAAAACAAACTATTTCTTCTGCTTCTTTTTTCGGGGAGATCGCTCCTCTGACGAAGAAGCTGATCTTTCTGAGGATTCACTACTGCTATCAGATTCGCCTTTTTCAAAATCTGAGACCGCCTCTGAGATCGTCTCCTCACCCTGGATAGAGGAAGCGGGATCGTCTTTATCTGGACTTCCCGCGATCTCGATAGACTCATCCTCGGTGGCCTCCCCGGTTCCTGATTCCTTGGCCTTTTTCTTCTCTTCTGCTTCCTCGATCATCTCCGCGACCTCAGGAAAGAGATCGGCAAAAGTGGTATCCTGGAAATCGGCGGTGAGACCGCCTCTTTCACGAAGGACAGCAATGGTTTTGCTTGATGCGTCTCTAACATGAGTGTACAGAGATTTGAGGTAGTCAGGATTGTGGATATCAAATGCGGTCTTCTTGAAGTTCTGAGGAAGGAAAACGGGTCAGATCGCCAGCGGTCAAGGTAAAGCAAAATTTTAAAGATTACATTTTTTTACTTACGTCGAAGCGGTCTTGCAAGCGCTCTGCATGCTCCAAAGATGCGCGGAGAGACCGCCCCATGTGATGATTAAGAACTAAACTCCGGACGGCCGCTTGCGAGCATATATCGGGCAGACGATCGGTCTCATGACTTAATGCCTCGTTGGCATTCTTCTTCCTGTAAAGGGCAGCAGTGACCGCAAAGGCATGATTAGTCAGCCTACCTCCCCAGAAGGGAAGGTCGGTAGACACTTTCAGAGAGTCACCGGTCTCACTCCATCTCAGGAGCGGTCTCCCTTTGTTGTCTTTCAATTTCTTCCCAAAGCCTATTAAAGCAAAGGGCCCTTCTTCCAGATCACCCTCTTCAGCGATCTCCTTCGCTTTTCTCTGGCGATCTTGGGGCAACCGTTTTTCCCTCTGGGTAAGGACCTCTCCTTTAGGAGCCACGGGGTCAACATCCAGGATGGCGAAAGAAGCTGTAGAATAAACAGTTGGTAAAGAAAGATAAAGTTATTCAGAAGCCACAGAAGACCGCGGGAATAATCAACTTACTCTCTTCAGGTGTGACCGCAGCAACATCTGGCCAGATCGCCAGGTAATGAATCAGATCGAAGCGCTTGCCCGCAAGCCACTCCAAGATCGCCAGCTCCTCCTGAGAAATGAGCTTCTCTTTTCTGAAAATTCGCTCTGCACGCGGGGAAGGCCTGTTGGGGAGACCGCCGAGATCGCCCTCAAACACCAAATACCTCTCAGTCCAAAGAGGAACTTTGTTAGGCAGATTTAGAACTTTTATACAATTACAGCTGAAATACATCAATCCTTTAAATTCTTCTTTCTTCTGACCCTCTTTTAATATTTTAGCAGAGAAAGTTCCTCGGAAGATCGCCATGGTGAACCTTATCTTAGCCGATTTCAGGTAATTGACGAAAACATTCATCAGACCGATTGAGTTCGGTGGAAGCTGAGCCAGTACAAGGCCATAATACTCCAACACTTCAAGAATCTCCCAAGGAACGGGGATTTGAAGACCATAATAGAAGTGATCGATCGGGATGATGTACCTACCTTCATCCCCTGAGTTCAAGTCTTCGCCCTCAAACGGAATTCTGATCGCGATCTTATCATCGATCTTATGTCTCTCAATAAACGAAGAGTATTCTTCCTCCGGGATTAGCCCGTACTCGTGATCGGAGTCCAGGAAGATTTCAGCAGCCCTGGAGCGCGCGGACACCATTTTCTGAGATCGCAGGAATCAACAATCTAAAGAAAATTCAAGAAGAATAGAGCAAGGGTCCGAGAAATCAACTATTTATAGAAAGAAGAAGATGATTGTGCAATGATTACACTTCTTGAGATCGCCCTGCAGATGGGTCAGACCGCCAAAAGCTATATAAGCTCGAAAATGGTAAACATAAATAATAATTTCATCAGATAAAGAACACGATCTTCAGATTGAAGATCGCAACACACATAATTCGCAATAAAAACACAAGTTAATAAGATCGCATTCATGAAAGCCAGAGATCGCAATATGAATATCACAACATTAAAGTTAATACCATGAAACAGAATCAAGTATATCTTACAGACCCAGAAATTAACTAAGCAGGGTTTTTAAAGAGATCGCTAAATACAAGAAGGAAGAACTGCGGTCTCATCTCCTCTGATCCCTATTTCTCCCAACGAATGCCGCCACATCTTGCATCTCATTGACCGCACTCCATGCAGATGCCAAGCTGTGATTGGCTACCATGGCAGGCCTATGGATTTTAGACATTTCGCGGTCTACTTGCTCCATAGGGATTACCACGATGTCCGCCGATCTTCTATCTGGGAGACCGCTGGAAGAGCCCGCCTTCATCGACATTTGAGGGCCCCCTCGAAGGGTGGCGATCTCAGCAGCAAGTGTCGCGGCCTTCCCTCTATAGTAATCGGCATCCTTCTCGGCCTTCCGAAGTTTTTCTTCAAACTCGCCTCGAGCCTGCTTTTCTTTGACCTCAAAGCTTGCAAGAATCTGCTTTTCCTTAGCTTCGAAATTCGCGGTCTGGCTTCGGAGGCGGTCTCCTAGCATCCGCTCGCGATCTCGCATGACCCTCATATCTTCAAGCATCGGCTTAAGGAGATCAGTGAACTCTGGAGGAATTGAGACTTTTCTTGGTATCTCACCTTCTTCGGAAGCTGAGCTCATGTTTTCATCTACAACCAGGAGAAAAACGGTCAAAAATAATCGGAAATTGTTATCAAGAAGAAAGTAAGGATTTCTTGTGAAATACTTGACAGTGTAGCAAGACCGCAGTCAAGTAAGATCTTTTCAACATCTTTTGAGACCGCAGCATTAGCGGTCAACAAAAGGCGGTCAGATCCCCTTTGGCATTCTAAATTGATTTTTTCTAGTTGTCTTTTTTGTGACCGCTCTCCTTCTTTTCTTCTCCTTTTTAACTCCGCATTACTAACAAGGATATCATCAGTTTCTATAAGAACGATCTCAGGCCTCTTCGCAGGGGATGAGGGTCGGAAAGCAAGAACGGGAAGAGAATCAATCGATCTCGCGACCATCTTCGCCTTACCAGTCTTAATAGCTTCCAACGCGGTTGCACGGTCTGCCTCTCCAGAATCCGGGTTCTCGCCCAATTCAAGGAAGAAATCGCCGCGATCGCTAGATGTCGCGGTCTCACTTTTCTCATTTTTCTTTTTAGTTGAGACCGCCCCTTCGGCGATCTTCTTCCACTTCTTCTTCTTCTCTTTCTTATCCTTTCTCCTCTCAGCAGCTAGGGCCCTCTCCTTTTCTCTTTCCTTTTTCTCCATCTCCGCTGCCAAGGAGATCGCTTCCTTCTCTTTTCTCTCCTCTTCCTTGGCGACCTTCTCCTGCCTTTTCTTCTCTTCTTCTTCCTCCCTCTTTCTTTCACCCTCAGCGACCGCCGCGAGCCTGGCGGTCTCCTTTTCTTTTTCTTTCTCTCTTCTCTCTGCAGCTTCTTGCTCTTTCTTCTTTTCTTCTTCCTTCCTTTTCCTCTCACCTTCAGCGACCGTCGCAAGCCTGGCGGTCTCCTTTTCTGCTTCTTGCTCCTTTTTCTTTCTGTCTTCTTTCCTTTTTTTCTTCTTCAGCAGCTTTTTCCTCGGCGATCATTCGAAGTTGTTCAGCTTCAAAGGGGTCCCTTGACTGAAATAATTGAGAAAGATTAATAGGAAAAATCGATCTTAAAACAAGTATGTAATAGTTTAATCACTTACATCTATTACTTGATCAGCCGAATGGTCTTCTGAAAGATAATTCTGAATACTAGTGTCCTCGGCGATCATAGCTTGTCCATTACCAGTTTTTAACCTTTTAGCAGTCTGATCAGGAGAATCCGCTCCTTTTCTCTTCAAATCTTTAATTGATTGCACTTGTTCTGCGATCTGATTTCTGATATTTTCAGCTAATGCCTTCTGTTGTCGCATAGCTGCCTTGATCGACTCCGTAGAGGCGGTCTCACCAGAAGGCTTTACTAACTGACTAGTCACTACCGGGATCATCTCCACGGCAGTTTCAGTGACCGTCAGATCAACTATGGCCTTCGAAGCGGAATCTTCCTTTTTCTTTGAACTTCTGACCGATTTCTCTTTACTAGAATCAGCGGTCTTCTTCGAAATAACTTTTTTCGTTTTTGACGCAGACCGTGGAGATTTTCGAGACTGCGCCGACGCCTTCATCATATCCCGAGCATCCATCTCGGAAAAAGACTTCTTCCACGATCTCAATAAACAGTGACCGCTCAAAGGTCAGGATTTCTCAGTATCTTGAAGAGTGGAGATCTGAGGCGGTATTTATAGCCCAAGCCACATTTATGACAGTCGCGGCCTCAGCGGTCAAAGTTAACATTTTCGAAGTTCCAGTATAACTTAAAAATGTGCGGGGATTATGTTTGCCCGGAAAGCCCGCGATCTAGTCTTTACAGTGCAAAATAGAGGTCTCAGCGGTCTCCAACATTTGTGATCGCCAAGATCGTCAGCCTTTATCCTGGTCTAAATTTCTAAGTTCCAGGCAGCCGAAGCCGCTCGAGATCGCCAGTCTTAGCGGTCTGGGAATTTTCCTTTATTTTTACTATTTGTACCCCATTTCCCTGCCCCGGCTCTCCTGTACCCCGGGCAGCCCGTAGTTTTTCAGTTCTGCCCGTTTGGGCAGCTCCCTCGTCTATAAATAGAGGGGTAGGGGTACCAGAAAGGGACTTTTGCTCCGAGGCTTCAGCTTACGACTTGTGTAAGCGGTCTCACTTTTTCGTGATCGCCATTTTACGATCATTTTCTCTTTTTTCTCTTTTTCGCCCGGTAAGGTCTTAGTAACCTGCACTTCGCAGTTTTCTCCCATCCCTCTTAGTGTGAATTTTGGAGGTGCCATTTTTGGTACCAACAATACTGTCATATTGGCGCTGTATTTCGATAAAAACGGAGCAATATCATATGAACAGGTGAAAAACGCACACGAACTCCATGAACAGGTAAAAAAAATTTGTCAAGGCATTTTCCACCTTAAAACGAGCGTTCATAAACCTTACCTTCAACAACGGACGGTTCGTCGATTCTTTGTCCAGGAGGGGAGGCGATGTCCAATGTGTGCGCACAAATGTCTTCGATAGCCTTGAAGACTTGATTGTGGCAGTCTCTTTCAGTTTTCGAAAAGTGAAGCACAAATCGCGTCACTTTGAGGAGGAGCGAAAGACCTAGGTTTCCGCCGGGCGTTTCAGCTCTTAATTTCAAAACGGCAACGATAATGAAGGGCCCACTGCGAAAAACGGGTTATATATACGTACCTATGAATAGGTACGTATACGTACCGAAAACGGACACCTTCCTAAGAGGGGTCTAGGAGGGCTTCATGGTCAATCCTAGGTAGGGACGGGCCCAAGTCCACGTCCATTTAGGGCCCAAGTTTAATTCTTGCTAATCGTATCCCATCAAATAATCTCCTCTCCATCTCTCTCTCGTTGCCTAAACTCTAGCTGTAGTTCTATCGGTTGCGTCGTTTTGTAAGACCCCCCTCCCGGAACACAAGACACGGCTGAGGGGAGTCCTATACCCAGGACAGCCGCCTTGCGGAAGTGCCAGCACACGATCTAGCCCCCCTCCACAAGACGTCTATCCTGCCGGCTATTTCCAATACCATCATGCCAAGCCATCAATAATAGAACAATAGAAGCCATTTATTCACAATTTCGTAATAATGTCCAAACAGTACAAAAGACATGAAGCTAACAAGCTCCTGTATATCATCAGAGTATAAACTTGCCCTAAGGCTACATCCTAACCACTCGCTCAAATCTGCCACTGACGGTAGCGAAGGTACCATAATCACCAGCCCTGCAAACCTGAACTGGCTGTCCTCCTGTGTAGTACGTTGTTGCTCCTAAAAGTAGTGGTGTAACAACCGTTAGTCATAAAGACTAAGTGGCTTCACATCCTCTCCCCCGGCGACTCCAAGGCACCGGGCGAAAGGGAATGAAGAAAAGCTGCAATATAGTCAGTAGTAGCAAAAACAGGTGACAAGGAAGGATGTAACTACAGCATTGTATCAAATGTATGAAAGAACATTTAACAAGTAATAAGACAGTGACAGAGCAAAAGCAAGTAGTATAACAGAACAGAGGTAAGCAGTATATAGCAGTTTCACAACGTACCTTAACTTATATGAATGCTCATACAAACTTATAAGTTAAGGTTTCCAATCTGGAACTCATCATATAAAAGAGTCCATACTAATTTATATGATGGACCCGATGCGGTGCAATGCTATGATTATGAATGATGAATGCAATGCAATGATTATGAATGATGAATGCAACGTAATGATTATGATATGATGACTCACTCATGCATATTTGCTATGTCGGCATAGACCGTTAGTTCTCGCTTTTTGAGGGGTAGCTAACCGCTCAGGCATCTCCCGTCGTGGCCAGACGGAGACAGTGGAACGAGCTCCTCAACTACTAGGAGGGTATGAACACTACCAGTGTTAGGCCTCTGTACGCCTCGACGCTAAGAACACACAGCGGAGACCCTGCGTACTGCTCGCAACATGCTGAGCCTTCAAGGATAGAGAAGGGGACTTGGGTAGGTGAGCACCAAGAGTCCAACCCAACCGGTCTAGAGTCTAACTGTCAGCTTCTATCGGTGTCACGACTATCAAGCCCGTAGACCCTCCACAAGTAATCCTCCAACCAGGATCATCACACCACCATGCATACACCATGCACACTCATGTAATTCCCATGCACCACCCGTGCTATCGAGCACCCGTGCTATCTGTATGCCTCGACGCTAAGAACACACAGCGGAGACCCTGCGTACTGCTCGCAACATGCTGAGCCTTCAAGGACACAGAAGGGGACTTGGGTAGGTGAGCACCAAGAGTCCATCCCAACCGGGTCCTTCACCTCTCAGGACTAACTTCATCAGCATCATTAATGTCGGAATCATTGCCCCAGATGTCGACCTCTTTGTATTATGCAACACGTATTTATTGTGCTCTACTATTATATGGTCGTTATACCCGATGCCACACACTTAGAACTCACCCAATTTCCATGCTAGTACCCTCAC
Organism: Dactylorhiza incarnata; assembly: GCA_033032865.1. Classification (NCBI taxonomy): domain Eukaryota; kingdom Viridiplantae; phylum Streptophyta; class Magnoliopsida; order Asparagales; family Orchidaceae; genus Dactylorhiza; species Dactylorhiza incarnata. Next base: position 9,361,373 of record JAWHQI010000082.1, on the reverse strand, counting down.
CATCAACTATCCCATGTCCTTTTTACGGCTCCACCTAAACTAACAATTGACGGTTCATTTAAGGAGTTATCTCAACAGGAATGAATCTAACATCATTATCACAAGTCAATACTAGCATGTACATGATTCATACAAACCTCGGCCCAATCGGGCTTCGCATTCAGTAGGGGTGAACATATGGCTATCTCAAATCTAATCATCTGATAGATTATCAAACGATGCGAGCATTCATATAAACACCCCCTCTAATCTTTCATTCAATTGTGCATCGCAATGTCTCATTTCAGAATCATAACATTCAACTACACCTCATCCAGTTGACATGGGAACCCAGGAACTCTTACCCCACCCAAGGGGGAGAACCAAAGGTTCTCTGGTTGCTAGCGCCGGCGGTAGCGCTACCGCCAGGCGCTAGTGTTCCTGCAATAATAACATTTATCATTATTTTGCATGAAATCCTTCGAGTGAGTTCGAAGAACTTTGCGTTCGACGAATTGGAGGTGCGTTCGACGAACAGACGGTGAGCTGTGTTCGACGAACAGAAGGTGAGCTGCGTTCGACGAACAGAAGGTGAACTGCGTTCGACGAACTGGAGGTGAACCGCGCTCGACGAACTGGAGGTGAACTGTGTTCGACGAACTGGAGGTGAACTGCATTCGACGAACTCGTGGTGAACTGCGTTCGACGAACTCGTGGTGAACTGCGTTCGACGAACTGGAGGTGAGCTGCGTTCGACGAACTCGAGGTGAGCTGCGTTCGACGAACTGGAGGTGAACTGCATTCGACGAACTCGTGGTGAGCTGCGTTCGACGAACTCGTGGTGAACTGCGTTCGACGAACTCGTGGTGAACTGCGTTCAACGAACTGGAGGTGAGTTGTGTTCAACGAGCTCGTGGTGAACTGCGTTCGACGAAGTGGAGGTGAGCTGCGTTCGACGAACTGAAGGTGAACTGCGTTCGACGAACTCGTGGTAAACTGCGTTCGACGAACTCGTGGTAAACTGCGTTCGACGAACTCGTGGTGAACTGCGTTCGACGAACTTTAGGTGAGCTGCGTTCGACGAACTCGTGGTGAACTGCGTTCGACGAACAGGAGGTGAGCAGCGTTCGACGAACTCGTGGTGAACTGCGTTCGACGAACTGGAGGTGAGCTGCGTTCGACGAAGAAACAAGTCTCACGCTAGAACCGGCAGTAGCGTTACCGCCAGGCACTAGCTAACAGGAAGCAGATCCTTGCCAATCACCCCCAACTATTCTTCCCTAGCAGCCCAGCTCCAAAACACTTACAGATTCCTCTCTTTACTAATGGTTGGAACTTCATTTCTATTCACGTGAATGTAATCAATATGATTTTTGTCAACATTTATCCTTAAGAGCCTCTTTTAACCTAACTATTCATCATCTTCCCCAATTTAGAAATTAGGCATTACTCCTCTCCTCCAATACTCCCTCATATGACCATAGATTTTCACGAAATCAAATCCTATCCCTTCCTTTTGGAGAGAAGAAATGATTGAAGGAACTTTCGCGGCAATCGGTGCCCTACGATGAAAGATCCGGTTTGGTCCTTTCCTAAGAATCTCCATTAGCTCACAAGTCAAACTCTTTTGAGCTCAACACCTCTCCTAATTTCTCTACGATCTAGCACCAAGGGAGAGGGGTCGGAAGTCACCTTATTTGTTCGTCCATGGTTGGGGATCATCTTCATGGCGGCATGGTGGTGGTCGGCCAAGCTCCAAATCTTTCTTCAAGCTTGCTCTTTCAAGAACCCTAAGCTAAAGCCTTGAGGTGTAAGGGAGAAGATGAAGAAAAAGAAGAAGGAGGAGAAGAAGAAGAACGAGGAAGAAGAAGATGAATAGTCATCCCATTCATAGATTTCAGCCCACTCATGCTTAAGAAAAAAATTGAAGAGAGAGAGAGAGAGAGAGAGCATTAAAGAGCCTTTAATGAAATTCCAACTTCCAAGGCTTGCCAGCTATTTATTAACTTTTAATTCCTCCATTATATTATATTTAGGTAATTAGGCCACTCACCAAGTAAAAGGTCACAGGCATTGATTTGGCCGCTACCGCCGGCGGTAGCTCTACCGCCACGCGCTAGCTCCCTGCTACCCATTTCTTGTCATTTGCTTCTTAACTTCAACAGAGGAGGAGCACACACACCCCTGGAGATCAGGGCACATCCCTGGCACCAGTAGGATCTCCAGACTCCTACCTAGCCCAAGCATCTACAAGTGACTCATGTCGTTCGAGGAGTCTAGCTCGAGTTGGGATGTTACACGTTTTCCCTCCCTCTTAGATTCACCTTCAAAAAATAAGAAAATTATCCAACGAAAATCTCAAAAAAATAATTTCTGGTTAGAAGAAGGTTTGCATGTCATTTAACTTGGTTAGAATTAATTCATTTATGCATGTCATTTAATTTGTTTTCCTGCTATGTTTTTAAATTGTTTATCTTTAAGAAATTTTTCTAGACTTCTAATACTTAATAAATCATCAAAGTATTTCGCTTATTTGGGTTGGGAGTGAGGTGCAAATATAATTTTGGACTACAAATAAAATTCATGGACTACGAATAGCGATGGACTGTGAATAGCCAGTTCCGGACTGCTAATATCAACTCTCTAAATTTTTAATATTGCTACACCCACTTGTAGTCGCCTAAAGGCCTGCAGCAGCCTACATGCGGCTAGCTACAGGCATGCTGCCACGACTCTTAGAGTCGTGGATCAAACGGCCCGAAGAATCGTGGATCCTGGCCTTGCATCATGGCCCGGGCTAGGCCTTTTGCCCGAGCCTAGCCTAATCCTGGCCCAGGCCAGGCACCAGGCTAGGCTTCGTTCAAACAGGGGCCTAGTTAGTCCCCAAGGCCAGACACCAGACCGGGCTTCTCACCAAAATGGGAGCCTAGTTAGGCCCCAAGGTCGGGCGTCAAGCTAGCCAACAAGGGGGCCTAATTTGGCCTCAAGGCCAAGCCTGTTCTTAGACCAAGCCTACCCAAGCCCAAGCCTTCTCCAGGCCAGGCCCAAGCATTTTTCAGACCAGGCCCAGGCCTTTAATAGATACTGAGATAAACAAAAAGTTGGTGGGAATTTGATAGTCACATAAAATTAGTAGTTTTCTTTAATATATATATAATATAAATATAAGATTTAACTCTTGTATCTTCATTGGTGCTGTCCCACTCTTTTTCATGAATCAATCTATCAGATATTATGTTTATTACGTTCTTCCAAAATAATTTCTTTCTTACACACCTCTATAATATAATTTATAATATATATTAAGAGAATCATCATCTGACGTCATCAAACCTATCACAATAATTTATTTTCATATACGAAAATAAAAGATAATTATTATGTGATATTTAAATTTGGTGATTGTTATCCTATTACAGTTTTGGCTATCCGCACTCTTTTTGTATGAGTTATTACACGCCTTTTGAAAATACCCCTTGTACATGCATTTTTAGGAAAAGTGCTCAACACGAAAGTTGTAGATCTCGTCCAAAAAATGCATGTACAAGGCGTATTTTCAAAAATTTGTTATAGTTACGCACATGTTTCAATCAGAGCGGCAATACGTCTTGTGCGTGCATTTTTAGATAAAGTGTTGATCATTTTTCCTAAAAATGCATGTATAAGATGTAATTTCAAAAAGTGCGCAATAACAATTACCTTAAATTTTCTCATTTTATATTGAAAACGAATGCACGAACCTAGGCTTTTCCCACTAGTTTCTCAAAATTACACATTTTTTGTCCTGAACTTCAATTTAGGGCATATTATGTTGACTGATAATAATACAACAACAACAACAACAACAGAACCCATATAGTCCCCAATCATTGGGGGTATGGGCGGGGGAAGATTGGAAACAGACCTAATAATAAAAATGCAAAAACCCAGGAAGCTTAATTTAAGTTTAAAATATTTGTCGTGAAAGTTTCAAGCGCAGGTAAATCGTCATTACTATATCTGTTAGCGTGCATTCACACCGCTACAACTCAGACGCCACAACTGCCTCAAATAAATTCTTAAGGTTCCGTTTGGCACAATATTTTTGTTGCGGTGAGTTTGGACAAAAATGTCACCATCATAAAATGTATCTTTGGCATGACTACTGCTATGACCACCACTAAGAAAAGAAAACTAGTTTTGAACATAAAAGTGAATGAAGTTCATTATGTGAGAGGTTGGGCGTTAACGTACGACGGTTCATAACCACCGCGTTCACGACTGTTACTGATGTGCCAAACATAGTACAAATCATTTTTAAAGAGTATTTATAATAGCACCCTTGTTTACGCTATTAACACCCTATAAAAATATATAAATTTTGATTTTCTAGTGGTGTATAGTAGCACCCCCAGCCCTAAAATCACACCCCCACCCACAAACACAGAAGGAATTTCTCCCGTCACCACGCCTTCGGGCCGCGCCTCCCATCTTTGTTCCGACCGCCCTTTTCTGGCAAAACTTTCGGACACCCTAACACTCGCCCCCTTGTTGCAAGGGTTCATCTTAAAATTAGAAAGAGTTTCAAATGAAACTTTCAACATTTTTCCTTGTTATGATCTACGAGTCCTTAGTAGTCACAAATTTGAGTTGTAGCTAATTGTGCAGTTGAGAAGACGGCATCATCTCACCCAAGAGTTGCTGCCAACATTTTTTCTTCATTGGGTTGACTCCTATTATTGAATTTGATGAGTTATTCCTCTCGACCGCCATGACTAGGCATCTACAAGCTCCCGAGTTAGGAATTATTATCTTCATGTGTTGGTCTCGGGATTGTTTCAGAAAAAATTCTTTGCCTTCTTCGGCAGATTAACATATGTGTATGTAACCATTTGTGGAGTGGGTTCTACATTTAGGTCAGTTTGGAGGGATGGTTCTGAAGTGTGGCGGGCATCGACAGAACTGTGAATGGCGGTCGAGCTCTGGCTGAAATTCCTCCACGCGGACGATAGAAAAAGGGAGCAAATTGAAAATTATTGGGTAATAATAGCTTGCTGGTGTGAAAATGAAATTTTATGGGGTGCTAATATGCAAGGAGGCTAATAGTGAAATCAAATGTGCTATTAACAATGCTCTTTTTAAAAACTTCCATTTGGGGGAATTGTTAAAGGCAACCCAAAAATTGATATCCGCACACCATTGTTAACAACAAATCATATTTTTTTAGAAATTATTCGGTGGTGCAAACAAATCTGTTAACGACAAATCAATATTGTTAACAACAAACCAAATCTAAAATTAAAAATTTTGTCAATTTTTCTAACTGTGATATAACTGCTCATAAACTTTAGATCATGATAAACTTTAGATTACAACACTCTGACTAATTCGGAGTAATATTCCAAAAAAAATTATTAAATAGAACTAATCAATATAAAATAAAATGAGCTTTTTTATTAGTTAGATTCACCTAATTATAGAATACGAGAAGGTTTTGGCTGAGCGCGAGAGGAAATCAGGAAGGATTTTCGGCGTTGGTGTGCGGCTTATGGGTTGCCCGTAGAAAAATTCGGTTAAGTTATGTTGGTGTGCATATAGCCGTTTTTTGTTTGCCTGTACAAAAAACGGACCTAATTTTAGATCAGGATTGTAAGTTATGTTGTTGTGCGGATAGCCATTTTTGGTTTGCCTTTAACAATTCTCTTCTTAAAAAGCATTTATTGCTCCTAATAATATTTTGTATCTATGCATTACTCAAAACCGATAAACAGCCCGTTTTTGCATAACTATACTTCACCGTCAAATCTCCCTTCTATTTCAACATTAGAACCATATTATATCTCATTTTTAGTCCATAAAAATGAGATTTTTATGCATTATAAAATTTTAGTCGAAATCATTTCATATCTATCAAAATTCTCATATAAAAAGAACTACTTTTTACTTGCTTTGTCATATAAACACAGTCAAATGTCCCAGTTTTCACCTTCAAAGAACTGGTAAAAACAATATACACAGAAAAGGAAGTTCCACACTTTGAGGAAAAAGAAATTCCACACTCAGCCACAGAGAATAGATGCAAGAATCTGACATAATACTTGATTTCATTCCCATATATTTACTAAAAAACATTCAACCCCAAGGAATTGGTAAAAAATTTACAAAACTTTAACAAACTATAAGAATGAATTCCCCTCCGAGTCACGGCTCGGGTAAAATAACGAGCATGAGTCTCGGATAATGAGGGCGAATGTCGATTGATCTGTTCAAATTATTCTTTCTACTATACAAGTATATGGACAGACTAAAAAGTCTTAACTGGAGTTAGATGAGGACCTGAGATTTTGCAGCGGGGCGGGAGCACTTGGTTCTCGCACTCTTCTTCAGGCTACAGGAGCAGCCCTCGAGAAGTTCGAGGTCTTCTTCGCAAGTGAGAATGGAGGCCAATTCGGGCTTCTCCAAAAGCAACTTCGAAGTCAAGTAGCCGGCTATCGTCCATGTTTGGAACAGCCTGGACTGCTTTCCGATAAACCGGCCAGTCCTGGTGTCGTAGTACTCCGGCCATTTGTCCTTCGAGAGTCTCTTCTCGGCGACTGCGACGGCTTTCCGGGCGAGTTCGGGCCTTCCCATCTTAATGCAGGCCAGGGTGAACTGGAAAATGGGCGGTGAGAAGATATGTTAGAAGTTCTGTGAGAATTAAAAGAAAGGAAGGGAAGAGTAGAGAAACATACCTGCCACAGAAGAGTAGGCCAAGATCCTCCGTTATGGTACGACCAAGGGCTGCGAAGGAAATCACCCGCGTTTAAATAATAATCATAACGGAAAACATATTATACAACACACATGGTATACATGGCTATATAGAATGTATGGTCTGTATTCTGATGGAATGATAACAATGCACAAGCAATAAACTGTAATATGTGAGGAAATTTAAACAAGGCTATGGAGGTGAAAAGCACGAAAGGTCGTCGTTTTAAAAGAGAAACTATGCCCTTCCAGCAGAGCGTCCGCAGGCACTCATAATGCTCATTGGATGAAGTAGGTAAAGAAGTAACCATACAAGCAAATTCAGTAACCAAAGTGCAGTGGATCTAGAGAGAAGAGCGGGGGAAAAGAGCGAGTGTGTGTGTAGTCTTTTATTCGTTCCAGACTCAATGGTTTTTATAATACTAGTGACAAAAGCGTAGAGCCTCTTCCAACGCAGATGGGCAAACCTCTCAACAAGTAATTGACCGCTTAACACGAAATGGAATGGGGTCAAGGCAGTAGGGCTAAACGTGCAAGATTGAAAAGTTGTATCCTGAATCGAAGCGGCATCGGCGTTCGTAGGCAACGTGTCCATGCATGTGCCCATGCTCACACCATCGCCCAAGCCTGAGACGATGTGGCACGTACGTGCGTGGTCCATGAGTCCATCCGTCTCATGGATAGCATATATAAACACAAGAAAGTTATACATGTCATTCGTCTCGGACTAAAGAAAGAGATCTTCGGAGCTTTTCTTCCAACATGATTCCCAACTTTTTACATCTAAAATATATATGCATCCTGTACATTTATGAGTTGTAAAACATTTTTTATTTGGTTCCCTATTATTACATTTAAAAAGCAGTTACAAAAAAATTCTAACTATTTCAAGAAAAAAAAACGCTTTTTAAATTTGTGTACAGCTGCTGAATTTTTTCTTTTTCCATGAACCTAACAACTAATCATAAGCATTTTATCAGTTAGTCTGTTATAACAGTTCTAGGTCTAATAAGTCGAAGAAAAATAGTATTGGCATCCAGGTCTAATGAGTCAAATAAAAATACCAGAATTCATACTCAGGTTTATAAAGAAAGAATTGTAATCAATTCAGTCCCTCGAAACTGCGGGCGGACAAACAACCACAGAAGACTGCGTCAAATGCAGCAATAACAACAAAAAACAAAAGAATCAAGAACCGATCCCGAACTGAACCGATCAATTTGGGCCAGGTTTTAACAGTTCTATGTTCGGTCATTGTTCCAGAAAAATCAAGAACCAACCTTTTGGGTCGGTTCTCAGTTATTGGGATAGCTATCTTGTAAATATTAAATCAATAAATGAAAATCTAATTAAATTTTCTCTATATAATGCAAAAATTTGTATTTATTATTAAACATAAGCCACGTATACGAAGATAAAATTTGTGTTAAGAACCACGTAGGAAAATAGTTTTTTGATAAATTTTATATGCATTTTGAGCCACAATTTTGTGTTGGGAAGAACCGAACTGGAACCAAGCCAAAATTTTTGGTTTAGGTATGGTTTTGCACTTCAAGGACAAGGGTTAGTTTTGATTCCGAAAAATTAGAACTAAACATATATAGATCGGTTTTAGGTTTAGGGTTGAACCGACCTGAATAGCATCCGTAATTCATAATATGAAAATTATCTAATGGAGTAAACATTTAAACTTACGTATTCTTTGGGTCGCTTCCGGTGATTATGCGCCATTCATCAAACTCGAACGCAGGATAACATATTTTGAGAGGCATATTCCCCACTAGATCATCCCATTTATCATCTATAAGATTGAGGATGCCCTCAGATTGCCAAGGTGTGGTCAAGGATGAAGCAATAGCCCAAAGATTTCCAAGCGAAAAGAACCTGAAATCCATATGAGCAGGCTGCAAATTTCCGATGAGGTATCCTCCTTTATCAGGAAACCAATTCACAAGCCAGGAAGGAATCTGCTCAGGATATATGTTGAACTTGTTTGCAGCATCGGACGAATACTCTTCGGTCTTATACCGATAAATTTCGTTAATTTTTTTCATGTCCACCCAATAATACTCTCTGATGTGAAATGATAATGCGCTGAGCCGATTATTGATGGCAAGAATTAGGTTCTTGGATCCCTCGTTGGAAGTGATCATTTCGCGTGAGCACCTTAAAGCCGAGTAGAACAAAGACTGAAACAAATCGAAGAGACTTGTTAGTTCCCAGATTTTATTGTAACAGGGTGATTGAAATGATCATTGAAATCTTATTGTAATACAAAATTGAAGACATATCAAGGACTATATGATCATTGAAATCTTATTGTAACAGGGTGATTGTTTATGTAATCAAAGGGTTGTTTGTGCTATGGAATCGAACAAAGACGGCAAACAAGTAAAGACAGAGGAAGATAAGATTTACGCGATTCACCCCACGATGGGATACATCCATGGGATCATTTCACTAAATGGAAGAACAGAAATAGGTACAAAAGGAGAGCAACCGTTCGGATTTTTCGATGTGAAAACCCTATCTGTTAAAGAGCGGAATGACACACTTTTGGGAATCTTTGTATGGATTAAGATTCAAAGCATATAACTAACAACCTGATCAAAAACTTTGTAATACTATGTCCTGTTTTTTTTGAAGATGGTTATTCAGTTTGTCGGCATCTTAAATAACATTTTAACAAATATCATGTTATATTCATGTATATGCTAAAAGAATTAAATTTAGAAGTTGGTCAAATTCGGCAGGCATATGAAGAAGCCCCGAACATTTTATAAATTGTATACAGAGAGAGCCTAGATAGTCTAGATGCTTCGATCAATCAAAACTGAACTAAACATGTGGTATTTGAAAGAGAACGCTGGCATTTAGGCTCCATTTGGCGCGGCGTTTTTACTCCAGCGAGTTTGGACAAAAATGCCACCGTCATGAAATGGATGTTTGGCATGACAACGGTTATGACCGCCACCAAGAAAATAAAACTAGTTTTGAACATAAAAGTGGATGAAGTTCCTTGGGTGAGGTCAGACGTTCATGAACGGTTCATAACCACCGCGTTCATGACGGCCGCCACCACATTAAACCAAGCCTTAATAATATTGGCATCTCAAAAACATTGGCATATAAATGACATTGAACCAAACAATCTCCAAAGCATTAGTTCGTTTCATAATCACTCTAAAGTATTCCTATCAATATTGGAAACTCAATCTCACTTGGATTTCGAGAAAAATACTCACTTGGATTTCGAGAGGATGTCCATGGATGCCCATCCTTCTATCTATCATGCAAGAGCCATCTGTCACGAGAAGAGTAGGAAACATGTCGAATCCATCTGTTAAACATAAATTTAAGATGAGTTTGATGCCTGTTTGAACATCAACCCGTTCCTGCAAAGCGTAGTCCCCAGAGATCTTTCCATAAGCTCTCAGCAAGATGATCCACCATAATCCTATTAAAGAACCAAAGTTAATCAAAATACAATTTTCATATTAAATGAATTTAGTTGACTTAACATCCTATATAAACCATGCTAAGAAGGAAAACATGGGATGGTCACGGTCCTCCAGTTGGACCATCAAATGAATTTGGCCCCTACGGTTTTAATTTTCTTGATCAAACATAATGCGTGATTTTTTAGCGCAACGGGCAACTGCAATAATAACTGCGTCACTCAAGTGATGGTCAAATACCATCGCAGTCGCATACTGCGCATTGGAGGCACCTCGTGCCCGGCAGCTAGTTAGCATAGAAGAAACTTGAAGCAGTTGAAAGAAACTAACCAGAATCAACAGGAGCTACACGCCCGATGGCAGACTCGCCAAAATCAGGATCAAGAACCTCATATGCTTCATTCTCATCACTCGAAGGTATGGTTCGAACCTTAAAACTGGCAGGCATCAATCCTTGCCCAGGGCTGTAGCAGTCCACAGTCTTTTCCCAGCTCTGTATGTTAAAAAAATATAGAGAAAGAGTAAGCAACAAACTCAACCCTGGTGTACCTTTAAAGCTAGAGCAAAACCAATAACTTTGTCCTTTAGTTTATCTAGATAATATTATTTGTAAAACAAATCATTTTCATATTTCTCATTTTCACCAATTCACATTATGATCACAACTACCTTTACTCATCAAATAGGTCAACCTATTCCGGCATGCGGCAAAAATTGCAAGATTTACATTAGCAGATCATCAGATTAAAGAAAAAGTGATAGTAACATCTATCAGTAACAAGACAATAAAAAATACACAGCAAGTAATTTGGACATATAGAATGAAGGTTAAGCAAAACTTCACTGAACAAATTTAATAGCAATTTTACCGAGCAATGTAATGCACGAGCATGTGTTTTTGAAAATTGCAAAAATATACCGAGACCATGAAGCTGTGGAAATGATAATAGAAAAGTCAAACAAACAGAAAATCAAAAAACAAAAGACACGGATTTACATGGTTTACTCCAAGATGGGTTATGTCCACGGACAGCTGCAGTCCGTTTTTCACTAGATTAAGAACAGAGACGGTTACAGAAAGTGGGCGGATTTTCGAATGTCATAATAATTCAAACCCTAGAACGACAAGGAGTTTATATAACACTTCGTACATTTACAAAATACCTGCAACTTATCGGAGTCACGATTAATTACACGAGTTTGTATCCTGGCAAGTTTTAATTGTATCAAGTTCCGATACGAGTCAGACTGGCCTAATTACCTGCATTATAGAGAAAATGTATCGTTCGGGCATAAATCCTCCCTAGTGTATTTCGTTTCTTATCTTTTAAACTATTGAAACTCTATTTTGAAACCATAGTTTTCAAGGCTTGTGTTCTCAGTGAAGAATTCATCCGTGGCAATGATTTCTTCGGTTATTCTGTGGAGAGTATACCAAACATCGAAGTAGGACCTAAGTAAGTAAATTAGTTAACAAACAACACAAATTTTGTTTCAGGCATTTGAAATTGAAATTATCAAGATTATAACATTAGAAATCAAATTTTAAAGTTTTTTTTTCATTCAATAAATTGTAAATTAGTTGAAACATGAGATTATTTTTTTGCAGTAGATTTAGGCTCCGTTTGGCGCGGCGTTTTTGCTCCGGTGAGTTTGGTCAAAAACGTCATCATCATATAATGTATGTTTGGCATGACAACGGTTATGACCGCCAACAAGAAAAGAAAACTAATTTTGAACATAAAAGTGGATGAAGTTCCTTTGGTGAGGTTGGGCATTCACGAACGACGGCTCATAATCACAGCGTTCATGACCGCCACCACTGCGCCAAACTGAGCCTTAGACTCTGTTTGAGAAGCCGGCAACGGCAGGGAAGGCAGCAAAACGCCATCAACGATCCAGACTGGAGGGAGGGAGTCGGTTCACAGACGGAGCCAAATCTCCATTTTGCTCCGAAAAATGGGAGCAAACGCCACCGGTGGAGGAAAAATGAACGTCCCGCCCGGCCAGCGCTGCCTTGGCAGGAAACGCACGGGAAGGCTGCCCGCGCTCCAAACAAAGGCTTAGAGGGTAAAAGTGCAGAAATAAGAAAATCCTAAATATGTGAAAGATTTTTAAAAACTTGAACTGGTATAATGAATCCAGGAAACAACTATGAGGAAAAAATACACAAAACCATAACCCGGATGGAAGAAACAAAACCTAAAACTGTCTTTTTAAATATGCAAGGGTCCGTTCGGCGCACAGGAATTGCCTTTGAGTTTCAGAAAGCCAATTCCGTTGTTCAGCGCGTTAGATTTGAGCGGGTATTGGCTTTGAAACCAAAACCCACGGGTATTGATTTTAACCTAAAACCTAAATACGGAAATACCTCTCGAGGTGGATATTGGGTGATATTCGTTCAGACAGGCTCTCCCCTGATTCTCGCGATTTTGTTCCAGACGGCGACGCAAAGGCTGTCCGGCATCGTCGGGGAAGCTCCGTAAGCCGTGTCGGGGTAGCTCCGTAAGTCGTGTCGAGGAAGCTCCGTAACTCGATCATCGTGGCTTCCTTCTCTTCTCAACCTCGCCCGCCCGCCCGCGAAGGTTCTTAATCGGATGACTATGTGCTCGCTCTGCCGAGAGTAGCATCCCTGAGGAAACTCTCCGACAAAGCTCCCCAATCTGAAGCTTCCTATTCCCTAATCTCCGAGGAAGATTGTCGTCGAAGATCTGCGTGATCCGCTCGCTCTGTTCACCTCTGTCAAAAGGATCCTAAGCCGAAGCTCTGTTCGCCTCTCTCCAAAGGAGCGTACCTCAAGTTTCTACGCCAAAGTTCTTTTCGCATCTGCCAAGGATTTGTTCCTCCCGGATTGCATACCACTCAAATGCTTCCTTCTTCACTCATTTGGAGCGCCTCTTCCTCTTCGGTAATATTGTTTTTTCATGTTCTTTTTTCATTCAGATAATTGTTTAGGAATTTCATGGTGTGTGAGGAGAGCCATTGATTTATTAATTATTCCATGATTGTTAATAGATAGGGGATGGGTTATACTTATTACAATCATCATTGAGTTCCCATTTCTCTCTTAAACTCCCATTTCTTCATCATGGAGTTCCCGTTTACAATGATTGGTAGATTTGTTTATAAGTTCATCTGTGATCATGGAGTTCCCATAGATTTCTTTATGGTGTGTTACATAAACTTGAGTTGATTTTCACTGACAAGAGCTTAAGTATGATTTATTGGTTCATTTTTGAAGTTTGTGAGATAAATTTATTTCTTTCTGGTGCTAGTTGTGAAGTACAAGTGATGGCATTGTAATATTTTGTCTAGTACAAATGATGGCATTGTAATATTTTGTCTTAGTTATGATTAGAACTATAGGCAATTTGTGTCTGCTAAAGCCAATTTCATCATGCAGCCGAACAACTTTTATGTCTCAAATCCAATTCTGTTGACTGAATTTCATCATGCGACCGAACAACAGAATTAGTTTTCTACACAAAACCAATTCTTGCAGATATTGATTTTCTGACCAAAGCCAATTCCAGAAAGTCAATTCATGTGCGCCGAACGGACCCTAAGTGTTTCATTCATATACCTTGGAATAAAGACAAAATTACCAAATTTAAATTTATGGGAATAATATATTTACTAAAAGCAAAAAATGGGAGTTGCGGAGATGAGAATGCTCATGTGGATGTGTGGACACACGAGATTGGATAAAATTAGGAATGAATGTATCAGGAAGAAGACGAGAGCGACGCCAATTGTAGAGAAGATGCAAGAAGCTCGATTAAGATGGTTTGGACACGTACAAAGGAGACAATCAGAGGCACATGTTAACGTTGTGAGAGTTTAGCGATCAGGCATGTTAAACGGGGGAGGGGTGGACCAAAAAAAACTATAAGGAAAGACACGGTGTACTTAGGCATTAGTGAAATTATGACTAAAGATAGGGCGCAATCGCGACAAAGGATCCATATAACTGACCCACAATGGTGGGATAAAGGTTCCAGTGTTGTTCTTGTCATAATATATTTTCGAAAATAAACATTTGTAGGGCAGTTTGATGAATCAATCTAAAATAAATAAACCTTAACCACCAATTTCTGAAGACATGCAGAAATTCAATATACGCTTTTAAAAAAATATCAAATTAACTAATTGAGAAAAATAATAATAAATAATTTGTAAATTAAGCATTTTCCGTACATTTTACCTGCAGCTGCAGCGTATAGAGCAGAAAATTTTTGACAATCTCCGTCTCCCCCTTGAGGAGGAAAGCCAGCGCCGATGGTACGAAATCCCTAATAAAGACCTGGTCGTAGTTAAGCATCTGCCCGCTGGTCATCGGATCATCGGCCGCCACCGTCCCCACCGGCGACCCGCAGTAGTTCACCACCGACTTCCTTAACAATCTCCACGCCTCCTTCTCCTCCTCCGTCTCCTTCCTCGGCGGAGCCAGCTCCTCCTCCTCCTCCTTCTCCACCGCCGGAGGAGGCCCGGGCTGTTGGCGGATTTCGGGCTCCACCCGATCGATCACGATCGGCTTCCCCGCCAGACCTTCCTTGTAGATCCGGTCGAAGGCCTTCTCTCTTCCGACGGCGGACTCTGCAGACGTCCCCATCGGCCGCGCCCCGGCCACCGCCCTTGCCGGAACAACCGGCCTCCGCCTAACGCCGGAGGAAGAGGCCATGGGGCGGATGCGGTGGCATTTTGAGAAAAGAAAGGGGTATTCCGATAAGGCGCCGGCGCCCATGCCGGAGCCGCCGAGGAGCAGCCGGAAGCAGGGTCTCACGGTCGCGATTCCCATCGAGCTCGTCGCATTCATGACACCAGTTGGAATGAAAAGATTCGAGTTGGGGTTGAATGGGAGATATTTGAAGTCGTGTGCGGAAAAAAGAAGGCTGCAGGTTGCGTAGAGAGAGAAATTGGGGTTTGGTGAGGTTGCTTTTATAGGCGGAGAAGAAGAAAGAAGAAAATGAAAAGTCTTGCTATCAGGTTATGTGGAATCATGGCATCCAATGGAAGCATTTAATATGTATATATATTGAAGGGCATAACGGGGATAATCTTAGAAGTTGAGGAAATTTACATGAATGGCCCTGTTAGCGGTCGTGAACGCGGTGGTTATGAACTTCGTTCCCTTTTATGTTCAAAACTACTTTTTTTTTCTTGGTGGCGATCATAACCATTGTAAGGTCAAACATACATTCTATGACGGCGTCAAGCGGTTTTTCTTTTCTTGGCGGCGTTAATAAACAGTGGCATGCCAAAAATACATGGCATGCCAAAAATACATTCTATGGCGGTAGCAATTTTTTTCAAACTCATCGAAGCAAAAACGTTGTGTCAAATAGAGCCGTAGTTTTTAATGATAGGTTTTTGAGTTTTTTTTTTAAATTTAGGGGCTCTTGTGCGCGGGAGAGGAGGAGGAAAGATATGTATTATTTTTCTCATATTAGTCCGAAACTTTATGTTAAATTTTTTGTAATCGTTTTATATGATGTGGCGCTCTGGCAGTGATGTAGCGGTGATATGGAAAAATAGTTGTATTATTTTTATTAAAAATGATTAAAATTAATTTATTATTATTAAGATTTAATCAAACAAAAATAATAATATTTGTTGTTGTCAACTCGAGACTTCTGCAGATCGGTCTAAATTGCACTATCTTAGCCCGGGAGCGGTCTAGCGCCCAAACAGTCAATGAAAAGGAGAAGGATGACAAGAGACTTTTAACGTGAAAAATTTCGGAAAGAGGTGAAAAATCACACGGTCGGGGCTATGCCGACCAAACTTTCACTATTTGCTGGTTTTGTACAATGCTTTGCAAAGAAGGCGAGGGCGACAAACCGGTCCTCGCTGCAATTATCGGGGAAGAGAGAGATGGGCCCGGAAGGTGACTTACCACCACTCACGAAGATGAGTCTTTTCTTTGCTATAGTGGGAGCGATGCGCTCTGGATGCTTTGAGGTCTTCTGCCGGTACTCGGAAGTTGAGGGGGTGCGTTTTGCGCGTCTTGACGTCTGCGGCTTGACTCTTGTAGTGCGCCGAGGAATATGGAGTGGTGTACTTGTTGCCGACTAGAGGGTTTCCTATTGAGTTGAGGGCGTCATGAGCGTTGAGCGCGTCGTGCGCAGAATGCTGGTTGCGGTGTGCGCGGGGCGCTTGATGTGATAGGTACGGAGAGGAACATGCGCAGGAGCACGTGAGGGTGGAAGAAGAGCTTCGAAAAATCTTCAAGGCGCTCGAAGATCATCGAATGAGTCTTTGAAAGCGAAGGAGATCTTCAAGCGGTTCCTTGAGGAACTCTCACATGCGTAGGAGGCAGATGTAGGGATATAACCCACTCGCAAAATCTGAGCACTATAGAAGATAAAATTAAACGCAGCAATACACAGAAACACAACTAGAGGACAGTGGATTTTACGTGGAAAACCCTCTCTAAAGCAATGAGGGAAAAACCACGGGGCGGGGCACACGAACAATCCACTATAATAACAATAACGGATTACAACAAACAATCTAGGTTTGCCCAACAAAGATCCCCCCTGGATTCACAAATTGAATCCCTCTTCCCAACCACGGTAAAATAACTTTTCTCCAAACAAAGAGCAAGAACTCAAATCTTTCTTCAAGCATAAAAGCAAACGAAGACGAGACTACGCAAAAACACTCTTACAGCAAAGACAAAGTTACCGATCTGAGAAAAACTTCTTCCTCCTTGAAGAACTCCTCCAGCAACAATGGCAGCAAGCACTTTTTCTCTCGCACGATTTTTCACGGTGACGGATCTAAAAGGAATGAACTCTTTCTGTCAAACCGTTTCTGCCTATTTAGGGTAAATAGACGAAGTGGTCTTGGCCATCCAAAACACTTCCAAGACAATCAGACGGCTCCCGATCGCTGCTTAACGAAACAGGTCCTGCGCGCTAGCGCCAACGCTAGCCACTACCGCCTGCGGTAGCAAACACAACGATATCGATGACACAGCTCACCTTCTCGACGACACAAGTGATCTTCCCGACGATACTGTAGGATTTTTCGTGATGCGGGACAAGGGTGACGAACAAAAAATTTCACCCTTGACCAATCGCACAAATGGATCGAGTCACTCGTGACAACGGCACGTGAACAAAAACCTTGTTTTCTAATCAGTTGATATAAATAAAATAGCTGCAACTAATTTGCACGCTAAACAAATTACGCTAATCACAATAACCATCACAATCATCACCGAAGGATTAGGAATTTGTACCTCTAGAGAATATATCTCTAGGTGGAGCGGGGATCTCTGATTTTGCTGCGGATCGAATCGAATAGACGATGAATCGAAGCGGCGTCGATCACCTCCAGGTTCACCTTGAACCCAAAGAGCCCACCGACCTTGTCTTTGATGAGAGGAAGGAAGGGTAGATGCTAGACAGTGCTCCAACTGTCGAAGACCCTTGGTGGCCGAGCCACTCCGGTCACCGGCAAGAAATAGAGAAAATGAGAAACCCGAAAGATAAAACTTGCTGCACCTTCACCGTCCGAGAAAGCCACCACTGTGTCGATGAGCACCGGCGAGGAGGCTGCCGGATGGGACAAAGGAAAGCACCGGCAAGGAGGCTGCCAGATTTGGCGAGGAAAAGCACCGGCAAGAGGGGCGCCGTTTCCTATTCGCGAAAGGTGCAGGGGTCGGGGTTTTTGTTTTCCTATTCTATTTCATGGGAGAGATGAGAATCAATTTATATCCAAAACCAAATATAAATAAGGTTTTATATTATATATAAAAAAACGTAACTGTTTGGTTTTATAAAACCGAAAATAACTTTGAGTTTTTATTATAAAAAAAACAAAACAAATTAACGTTTTATAATATAAAACGAAATCTTTAAGCATGGATTTAAGAGTATTAAATGACTGATATATTGTGCAAAAAGAGGACTATTTACACAAACGTCATCCGCCATCAAATCTCCCTCTTGAAATCTCACTAATTAATTTTGATCGTCTGTAACGTCGCACGTGTTACTTGTGTAATTCAGCCTTGTTATTGATCCCATAATAAACATAATTTATTATATCAATTAACACTTGAACATGATCATAAATTAATAACTGTCTGAACGCGGCTGTTTCTTTTCATTTGGTGTGACCTTTACAGAGGAACTGAGTTGTCTAGGCGATAATACAACAATCTATATTATGCTCTATAAGAGGTTTTATCACTGCATTATAGACGCCTCGGCAACACAGTAGCTAGGTGACACAATTGGATGACCTGTGTCTATGCCTGTCACATGATGTCATGAATGTCCCGCATGATAGGTTTGTGTCATCCCCGCAACACATTCATCTTTCTTGGTTTCTCAAGCGCAATGTATTTATAACTACTTCAGTTATATTGCATGTCATACAATCTCGCTTTGTCAAGGGGCCCAATAATATCATAGCTCGATGTAACTCGAGGGACAATTGATACTGTCGATGTGTAAACCTGATCTGCACAAGTCACACAATGAGCTGCAGTGTATATACCATCAATAGACAGTGTTCAACTGAAACTACATTATACACCTTGCGTCGGTAAGTCTACAGATCACATATCTAGATTCAATAAGACACGTTGAGACTATCGATGACACTAAACACAATCCATACGATATCTCAACACAAGATTAGGTTTAACTCAATATGTATAGCTTCAACCTATATACATATTCATATGATTAAATGATAACTATTATCAACATTTGTAGAACTACAATGTACTTAAACTCATATGACAATCCAAGGTGGTGGTCAATGTCCCTCTTTGACTACCAGGATCGTGAGCATATAAAACTAAGATCATGTGATGGAACTCAAGTGTTCTACAACTCAAGACCAAGGGCATCTTCTTGAGCTATCATGAGGCATCATCAAACGATCTAGGGATAGAATGAGTTAAACATTCATTAAACATAAACTTAATAAAATTGAAGACAACTTTCAAAACACAAATCCTTCAATCTCCCACTTGTTTTTAAAGTTTCTAATAAAAGAAATACAAAACATAAATAAGAATCCTCCGTGACTAAACATCAAGCCACTCTCCATGGTCTTGCAACCCCATGGACTCGAAAAGAATTTCTCCTTTGGCTTGAGACAAAGGCTTGGTGAAGGGATCAGCTGTGTTGCTATTTGTGTCAATCCAAAAAAGTGCAATCTTGCCTTCTTCAATGAAGTCGCGTGTGAAAAAAATACTTCTGGTCCATGTATTTTGTCTTGTGATGTGATTTCGGCTCCTTGATTTATGAAATGGAAGCACTATTATCACAAAACAATCTCAAGGGCCCATCACTAAATGCCACGACTCCCAATTCCTCAAGGAATTTCTTTATCCAGACTGCCTCTTTGCTTGCCTCTGCGGCCGCCATGACTTCCGCTGCGGTGGTTGAATCAGCAGTAGTGAATTGTTTCCATCTACGCCAACTCACAGCTCCACCATTCAGAAGAAAAACGAACCCAGATTGAGATCTTCTATCGTCCGGATTTGTCATAAAGCTAGCATCCGTGTAACCCTCTACATGGAGCTCCTTTTGTCCACCAAATACAAGAAACTTATTCTTGGTCCTTTTCAGGTACCTAAGAATATTCTTGACCGCCGTCCAATGATTTGGATCAGGTGAAGCTTGATGTCGACTCGTCATGCTGAGAGCATATGCGACATCCGCGGTCTCGTACAGATCATGACATACATGATGGAACTTATGGCGGAAGCATAGGGCGCATTCATCATGTATTCAATGTCTTTATGTGACGAGGCACATTGAGACTTGCCTAGCTGAGCAGACATCTGCATTGGCACATTTCCTTTCTTAGAGTTTTCCATATGGAACCTTTCTAAGATTTTGTCAATATAGATACTTTGACTTAGGCCAATGAGTCTACGTGATCTGTCTCTACATATCTTGATTCCTAAGATATATTGGGCTTCACCCATGTCTTTCATTGAAAAGATTATTTTCAATGAGTTTCTTGTTTGTTCCATTAAAGATAAGTTGTTGCCCATTAAAAGAATATCGTCAACATATAGGATTAAAAATATAACGTGGCTCCCACTAACCTTCTTGTATACACAATGTTCTTCCTTGCTTTGAATGAACTCAAGGGTTTTAACATCTTCATCAAAGCGTTTATTCCAACTCTTTGATGCTTGCTTCAACCCATAAATGGCTCTTTGAAGCTTGCATACTTTGCCATTATTTTGCGGATCTTCAAAACCTTGAGGTTGCTTCATGAATACATCCTCATCTAGCTTTCCATTCAGGAAAGCTGTTTTAACATCCAATTGCCAAATTCATAATCATGAAATGCGGCAATGGCCAACATGATCTGAATTGTCTTAAACATCACAACAAGCAAGAAGGTTTCATCATAGTCAATCCCTTGGATTTGACTAAAATCTTTCGCTACAAGTCTTGCCTTGTAGGTTGTCATGTTGTCATTCATGTCCATCTTCCTCTTAAAAATCCATTTATAAGGAATGGATTTCTTTCCATCAGGAAGGTCAACCAAGTTCCATTCTTGGTTGTCATACATGGATTGCATCTCGGACTTCATGGCTTCAAGTCATGCTATGGAATCCTTTCTTTCCATTGCTTCTTCATAGTTCAACGGGTCTTCTGTGTCTAGAATAAGCACCTCATGAAGACCCATGTATATGTCAGGCTTTTTCCTTTCCCTGATTGACCTTCTAAGTTCCTTTGGTTTGTCTAGTACAGTATGAGATTCTTGAATCTCCTCCACTATTTCTGGTGGAGTCAATTCATGCTCTACACGAGTAAGACTAACAGGCGGTGGTAAAGTAAGAGTCTCCTCTGTAATCACTTGCAGAGGTGGAATACTCATGCTCCCACTGACTAAAGGAACTTCTTGTGACTCTTGGTAATCATATTGAACATCAATGATCATCTCATGATCGCTCTCTTGTAGGTTTTCTTGAGTTTCCTCAAGTGTCACCCTACGGTCACCGCTTTTGATTCTTTCAAGAAACTCTTTCTCAAAGAATGTTGCACCCTTCTTAATAAATATAGCATTTGTTGACTTGTGTCAAAAGCTATACCCTTTTGTTTCTCTTGAGTATCCAGTGAAGAAACACTTATCGGCTTTGGGGTCTAGTTTGGATGATAGCATACGTTTGACATATGTCTCACAACCCCAAATCTTAAGGAAAGATGTGTTGGGTGGTTTCCCAACCCATATCTCATGTGGAGTTTTCTCTACGGCCTTAGTTGGAACGAAGTTTAAAGTGTAAGCCGCCGTTAAAAGTGCATGACCCCAAAAATATAAAGGTAGATCGGTTTGACACATCATGGGTCTAACCATGTCTAGCAAAGTCCGGTTTCTCCTTTCGGAGACACCATTCCACTGCGGTGTCCCATGAGGAGTTAGTTGTGGTTCAATACCACACTCCTTTAGGTAAGTACTGAACTCATTGCTCAAGTACTCACCTCCACGATCTGATCTCAAAACTTTGATTCTCTTATCTAGTTGATTTTCCACTTCATTTTTATATTCCTTGAACTTGGCAAGGGATTCACTCTTATGCTTCATAAGATAAACATAGTCATATCGACTATAATCATCCGTAAAAGTGATGAAGTACATAAAACCATCTCTAGCACACACACTCATTGGACCACATACATCAGAGTGTATCAATTCCAATAGGTTGTTTGCTCTTGCACCTTTTTTTTTAAATGGTGTCTTGGTCATTTTGTCAGTTAGGCATGATTCGCATGTCCCAATTGCATCAGGATCAAAAGAATCTAAAAGATTAGCCTGAGCAACTTCCTTATGCATTTTTCACTAATGTGACCAAGACGGTGGTGCCATAAGAGTGTCTCACTTATGCGAGATATTTTGAGTCGTTTGTTGTTGATGTTTAAAACCTGTTTATCTTTAACAATGCTAAGCAAATACAATCCATTTGAAATGAAAGCACTTGCATAAAATAAACAATCCTTCTCAATCCTCATTTGGGAGTTCCCAATGATAAAACAAAAACCTTATGAATCCAAACATGATACATAAATAATGTTTCTCAAAATAGAAGAGACATGATAAACATTAAATAAAGTCAAACATAAACCACTAGGCAAGGGAAGTTCCAAAGTGCCCACCGTAACAGCAGAGATACTAGCACCGTTTCCAACCTTCAGCGCCACTTCTCCTTTGGAGAGAGATCTCCTATCCCTTAGTGACTGCACATTAGAGACTAAGTGAGCACATGATCCAGTATCCATTACCCAATCAAGGATAGTAGTGGTTAAGTTTAAATTCAACTCAATAACAAAAAATACCTTTAGGACGCTTCCTTTCGATTTTGCATTCATCCAAGTCTCTCTTGTACTTGGGGCAGTTCATTTTGAAGTGTCCCTTCTCGTGGAAATGGAAGCATTCAGTGAGAGAATTAGGAGAATTCTTCACATTGCCTCCCTTGGAGGTACTCCCTTGAGTTCTTCCCCTTTTGCCCTTGAGATGAGGATTTCCTTTCGAGGTCAGGCTTTTGGTCTTATCTTTGTTCTTGAATATCTTCTTGCTTTCAGACTCCACAGCTAAGACAACATTTCCCTTTGTCTTGCCCATGTCAACCTCAGTTGTTTTGAGGGCGTTGTGGAGTTCATTTATGGTCATTTGTTTCTCACGCATATGATAATGCATGATGAAGTCCTTAAATGAGTAAGGTAGTGATCCCAAAATGATATCCTCAGCAATGTCTTCAGGAATTGGAGACTTCAGTTTCTTCAATTTCTCCAAATTGCCCTGCACCTTAAGGAAGTGCACTGAGACAGATTCACCCTCCATCATTTTGCACCTTGTGAGTGCGATGGTGATCTTATAGCGCTCTTTACGAGCACTATCAGTGAACATTTTCTCCAATTGTGCTACAATTTCCTTTGCAGGAGTATCGAGAAATTTCCTTTGCAGCTGATCGCCAATGCTGGCCAAGATCAGAGTCTGCATGACACGTTGATTGTCATTTCATCTTTTCTGTTCCTCCTTCTCAGCATCAGTTAGCTTGCCAATCTCTTTCTCTACTGGGCATTCACCCTCCAGTATAGGTAAGAGATTCTCCAAGCGCAACACAATGTTAAGCTTGAAGATCCAGTCAGAGTAGTTTGACCCGTCGTTAGCAAGCGGGCTTTTATCAATCATTGAACGCAAAAAATTTGGTAGTGTAGACATAGCTCTAAAAAAATTATGAGAGCAAGTTAGAGTTCATGTTCAAAATAATTTCCTTTTAAGAAAAATATTTGATGGATTAGAGAGATCCATATTTTGTTTAAAAATAGTGAATTAAGATCCTTTCAATGGACTCATCCACAAGATTATCAAGTAGGTATCAATTACCAATCATAACTTTTTAAGACAATCTTAAACCCTTATGATTCTTGATATTAATAAATTTTTCAAAATTTATTGTAAACTTCTATTTTAAGAAATAACACTTTCCCAAAAGACCAAGCCTAGATCTTGGAGATTTGATTAAGAAAACTCATCCTGTAAGGGGACTCATGCGAGTGACATTCCCACAGAATTAGCAAAAAGTGCCACCATGTCTATTGATTGAAACTACACGCATGCTCATTCAATATCACTAGCTTAGATGGATACGATGAGGAGGAAAGACATTCATAATTATTATTATTTTCACTTAAACACAGAAAACGTAAAAACAGGAATTAAAACCTAAGCATACGACATTCTAATTATTACATCCATTCACATCCAGATACATCCCAGATCAAAATAAATAAATAAAACTAATGTCGTAGGTAAACAATAAATATCAACTTTGATAAGGGAATCACATGCAATGTATATCCCCTCCTTGGATAATCCTATGTCCCCAAAACACCATAACTCATCTAAATCATTCAAAATCCTAGAGAATGATTTCTATGTGACCCTACTGGGAAGGGTCACTCAACACGTGAGCTAGGGTTTGGGACATGAAAATCCAAAGCACTTGTGCACTTGGACTAGCACAAAGGAAAAACAACGTCATTGTCATGAGTGAATCAAACCTAGCTATGATACCACTGTAGGATTTTTCGTGATGCGAGACAAGGGTGACGAACAAAAATTTTCACCCTTGACCAATCGCACAAATGGATCGAGTCACTCGTGACAACGACACGTGAACAAAAACCTTGTTCTCTAATCAGTTGATATAAATAAAATAGCTGCAACTAATTTGCACGCTAAACAAATTAAGCTAATCACAATAACCATCACAATCATCACGGAAGGATTAGGAATTTGTACCTCTAGAGAATATATCTCTAGGTGGAGCGGGGATCTCTGATTTTGCTGCGGATCGAATCGAAGAGACGAAGAATCGAAACGGCGTCGATCACCTCCAGGTTCACCTTGAACCCAAACAGCCCACCGACCTTGTCTTTGATGAGAGGAAGGAAGGGTAGATGCTAGACAGTGCTCCAACTGCCGAAGACCCTTGGTGGCCGAGCCACTCTGGTCACCAGCAAGAAATAGAGAAAATGAGAAACCCGAAAGAGAAAACCTGCTACACCTTCACCGTCCGAGAAAGCCACCACTGTGTCGATGAGCACCGGCGAGGAGGCTGTCGGATGGGATGAAGGAAAGCACCGGCAAGGAGGCTGCCAGATTGGGCGAGGAAAAGCACCGGCAAGAGGGGGCGCCGTTTCCTATTCGCGAAAGGTGCAGGGGTCGGGCCGGGTTTAGGTTTTCCTATTCTATTTCATGGGAGAGATAAGAATCAATTTATATCCAAAACCAAAAATAAATAAGGTTTTATATTATATATGAAAAAACGTAACTATTTGGTTTTATAAAACCGAAAATAACTTTCAGTTTTTATTATAAAAAAAACAAATTAACGTTTTATAATATAAAACGAAATCTTTAAGCATGGATTTAAGAGTATTAAATGGCTGATATATTGTGCAAAAAGAGGACTATTTACACAAACGTCATCCGCCATCAAATCTCCCTCTTGAAATCTCACTAATTAATTTTGATCGTCTGTAACGTCGCACGTGTTACTTGTGTAATTCAGCCTTGTTATTGATCCCATAATAAACATAATTTATTATATCAATTAACACTTGAACATGATCATAAATTAATAACTGTCTGAACGCGGCTGTTTCTTTTCATTTGGTGTGACCTTTACAGAGGAACTGAGTTGTCTAGGCGATAATACAACAATCTATATTATGCTCTATAAGAGGTTTTATCACTGCATTATAGACGCCTCGGCAACACAGTAGCTAGGTGACACAATTGGATGACCTGTGTCTATGTCTGTCACATGATGTCATGAATGTCCCGCATGATAGGTTTGTGTCATCCCCGCAACACATTCATCTTTCTTGGTTTCTCAAGCGCAATGTATTTATAACTACTTCAGTTATATTGCATGTCATACAATTTCGCTTTGTCAAGGGGCCCAATAATATCATAGCTCGATGTAACTCGAGGGACAATTGATACTGTCGATGTGTAAACCTGATCTGCACAAGTCACACAATGAGCTGCAGTGTATATACCATCAATAGACAGTGTTCAACTGAAACTACATTATACACCTTGCGTCGGTAAGTCTACAGATCACATATCTAGATTCAATAAGACACGTTGAGACTATCGATGACACTAAACACAATCCATACGATATTTCAACACAAGATTAGGTTTAACTCGATATGTATAGCTTCAACCTATATACATATTCATATGATTAAATGATAATTATTATCAACATTTGTAGAATCACAATGTACTTAAACTCATATGACAATCCAAGGTGGTGGTCAATGTCCCTCTTTGACTACCAGGATCGTGAGCATATAAAACTAAGATCATGTGATGAAACTCAAGTGTTCTACAGCTCAAGACCAAGGGCATCTTCTTAAGCTATCATAAGGCATCATCAAACGATCTAGGGACAGAATGAGTTAAACATTAATTAAACATAAACTTAATAAAATTGAAGACAACTTTCAAAACACAAATCCTTCAGATACAGCCCGCCATCAACGCTACCGTCGGGCTCTAGCCATCAGCTCCCAGTCATCTCGACAACACAGGTCACGATCTCGACGATACAGCTTGCCTCTCGACGACACAGGCGATCATCACGACGATACAGCCCGCCATCAACGCTACCGCCCGATGTAACGCTACCGTCGGGCGCTAGCTATCAGCTCCCAGTCGTCTCGACGACACAAGTCACGATCTCGATGATACAACTTGCCTCTCGACGATACAGGTGATCATCACGACGTACAGCCCGCCATCAACGCTACTGCCTCTTTGACTACCAGGATCGTGAGCATATAAAACTAAGATCATGTGATGAAACTCAAGTGTTCTACAGCTCAAGACCAAGGGCATCTTCTTAAGCCATCATAAGGTATCATCAAACGATCTAGGGACAGAATGAGTTAAACATTCATTAAACATAAACTTAATAAAATTGAAGACAACTTTCAAAACACAAATCCTTCAGATACAGCCCGCCATCAACACTACCGTCGGGCTCTAGCCATCAGCTCTCAGTCGTCACGACGACACAGGTCACGATCTCGATGATACAGCTTGCCTCTCGACGACACAGGCGATCATCACGACGATACATCCCGCCATCAACGCTGCCGCCCGCTGTAACGCTACCGCTGGGCGCTAGCCATCAGCTCCCAGTCGTCTCGACGACACAGGTCACGATCTTGACGATACAACTTGCCTCTCGACGACACAGGTGATAATCACGATGATACAGCTCGCCATCAACGCTACCGCCCTTGATCCTTTTATCCACTCTTTAGGGGTTGGACCCCAACAAACTCCCCCTACAGACTGTAAAGAGGAGTTTCCCAACCTGACACCTTCAGGTGAGCTTCATGTCGATCAGCAACCGACACAACTCGTGATTTTCCCTTGGCACGACCTTTGTCATCATATCCGAAGGATTTTCATCCTGATGGACTTTATCCACCTTCAACAGCTTCTCCTCGACAGCGTCTTGTATCCAATGATACCTTACATCAATATGTTTTGTCTTGGAGTGGTAGGCGGGGTTCTTGGCCAGAAAAATGGCGCTCTGACTGTCATTGTACACAATGAACACCTCTTGCAGGAGTCCAAGTTCAAGCATGAACTTCTTCATCCACAAGATGTCTTTAGATACTTCCGTCAGCGCAATATATTCTGCTTCCGTCGTCGACAGTGCCATGCACTTCTACAACCTCGACTGCCACGACACAGCTCCCCCTGCACAAGTAACGACATATCCAGATGTGGACCTTCGGGAATCAACATCTCCTGACATATCTGAGTCAGAGTACCCCACCAGCATTGGCAACCCTCCACCAAACTGCAAACACGGGCTTGTGGTACCTCTGAGATATCAGAGTATCCACTTCACCGCATCCCAATGGATCATCCATGGATTCGCCAGATATCTGCTCACCACTCCCACTGCATAAGCTATGTCTGGCCTCGTGCAGACCATATCATACATCAAACTCCCTACTGCAGATGCATAGGGGATCTGGCTCATCTCCTCCACTTCCTTCTCAGATGAAGGGCACTGGGAGCTAGATAGCTTGAAGTGTCCACCCAACGGAGTAGCTACCACCTTGGACTTCTCCATCATGAACCTCTTCAGCACCTTCTCTACATACTCAGCTTGAGATAGCCATAACAGACTCGCACTCCTATCCCTGGTGATCTTCATCCCTGAGATCTTCTTTGCTGGTCCCAAGTCCTTCTCAAAGGACTTACCGAGCTTTTTCTTCAGCTCAACAATACTGGTCTTGTCATCACTGACAATCAGCATGTCATCCACATACAGCAGCAGAACTGTAAAGGTTCTTCCAGTCCTCTTCACATAGACACAGTGATCAGCCCTGGTCCTTTGGAACTTGATCTTCAGCATGAAGGAGTCAAACTTCTTGTACCACTGCCTGGGTGCTTGCTTCAACCCATAAAGACTATTCTTGAGTCGACAGACCAAATGCTCCTTGCCCTTGGCCTCAAAGCCTTCGGGATGCTCCATGTACAGCTCCTCCTTCAGATCTCCATGCTGAAAAGCAGTCTTGACATCCATCTGCTCAACTTCAAGATTCATGGAGGCAGCCAACCCCAACACCAGTCTGATAGAGGACATTTTCACTACTGGTGAAAATATCTCATCAAAGTCTACACCATGTCTTTGACTGAACCCTTTAACTACCAACCTTGCCTTGTACCTGGGCTGGGGGATATTTTCATCAGACTTCAGCTTGAAGACCCATTTGTTCTTCAAAGCTTTCCTCCCTTTTGGTAGTCTGACCAAGTCATAGGTCTCGTTCTTTTGGAGCGAGTCCAACTCCTCCTCCATCCCTGCTGCCCAAGACTCTCTGTCTTCAGATCTTTGAGCCTCCACTAAAGACTCAGGCTCACCACCATCAGTAAGCAAGATATAATCTTGCGGTGGATATCTGGTGCTGGGCCTCCGTGCTTGTCAGACCTCCTGAGGGGCACCTCCACCATCGGTGGAACATCAACAGGCAAAGGTCCCCCTTTATCTGGAATCTCATCCTGATCTGGAATCTCATCCTGATCTGGAATCTGTACATATGCTTCTTCAGCACGCCCTTCATCATCACCTGCATTCTCTGGCTCAAAAACTTCATCAAAACTCTCCACAACATGTGGATCATGTGGCTCAGCAACACTTTGCTCACCAATAATCTGATCTTCCACGAAGACCACATCCCTGCTTCTGATGAGCTTCTTCTTCACTGGATCCCAGAGTCTATAACCAAACTCTTCATTTGGGAATCCCAACAAGATGCACTCACGGGACTTCTCATCAAGCTTCGATCTCTCCTCTTTGGGGACATGAACATGTGCCCTGCAACTGAATACTCGCACGTGTCCATATGACACCTCCTTCCCGGACCAAACACATTCCGGGATATCTCCATCCAAAGGTGCAGAGGGGGACAGATTGATCAAGTGCACTGCAGTCTGTACAACCTCTGCCCAGAACTGCTTGCCAATACCTGCTTGAGAGATCATACACCTGATCTTCTCAACAATCGTCCTATTCATCCTCTCCGCTAGACCATTCTGTTGCGGTGTTCTTGGGACTGTCTTCTCATGCACGATGCCATGCACCCTGCAGTAGGCATCAAAGGCACCAATGTATTAACCCTCATTATTAGATCTTACTCGTTTGATATGCTTCCCGGTCATCTTCTCTACCTTTGTCATGAACTCCATGAACTTTGCCAAGACATCACTCTTATGCTTCAAGACATAAGTCCAGACCTTCCTCGAGTGATCATCTATGAAAGTAACAAAGTAAGCTACCCCGCCCACTGACTTGGGCTCATTAGGACCACACACATCAGTGTGTATCAGGTTCAGCAACTCTGCCTTCCTCTTTGATTCAGCATGCGCAAAGGATACTCGTCTCTGCTTGTCAGCCAAGTAGTGAGCACAAGTGTCAGAAAGCTCTCCTGACAACTCTTGAAGAACCTTGTTCTTCACCAAGATCTTTAGATTCTTCTCACTGATATTGCCAAGTCTGCGATGCCACAACTCCATGGAGTTATCTTCACCAGCATTCACACTCGGGCTGCAGATCTTGGCCTTTGCTCGGTACAAACTGCAACACTTCTTGCCCCTTGCCACCACCAAAGAGCCCTTCACCAGCCTCCAGGCTCCTCCGCCTTCAATGCTGGTAAAGCCTCCATCATCCAGTCTACCAACAGAAATGAGGTTCATCCTCAAATCAAGAATATGTCTGACATCCTTGAGGATAACCTTCCCAAGATCAGTCTCCAGGTGGACGTCACCACTGCCAACGATCTTCGACACACCGGCATTCGCCATCCGAATAGTGCCAAGAACTCCTGTAGCATACGAGTGAAAGAAATCTCTGCGAGGAGTGCAGTGGTAGGATGCACCACCATCCACTACCCAGTCAGTGTCAACACACTCCTGACACGATGACCCACTACAATGTAAGCACATCGACTTAACTTCAGCAATCGAGGCCGCACCACCACCCTCACTGGATTCTCCTGACTCCTTCGCCTTCCCCTTCCGATCTCTCTGCATTTTGAAGCAGTCCTTTCTGTAGTGGCCCTTCTTCTTGCACTAGAAGCACTCAACCTCCTTCTTGGACTTACTCCTGGACTTGCTCCTAGAGTTGCCTCTTTGCTTCCCATCTTTCTTCATCGGCCTGCCCCTTCCCTCCATGAGGTAGACATCTGACGTAGAGGTTCCTGAGTCCTTCCTTCTCAGCTCTTCGTTCAACAGACAGCTCGTCACCATCTCCATTGACACGACACCTTCAGGTGCTAAATTGCTCAACGACACCACAAGAGTCTCCCAACTCTCTAGTAAGGAACTAAGGATCATCAAGGCATGTAGTTCGTCCCCCAAGGTAATCTCCATTGCCTCCAACTGATTGATGATGCTCTGGGCAAGATCAGATGCTCTGTCATCTGAGAACCTTCCTTATACTTCAAATTCACAAGCTTTCGGATCAGGAAAGCCTTGTTACCTATTGTCTTCCTCTTGTACAGCGCTTCAAGCTTTCTCCATAAAGCCTGAGCCGATGACTCAATGGATACATGATAGAAGACAGAATCATCTACCCACTGTCGGATGAACCCCACTGCTTTCCGGTCCATCTTCTTCCACTCATCCTCATCTAATATGGTAGTCGGTCTCCCTGACAATGGAGTATAAAGATCCTTGCAAAATAAGAGATCCTCCATCTGAGGCTTCCATATAGTCCAGTTCTTTCCATTCATGCTTACCATTCTGTTGTTCCGCTCCATCTTCTACAATAGCCCGAAGGTCTGAGACAAAGCCTTGATCATATTTAGGAAGGTAGGGAGCGGACCAATGTCGTCACCTACCGTTGACCCAAATCTAAATCAGAATGCCCAGACAGATCGGTGGGAATGAACATCGCTTTGATACCACTTGTAGGGATATAACCCACTCGCAAAATCTGAGCACACTAGAAGATAAAATTAAACGCAGCAATACACAAAACACAGAACACGGAAACACAACTAGAGAACAATGGATTTTACGTGGAAAACCCTCTCTAAAGCAATGAGGGAAAAACCACGGGGCGTGGCACACGAACAATCCACTATAATAACAATAATGGATTACAACAAACAATCTAGGTTTGCTTAACCTAGATCCCCCTTGGATTCACAAATTGAATCCCTCTTCCCAACCGCGGTAAAATAACTTTTCTCCAAACAAAAAGCATGAACTCAAATCTCTCTTCAAGCACAAAAGCAAACGAAGATGAGACCAAGCAAAAACACTCTTACAGCAAAGACAAAGTCACCGATCTGAGAAAAACTATTATTCCTCCTTGAAGAACTCCTCCAGCAATAATGGCAGCAAGCACTTCTTCTCTCGCACGATTTTTCACCGTGACGGCTCTAAAAGGAATGAACTCTTTCTGCCAAACCGTTTCTGCCTATTTAGGGTAAATAGACGAAGTGATCTTGGCCATCCAAGACACTTCCAAGACAATCAGACGGCTCCCGATCGCTGCTTAACGAAACAGGTCCTGCGAGCTAGCGCCAGCGCTAGCCACTACCGCCTGCGGTAGCAAACACAATGATATCGATGACACAGCTCACCTTCTCGATGTCACGGGTGATCTTCCTGATGATACAACCCGCCATCAGCGATACTGCCGGGCGCTAGCCATCAACTCCCAGTCGTCTCGACGATACAGCTTGCCTCTCGATGACATAGGCGATCATCACGATGATACAGCACGCCATCAACGCTACCGCCTGCTGTAACGCTACCGTCGGGCGCTAGCCATCAGCTCCCAGTCGTCTCGATGACACAGATCACGATCTCGACGATACAACTTGCCTCTCGACGACACAGGTGATCATCACGACGATACAGCCCGCCATCAACGCTACCACCCTTGATCCTTTTATCCACTCTTTAGGGGTTGGACCCCAACAACAAAGTCGAAGGATGAGAAGATGGAATCAAAGAGGACCCTAGGTCCTATTTATAGGATTTCGTGGTGGTTATGCGGTTATCCGCATGTCATAACCACCTTATGTATTATTCGCAGACCGGAACCACATATTCTATTTTGTACATATTTTTAGGAGAACTATTAAACGCGCATCGATTATTATTTTTGGCTATGTGCAACCCCTCGCCCCCACCCCCATGATGGGTGTTTACGAGTTGGTTACGTGTAGATCGTATGGTTGAGATCGCATGACGGCGATTTGACAGTGGAGGAGGGTCGTCCGGCGGGTGTGCTCGGCAACGAGACCCCGACAGCGGAAGGCCGGCCGGGGTGGAGGGAGCGGCGGCCGGCCAGGAAGCCGGCTGCGGGCATTCGCGGCCGCGGTCACGCTGTTGCGAGGCGCGGCGGCGGCCGGTTGCGGGCTCTCGTATCCGCGTGCGTGTGGATGCAGGGCGGGACAACGGTCGGTCGCAGGCCTTCGCAGCCACGTTGGTGCGGTCTCGTTGCACGGCGGCGGCGACCGCGGGCCCTCGCGGCCGCGTTCGTGCGCCCGCGAGGTGCAACAGCGGCCGGCCGAGAGGCCGGCCACGGGCAGTTGGCTTGACAGCGGTTGTTGCGCGGATCGCGCGCGGGGCAGTTTGAGTGGTTCCCTCCATGGCCCACACTAGGTTAGTGGGGTTTATGGGAATTCCGGCTATTTGCATCCCATACTTATTATAAATTAAGAAGGACCCCATTATTTGCCCCCCAAAGTTCCTGGGGTTTGGAGCCGGAGCGAAAGGAGGGCGGGGACTTTCAGCTTGATTGCGCGCGTTAACGGTTCACGACGACCATGACGGAGGCAAATGGAGGGGCGCAAAAGGAGATACGCGGAAGTGGCAGCGGTGCAATGGAAAAGCGAGCATGTGTAGGATATGCGTGAGGCGTGCGTGCGCACGGGGGCATTCGTGTGCAGGACGCGCATAGGGGCACCCACATGCAGGGCGAGCGCGAAGTGCGCACCCGCACGTAAGGTGCGCACCCGCGTGTCGGGCGCACGCGAGGAGCTTGCCCGCGCATGTGCGCCAAGCGCGCACGAGGTGCGTCCTCGCGCAGGCGCGCCCGCACACGGGGGGTGAGAGACTTGCGCGCGTGGGGTGCGACTTCGCATTTTGCGTGTGCGGGGGTGCTTGTTCATCTCGTGCGTGTGTGCTCTCGCTTGCGTTCTTGTGTGTGCGTGGCGATGTGTTGGAGGGTTTTCTTTTGCAAATACTTATGCGTAATTTTCTCTTTTAGGTGCTGAGGTGCTGCTCGTAAGGATGGTCGATGCGACCACGTTCTTCGCTCACTACTGAGCAAATTAAAGTCTGGAGGAAACGATACGGGATACCTACCAGGCTGGAGGCGATGAAGCTTTCCATACTGGAGCGGACTGCAGAGAAGCTGGAGGCTGCGGAAGTGGCCGAGTACAAGGACTCTATTGATTATGTGCGGGACCGATCTCTGCTCTTAGAATAGATCTGCGAGAAGGTTTGGAGCGATGAGGTGGAGCCCCAGATGGAAGACGAGTGTGAGATGGCATTGAAGCGAGGGATGTTGAAGACCTTTCGGATGATGGTGTTGAAGCGCGGATGCGACGTGTCTGGGCTTGGTATCGAAGACCTCTCCGAGGATGAGCGCTCGGACGTCAATATTGAGAACGATGAGTTGCTCCACTTGTAGTATCTTTGTATTTGTATTTTCATCGTGTGTTGTTGTAGCGCCTTGGATGTTTTTTGCTGATTGTATAGTTGTTTGTGGATTTGTTCCTTTCAGTGGCATTAACAGAGTAATGATTTGTACTTGTGGTGTCGGCACTGCTATTTTATGCGCGACCTAGTTTTGGCTTTAGTTTACTTTTCAGATGTCAGCAGCGTGGGGACGAGACCCTGACGTTATCGTAACATATGAGAGGACCCAACGCAACCAACTGCACCAAAAGCTCGGACTGTTGGTGAAGGCACAACTTAATCTTTATATAAACGGAAAGGCGCTACGGGTCAAGTGAAGGAACGTTGGACCCAACAATCCCCCCCCCCCCAGCGTCCAGCACGACCCGCAAGCTCAGAGATGCTCCACATGGCCCGCAGCTCAGAGGTGGCTTGACACATGGCTCCGGCCGCCTGACCCGCCAGGACCCACACAGGTAGAGAGAATTTCAGGAATTATCAGCGCCCCCCCCCCCCCGGTCTCGAACCCGCAACCTGCTTTGATACCAATTGAGAGGACCCAGCGCAACCAACTGCACCAAAAGCCCAGACTGTTGGTGAAGGCGCAACTTAATCTTTATATCAACGGAAAGGCGCTGCGGGTCAAGTGAAGGAACGCTAGACCCAACAACATACTACAAGGGCGAAGGGCGGACGCTTCGAGACATGGTAGTGAAAGTGCAAGGCCACCATGCTGCGAGCTGTCTTTGGCGGTGGCGGTGAAGGACAGACCTTCGAACCCAGGCGTGGGGACAAGACCATGATGATGTCGTAACCTACTACGAGGGTGAAGGGCGGACACTTCGAGTCGTGATAGTGAGGTCAAGGCCACCATGTTGCGGGTTGTCCTTGGCTGTAGCGGTGAAGGGTGACCTTTGAACCTGGGCGCAAGGCGCGGGGACGAGACCCTGACTATTTCATAACCTACTACGAGGGCGAATGGCGGGCACTTCGAGTCGTGGTAGTGAGGTCAAGGCCACAGTACTGCGAGTTGTCCTTGGTTGTAGCGGTGAATGGAGGACATTCGAACCTGGGCGACCGCGAGGTGGGCTGGCCGTGGCGGTGTCGTGATCTACTGCTGGGATGAAGGGCGGGCATTCGAGTCGCGATAGTGGGGGATCACTGGGGGCTGCCCTCGGAGAGATGGTGAAGTGCAGATGCTTCGAACCATTGTCGTCCTGAGGGGGCAGGCCCTGGCGGCGTCATGACCTACTGTAGGGGCGAAGGGCCAACCTTAGAGCCACGACAGTGGGAGGCCACTAGGGGATTGGCCCCGAAATTTCGGTAAAGGGCTGGCGCTTCGAACCGTTTGTCTACTACACGGGCGTACGGAGGACCTTCGAGCTGAGGTAGTGCGCGGTCGGGGGACTGGTCCAGTAGTTTCGGTGAAGGGTGTACGCTTCGAACTATTGGACTTACTACGCGGGCGAAGGGCAAACCTTCGGGTCGGGGTAGTGCGCGGTCCAGGTGAATGACCTCAAGGTGTTCCTGCGATGGCAGAGTTAGGAGCAAATAAAACATATTAAGATAAGTAAAAGTGCGCGCATAAGTTCGGACTTGCGGCTTAGAATCTGATGATTGTTTTTAAATACAAAAAGCAAACAAAGTAGATAGAGCGGGAATACAGTAGGGCTCTCCTTCCCGATTCCTGGATTTGGGGTTATCTTTGAAGTGAGTGATAGCAGTGGGCGCTAGTCAGGAAGGCATCTAGGAACGATCATTGGAGTATGGCGTTGTAGTCAGAGCCGGCTTGTATGACGGTGAACTGTACGTCATAGGTCACTTGCATGGGGGCTACCCCAGAGTGATTGGAAGGATGATGGTTCTCAGGATCGGAGCAGGGGAACCGCCTGGGGCACACGCGCTGGGAGCCTTCAGTTTGATGCTTCTGTTCACCAGCTTGAGTTGTAGTAGCGTTGTCATGAATAGCACGTTGACTGTTATTTTGTCGTCGACCAGGATCCGATTTATCTTAGTAGGGTGTTCTCTAATAGCTGCACTGATGCTCATAGGGCTATGGTGTGGAGCTTATTCTTCGGAGAGGCCTGGTTCATTTACGGCGTCGTGTGCGTCTCCGTCACTTTTGTGCTTCCGTGCGGGCGTACTTAGGGCTGGTTGTTCCTGTATTTGAGCCTGACAAAACTTGCCAACGAGTCATATGCGAATGAATCATTCAATTTATTCCTTTAAGAGCTGACATCTTTCCTTGTCATATCCGGGACCTTGATGGTAGTCACAATACTTGGATAGATCCCCTCAACTTGGCGCAAGCGGACTGGGATTTTGAAGAGCAGTGTGATCACAGATGGAGAGCAAAACTTTTCCCTGATGCAGGCGATACCCCCTGGTTGACGGGCGTCGACTTGATGTTTGTCGCTTCTTTTGGGCACCGGTGGCAGGTTGTGCTCTTGCTTTCTTTTCCTGCCTTGCAGTGGGCGCGTTTCATTAGGAGCAATCCTTCCGTCGGCTTTAGCAAAGAGTTGAAATAAATCTGTAAATTTGTCGATCCTTCCTTCCTTCAGAGAGTAGTACTAGGTGCGAGCTTGACCCTTCAGAGTTGTCTGGAATACTTGACACAGAAGCTGGTCTGACGCATTATAGATGCGCATGACAGTTGCAAAGTGTTTGACGTACTCCAGAGGGTCGTCCGTCCCGCCGAACTTCTCGATGTTGGGGAGCTCGAAGCCGCACAGGATTGGATGTATCAAGACCATATGTGTTAGTGGTGAGTAGTAGCGGAGAGAGCGGAGGGTCAAGGCGACATTGCCTGCCTTGTTTATGTTCTTCATCATTTGTGTCGCAAGTTTCTTCTCGGTTGAGCCTTCCAATCGCATGCCCGATGCCTGGTACTTCCGGGTTGTGGCGACGATGACGAGCTTCAGGTTCTCCGGTTGGGCGGACTGGTGTTGTCTATGCTGGAGAATTCTACTTCTGGGATGTGGAGCTTGTGAGCGAAGTGCTAGGTCAGAGCGCAACGTAGAGTTGAAGGAGGCGGACTGCCTTGCTCAGGGGAAGGATTATGAGCTCGAGGTGTCTCTTCATTCCTTAGGAGCGCGAGTACTTCAGTTTGGTGCTCTTCAATCTGCTGCATGTGCCCGTCCAATGCCACAATGGGGGCCTTCAGGGCCTCTTCCACGAGAGGCACGTTGACGAGCGAGTGGGAGGGAGCTGCATTGACGTGCCCCCTGGGATTGATCCTTCTGCTGCGCAAGCGCTTCTTCTTGTCATGGCTAGCGGTCACGGGTATCGTTGTGTTGCGGAGACTGTCTATAAATTCTTCTTAGAACTTTGGGAATTTCTTCCCACATACGACGTCAAACTATTGCGGCCAACTCGAGGCTCCTGCAGACTGGTCTAAATTGCACCGTCTTAGCCCGAGAGTGGTGGAGCGCGCAAACAGTCAATGAAAAGGAGACGGCTGACAAGAGACTTTTTAACGTGAAAAACCTCGGAAAGAGATGAAAAATCACACGATCGGGGCGAGGGCGACAGACTGCTCCTCGTTACAATTATCGGGGAAGAGAGAAAGAGATAGGCCCGGAGGGTGACATGTCGCCACTCACGAAGTTGAGTCTTTTCTTTGCTACAATGGAGAGCGGTGCGCTCTGGATGCTTTGAGATCTTCTGCCGGTGCTCGGAAGTTGAGGGGGAGCGTTTTGCGCGTCTTGACGTCTGTGTCTTGACTCTTGTGGTGCGTCGAGGAATCTACAGTGGTGTACTTGTTGCCGACTTGATGATTTCCTGCTGAGTTGAGGGCGTCATGAGCGTTGAGCGCGTCGTGTCGCCTTCGAAGGAGTCTTCAAAAGCGGAGGAGATCTTCAAGGGATTCCTTGAGGAGCTCACACGTGCATAGGAGGCAGGGTCAGAGGAGGAGAAGATGGAATGAAGGAAGACCCTGAGGTCCAATTTATAGGATTCTGGGGTTGTGCGGTTATCCGCAAGCCATAATAACCTTATGTGTTATTCGCAGACCGAAATCTTATATTTTATTTCGTACATATATTTTTAGGAGAACTATTATGCGCCAACCAATTATTATTTTTGGCTATGCAACAATAATAACCTTATGAGAACTATCCGATTATTATGCATGAATAACATTATTATGCACCAACCGATTAATATTTTTAGGAGAACTATCCGCAAATCGTAATAACCTTATGTGCAGCAGCCTTATGAATTTGCAGGGCAGCATTGGGCTCTAAACTTAGTTTTGTTGAGTCGATTACTAGCATCCGAGAAAACTTAGGTGCGTACTATGGAATCTTAGGCTCTGTTTGGGGGGACTTATTTTCACCGGTCAAGCGGTTACGACCGCATGAACCGGACCTCTGAGGTCCGGTTCATGCGGTCGTAACCGCTTGACCGGTGAAAATAAGTCCCAGAGGTCCGGTTCATGCGGTCGTAACCGCTTGACCGGTGAAAATAAGTCCCCCCAAACAGAGCCTTAGCCTGAAATATCATTTGGAGAAATGACGCAACTACAGAAAAATCACAGAACCGGTTTCTTACCTATAAAAAAATATCACTCTTGTGGTGCGTATACGCAGAGCGTGTTCACAATTGTCATTCTTCTCTTCTTCTTTGTGAGAAGCGGTTTCTTATCTATAAAATACAAACTCTATGTCATAATTAAAAGACATGACTAAATTAGCAAGAAATGGAGTATTTTTGTAATCGGTCTTGACAGTTATTGTAGGTAACTTGTAATTTCTCTGTAATTATTTATTATGTAATATTGTGTGACGTGAAGTTAGTGAATATTTTTGTGTGGATCGATGAGTGAAAGCTTTATATTTGTTTGCTTGTTTTCACACGTATTTTACTTAATAGTTGGGCATTCTACAATGGAAAGCGGCACTGAGTTTTATGTTTTACACCCCCTCTAAATCGGTGCCCGCAAATACGCCTATTTTCATCCTGAGGTCGACGAATCAATCCCTGGGAAGGGGATTTGTGAGAATGTCCTCGAGCTGGTCATGGCTAGGGAAGAACTTGGACTGAAGCTTCTTTTCTTCGAGTAGTTCACGGATGAAGTGGAGACGAATTTCTATATGTTTGCTTCGACTATGTTAGATGGGGTTTTTTATAATGCGATTGCTCGCTCTATCAGCTCCTCGTAAGACGGAGGGGGTCCCGGGCGAGCACCATCTTGAACAGCTCCTGCCGCAACCCGAGGGTCAAGGCAAGCTGCAAGGGGTGCCTGAGCACCTCATGGACCAGAAGAACCTTCTCTTGGAAGCGATCCATGTAGCTCCCCAATGATTCCTCTGCCTCTTGTTGGATTAGGAAAAGAGCATCGACGTCCTTCTTACTCTTCTTGGACGTGGCAAAACGCAGCAAGAAGCTCTGGCACAGGTCTTCGAAGTTGTAGATGATCCCCGATAGAAGTTGGTGGAACCAATCCCTCGTCTTTCCTTTGAACGAGATGACGTACAACTTACACTTGAAGGCGTCTGTCATCTGCCTGATGGAGACGACATCCTCGAACCATTGAAGATGTTGGAGGGATCATCCTTGCCCGTGTAATACGACATGGCGGGCTCCGTGAATCCCTCCGAAACAGAAGCTGAGAGGATCAGCTCATAGAAAGGACTCCCCGACCCAGTTTAGCGAGTCGGGGGGACTCGTGTGGTCTCCTCGCCTGGGTAGCGAGTACCCAACGGGCTGGGAACAACACTCGCACATGGAGGGGTCTCTCATCCTCCACCGCTACTTCCTCCCCTACTCACATGTGTGGCGCCCCCTCGCCCAAGGCTTGCGAGGCGAGTACCGAGACCGTGGGGGTCGAGCACTCGTCAGGCGTCGTGAGGGTGAGGCATGTGGTCTCTAGGATTGACTTCCTGAATTCGTCAAAATCGTTCTCTTGACGTACTCGCCAGAGGGGGCGAGCTTCCTGGGTTGGCCCATTGACCTTCGCTTCCGGTCATGGGACTCACTCAGAATTTTTCAAGCAAGCTACGGTTCACGCTCACCGCACCAGAATGTTGAACCCGGAAAGCACGGTTCAAGAGAAGTTCGAACATATTGCCTGTAGCTTGCTTTTACTTCTCTTGAGTTGGACGCTAGGTCAGGCACTTGGAGCAAAGAACCTCACTCACAAGGATGGGTAACTAGAAACAAACCCCGCGAGCTGCAGGGAGGAGGTCCCGCCACAAACCCGGAAGATCAAAGAGAGCTTCCCCTCCCAAGTCAATGCTGAGTCGGACACCCTGGAGGGCACTTGAGAGTACCAGACTGTCAGCCCGGAAACCACAACAAACAGAGTGTTGGAGCTCTCGCTAACCAGAAACAGCCTAAGGAGAGAGGAAGCCAAAGAGTCGTTCCCTCCAAAGATGCCCTTGGTGATCTATTTATAATTTTTTGAAAATGGTTTGCGGATAGCGGAATCCCGACTTTTGGTTTTACTAAATGCAGTCCAAATTGATCTGCCAACATCGGAATACCATTGTTGGAATGTCTAAGTGCAGACCGAAATGAGGTTTCCTGGAAAAAATAGGTCACGGCACATATAGGCGGCTCAAGGCTGTTCCAGGCCTGCTCGCTAGGGGGTTGGCGAGTACCCTGCTATTCTAGGCATGTTCTCCCTGGGGTGGCGAGTACCCGGTGGGGCTGGGGCTCGCCACTCACCCCGATTTGAGGGCGGGTGCAAGCTGATTTGCCCCTTTCTTATCATAGGTCATGTCCTTACCCATTGGAGATTCATTTCCCAAGGCATTGTATGAAATCGTTAGTTATTTATCATAGATATATGCGACTTGCGGATTATTGTCTCAAAGCAACGAAAAAGCAGAAAATGGAGGATTGTTGAGGTGAAGGCTCTGCGCGCTCCGGATACGAGGGAAAATTTCTTCGCTCGGTGCCCTTGGCTTGTCCGTGGTAGGCTTCCGCAAGGCCCTGGAGTGTCATGTTGTGGTGTGGCGACGACTTCTTCAAGAAGCGACATGTTGCTGATGAGCGAGTTGGCGGGAGCTTGATTGACACGTCTCTCGGGGAATGCCACATCGGTAGCATGAGTATTTCTTTTGCCATTGTTGTCAGTTGGGAGTACTCCACAGAGCGAGTGTGATCTTCAAAGGATTGGGAACACCTTACCCACCACCGACGTCAAATTGATGCGGGTCTCTCAACGCTCCCACGGACCGGAGGAATCAGGTCGTCTTAGCTCGAGAGTGAGTCAAGCGCGCAAACAGTCAAAATAAAGAACCAACATCAAACAACAAGAATTTTACGTGGAAAACCCGGAAAGGGAGCGTGTGCCGCACGCAGGGGGAGCGTGTGTCGCACGCGCGCAACCTTGGGTCATGTCGTGCATGCACGCGCAGGGAGCGCGCACGCGCGTACAACCTCGCTTGCGAGCACTACTGCCTATGCGCGTGTGTGCTCCTGCGCGCTGCAGCGCAGGAGCACATCGGCATGCGAGCGGGGAGCGTTTCGCTGCGCGTGCATCCCTTCTGAGTGCGCGCACTGCAGTCTTCTGATCGAGACTGGACCCTGCATGGCTGCGCGAAACGTTTTGGCGAGCCTGGTCCAAAATTTTGGTTCCAATATTTGGATAATTCAGGAAATCCGTCAAAATAAGAAAACCACAAACTAAAATATACTGAACTAAAAAACTTACATTGGATAAAATCCTGCCCGATATTCTCTCATAGTAGAGTGTAGATAGCAATAAACAGCTGCGCGTAATATATTTTTTATTCAAGGGCACAATTGGAAATTCCGCTGCGTGGAAGAAAGCGCGCACGCAAAAGAAATGGGCATGCGCCGACCACGGAACGCAGACACAAACGCACACGCGACGTCACCTTTCCTCCGTCGAGTTTCACGGCATAATAATAATAATATATTAATATCCATGTTAAATCTCCACTGTTCGATCATAAAATTCAACGGTCGATTTGTTTTATTTAGTAGAAGCAAACCACGTATTCCGGAACAGATGACGGCTCGTATTATAATATATTTAAGTATTAATTATTGATATATAAATATTATAAATTAATATTAATATAATATAATAATAGTATTAATAGATAAGGCTAATGCTCAGAACTGGCGTGCCCACATCCTCTATCCTTCCATTGGCGTTTTTTTTTTTTTGCGCAAGACACATATTTCTTTATGTGCGCATGAGTTTTATTACTGTTGTAAATTTTTCGACTGAAATTTAGAAAATTTTACAATTGTAATAAGACTCATGCGCACCCAAAAATTTCTCGTGCACCACGGGGGCGGGGCCATGAGCGGATCTAGGGGGGCCGGCGGGAGCCCGCCTTCCGTCCTAAAAAAATGTACAATAAATTATGAATTTAGGTTCCTCTTGTCAAGACAATGAATTTCGACAACTTATACGTGAGAAATGAGTTCAGAAATGTGGAAACGTTCAAATTTCTTTTTTTTGTTGAAAAAGAAGAAAGATGATATGATAGCTAACTAACTGGTTTAATTAATTTTTGTGGAGGTGATATGAGTAAATCTAGTTGAGATAGTTGCAACCAATTTTGATTTCGTCGAGTCCAACCTTCTTCTTTACTCATAATTTCTTCGGAATCTCTGAAAGAACATCGTCATATAGCGCGACATCTTCTTTACTCAACTCTTGTAATTTTGTTATTTTGACAGTGTCCCTTTTATTACACACTAAGGCTTTATTTGGCGCGACGGTGGCGGGCGGAACCAGCGGATGCAAACGCCGCCTTCGAAACGGAAAGGGAGAGGTGGGGGTCGAAACGGAGCGGATCGGGGCCGTTTCCTCCTTGTTGCGGGTGCAAACGGAGCAAACGCCGCCAGTGCCCATTTGTTACCCGCCGTCCGACGGCGTTTGCTCCAAACGGAGGCGGCGAAACGCCAAACCAAATGAAGCCTAAGAGATTAGGGCCCGTCAATAAGCTCTTTTCTTAAAGAAAACAATATGTTTAGTATGATTTAATAATTTTTAGATGTTTATTCATGGCGGTTGTTATTTGCAAACCGCGTTTGTTTATTCGCAGATTTTGTCTATTCGCAGGTATTTTTGTTATCCGCGAATTTGTGAATTTTTTTTTATAAAAATTGTTCGTCCTCTCCGCCTTCCTTACCACAGGGAGAGAATAACCCTAGCTATCTAAATCTTCAACAAACCCTAACTATCTAAATCTTCCCAAACAAACCAAAAGCGTAAGAACAACGAAGAAATCGTCTTTCTTCCTCAACTCGGTCTCTATCCGCGCATTTATTTTATGAATTACGATTCGTGCATACATTGAAATACTCAAATGGTCGTCAGAGATGTTCCTTTGTTGTCGGGCCATGCTCAGAAGAACAAAGATATCTTCTGCTCAAATTTAAAATTGGTCTGCGGACAATAATTTGTAAACTCAAAATAAAATGAGAAAATATTGATCCGCGGATAGACATTTATGGTCTGCGCATAACAATTGTCCTATTCATTTATTTTTTCCCATTTTTTTATCTTTAAATGTATACAAAGAAATTTTTTGAATTAAAAAAAATAATAGAGATCTGGTGCGGGTCGTTCAACGCTCTCCTGGGCCGGTCGAGCTGAACCGCCTTAGCTCGAGAATGAGCCGAATGCGCAAACAGTCTAAAATGAGAACCAAC
This sequence comes from Dactylorhiza incarnata, assembly GCA_033032865.1. Classification (NCBI taxonomy): domain Eukaryota; kingdom Viridiplantae; phylum Streptophyta; class Magnoliopsida; order Asparagales; family Orchidaceae; genus Dactylorhiza; species Dactylorhiza incarnata. The sequence continues at coordinate 9,317,838 of JAWHQI010000082.1, read as the reverse complement.
AGTAGACAACTGGATTTTTACGTGGAAAAACCAAAAAGAAAAAAAAACCACGGGGCCTAGCCCAGTTCTGAATGATCCACTAGTGTTGTGAGTTACAGAGAGTTGTTTTTCGAGGGTGACATGTCACCGCTCGTTACAGAGATTTTGCTAAGTCCTCGGGAGCCGAGCGTGGTGAAGCATGCTCTGAGACAGCTTTGGGCGGAGCGGCCTGGAGCGGAGCGCTGCAGAGCGGCCTGGAGCGGAGCCCCAACAAGATCAATGACATACCTAGTTGGATGCGAGAACGAAGCAGCCGCCGACGAGGATGATGGGTTGCGATTTCCTTGAAATTGGAGGCACGGCGTCGAGTGAGCGAACTTTGTGGAGGGCCGATTTTCGCAGAGCGGGATTTAAAAATTATGAGCACAATATTTAATTACTGCATTTTTATATGATTCTCTAATAAATATTTTTATAGATATATGCACATTAAATATATAAATATTCTCATACTTGAATGTTTTTAATTAATGCCCCTCAAGCAGTGGCGGACGCAAAAATTTTGTTCTGTATGGGCGTGTATAAAATTATTCAAGAAAATACTAAATACAACATAAATATGTTTACATTATATCAATGTCATATATCTACATTAATAATTTTTTTACATTTAGAATTTTTTTAATTAATCTTTATAATACTTTAAATAATTATTGTTTCATACTATGATTATTCAATTTTCTTTATTTTATGAATTAACTAAAAATAATGAGTTTTAAGGCATATATAATTGAGTGTTAATTTAAATAATGAAATTTTAGAATTATTTTTTTATTATTCATGGTAATACTTTATATATTTATAGCTTAACATTATTCATTTTTTATAAATTAACAAAAATATTGAATTTTTAAACCATATATAACTTGTAGTAATTAAAATAATTAAATTTGAAAATATAAATTGTTGCGGGTCGCTTAGGGCTCTTGGTAGACCGGTTTACTTGATCCACCTTAGCTCGGGAGCGAACCAAGCGCAAACAGTCAATTTGAGATTCGTTGAATACACTGAGACTTTTTAACGTGGAAAACCCGGAAAGGGTAAAAAACCACGCGGTCGGGGCTGTGCCGACCAAACTTCACTATCTTTTGAGAGCTTACAGTTAGATACTTAGAAGTCGAGCGCGACGGGCCGCCGCTCGTTACAATAATATATATATAGAGAGAGGGGGAGCGTTCCGAAGGTGACAGGCCACCTTTCGGAAAACTAAGTCTTTTTCCTTCTGAGAAAGTTGGGGAACAAAAGTGAGAAGGCTCCGGAGAACAAAAGTGAGAAGGCCCCGGAGAACAAAACTGAGAAGGCTCCGGAGAACAAAAGTGAGAAGCTGCGTCGCCTTTCGGGACGAAGGAAATCTTCAAGTCCACGAAAGAGATCTTCAAGCGCCGAAGGAGAATTCCGCAAAAGTCTGCAAGGAGCTCTCCCGGGTGCAGAAGGCAAAGTCCTCTCAAATGAAGCTCTGGGTCTCCTTTTGTAGCTTTGGTCGGGGGTAGTCCGGTAATTTCGTCGTTGTAACTTCCATAAATACCTGGCGGACGAATCATATTTTCTGGTTCGGGGCACACGGATCGCCATTTTTTGTAAATGACCATCTTGCCCTTCGGGCAGTTCCGGCAGTTCGGGTTGTTTTGTTGGAGGCGAAAAAGGCGACAAGCTGTTCCTGAAATCTGAGAAACTGGAAAGATAAAAAGTGAGCATGCTGAAAAGACAAAATGTGAGAAGTCGGAAAGACAAAAAGTGAGCTGAGCGCGCTCAGAAGCGTTCTGAGCGCGCAACGAACGGAGAAGCAATCTAGGCGACTGGGGAAGCGTTCTGAGCGTGCGTGAGCACAGAGGCGTTCTGAGCGCGCTCAGAAGCATTTTGGGTACGCGTAAGTGCGGAGGCGTTCTGAGCGCGCTCAGAAGTGTTCTGAGCGCGCGCGAGCGCGAGTATGGAAAAAAGGGAAGTTACGCCCGCTGAGGGGGAACTGGGTTCCGACCGGGCACTCCGCAGGACCCTATGCAGGAGGAGGCGGTCTGGCCGTATCCGCACGGGGCGTGGCCTCACCCCAAGGGGGGTGCGACCCGGTCGCACCACAAAAAAGGGTGGGGGTGAGGCTCGGTCGCACCCCTAGAGGGGTGCAGCGGCTTGGCCGCACCCGAGGAGGGGTGCAGCGGCTTGGCCGCACCCGAGGAGGGGTGCGGCCTTGGCCGCACCCCAAGAGGGGTGCGGCTAGGCCGCACCCCAAGAGGGGTGCGGCTAGGCCGCACCCCTTGAGGGGAGCGGTTCGGCCGCACCCCTTGAGGGGGGGTCGGCGCTACTGCGCATGCTAGCGCGCGGTAGCGTCGCGCGGTACCGCCAAGCGTGTCGTGGCGATGGCGCACCCGCTACCGCGGGCGGTAGCGCGCGCGGTAGTGCCTGCAGTTGCGCCCGGCACCGCCGCGCGCATGGTTGAGTGCGGCACCGCGGCGCGTTCTGCGTGCGTCTTTGCACATGCGGTTGGCTGTGGACTGGGCGGTGGTTTCTTCAACTCGAGCGATTATACGTTGACCGTTGACCCCACCTCTCTTTAGTGGAGTTTTCTCTAGACGCACCCCAATGCCTCTATGAGTGTATAACATAAGCCCCCCAAACCTTCGGAGTCCGAATTTCGGCGCGGAGGAGTTCGGAGGTTTCGATTTTTCTGCGACGGCTTTGATTATTGCTCTCTTTGTGGTGCTTTGGGCGAAAATTGTTGTCGAAGGGTGAGTGCGTGGTTGCTTTCGTTTTTGCGTTTTGCCTGGGCGTTTCTTGCTCCGCGTTGCGTTGCAATAGCGTTCTTGTGGTCCTGCTGCCCTGGTCTTTGTCGAAGTGCTGATTGAGAGAAGATGCTTCAAGATGGCTGGCAAGGGATGTCCGTTTTTTGAGATTGTCGTTGGCCTGTTGCTTAGCGTCGGTACCTGAGTAACTTGCAAGATGTTGGATTAGTTGGCGTGAGTCTGAGCTCACGACTTTTTACAAATTTACGTGAGTCTGGGCCCGCGGCTTCTTGGCCGGTGAATAGCGGGTGTATTCAAACCGTTGGCGAACATAAGGGGGGCAGACCCTTACGACGCCGGGACTCGACGGCGGAGGAGAAGGGCGAGCCTTCATTCGACGGCGGTGCAAGTCCCCGAGACAGGGTCCCGAGATGGCCGGTGAATAGCTGGTGTATTCAAACCGGAGGCGAACGTAAGGGGGGCATGCCCCTACGACGCTGAGACTCTACGACGGAGGAGAAGGGCGAACCTTCAATCGACGGCGGTGCGAAGTCCCCAGGGCAGGGCCCCGAAATAGCCGGTGAATAGCTGGTGTATTCAAACCGGGGGCGAACGTAAGGGGGGCAGGCCCCTACGACGCTGAGACTCTACGGCGGAGGAGAAGGGCGAACCTTCAATCGACGGCGGTGTGAAGTCCCCAGGGCAGGGCCCTGTTATAAAGATTTTTCTTAGTTGAATATAGGTGTCAAAACATATATATATATATTTATTTATTTATAAAAAAACATTTTTCACGTGGCTCTTTGCAAAGTAAGATAAGTTCGCACGAGTCTGAGCTCGCGGCTTTTACATAACATGTAACATAAGATAGGTTCGCACGAGTCTGAGCTCGCGGCTTTTACATAATAAATTAAAAGATAAGTTCGCACGAGTCTGAGCTCGCGGCTTTGCATAGAAATTATAAGATAAATTTGCACGAGCCTGGGCCCGCCGGCTTAGTACGTGACAGAAGACTCGGGATTACTGGTAGAAGCGGCGCAGGTTCTGGGCGTTCCAGGGGCGTGGTAGAGTCTTCCCTTCCGCCGTTCTGAGTCGGTATGTTCCGGGCTTTACGACCGTGGTAACAACGTATGGGCCTTCCCAGGTTGGTGAGAGCTTATCCCCTTGGGGGCCTTTGCCGGCTGCCTCGATGCTGCGTAGGATGAGATCTCCCACGTTGATTGGCCTGGGCTTCACCCTCCTATCATAGGCTCGGGCTATACGCATTTGGTAGGATGCGGCAAGTTGGGCAGCGTTGTCCCGAACTTCAGGGATTAGGTCGAGATTTTCCCGAAGCAGCCCGTCATTCTTGCTAGGGTCGAAGGTTAGCACCTGAGTGCTTGGAATGCCGATGTCGACGGGGATGATAGCTTCAGTACCGTAACAGAGGTTATAAGGCGTCTCTCTGGTAGGAGTCCTCTCTGTGGTGCGGTACGCCCACAACACGTTTGGGAGTGCGTCCACCCATTGCCCCCCTGCTTCTTCTAAGCGTGTTTTCAACCCTTTGAGGATGGTGCGATTCGTGACCTCTACTTGCCCGTTGGTTTGCGGATGCGCTACGACAGTATGGCGAAGGTTGATCTTCAATTCCTCGCACATCTTGGTGAAGGACTTCCCGGTGAATTGAGTGCTGTTGTTGGCAATAATTGTTGCTGGGATGCCGAAGCGACAGACGATGTTCTTCCAGACAAACTGTTTGGCATTTTCTTCCGTGATTTTAGCTAGGGGCTCTGCTTCTACCCATTTGGTGAAGTAATCGATGGCTAGGATGATGAACTTCCTTTGCCCGGATGCTAGAGGTAGGGGGCCGAGGAGGTCGATTCCCCACTGTGCGAATGGCCACGCACTTTGGAGCGTGGAGAGTGAGACCGGGGGTTGATGAGGTACGTTGGCGTGCAACTGACAGCTCCTACACCTTTGGACTAGCTCGACCGCGTCCTTCTTCAATGTCGGCCAATAGAAGCCTTGACGTAGTATTTTTTGTGCCAACGCCTTCCCGCCTAGGTGTTCTCCGCAGACTCCCCTGTGCATTTCTCTGAGGGCGTAGTCTGCCTCTTCTGCCGGGAGACACTTTAGATACGGTCCTGAGAATGTCCGTTTGTAAAGCTCTCCGTCTATAATGGTAAATGATGCCGCCCGCATCCGCAATCTCCGCGCTTCTAGGCGATCTTCAGGAAGGTGTCTGCGCTCGAGGTAAGCTCGTAATGGGGTCATCCAGGATGATTCTTCCCGGTGGATGGTTGCGATCTCCCATGGTCCTTGAATACTTGGAGCCACGATTTCTTCGATTCGGCGTCTTCGAGACTGGTAGCTTGAGGGAGAAGTGGCGAGCTTGGATAGAGCATCCACCCTAAAATTCTGCTCTCGGAGGATGTGTAGAATTTGATACGATGTGAGCTTCTGAAGTAGTAATTTCGCGAATGCGAGGTACTTTGCCATCTGGTCGTTCTTAGCCTCGTAGTCTCCTTCGACTTGCGAGACTACGAGTTAAGAGTCTGTGTAAATAGTCAGACTCTTAACTTTGCAATCGATAGCGAGCCGGAGACCGGCGATTAGCGCCTCGTATTCTGCAATGTTATTTGTTGCGGGGAATTTTAACCAGAGACCATAGTCCAGGGTGATCTCATCGGGACTTATGAGGAGCAAACCTGCTTCGGCCCCTTCAGCTCCTGAGGCGTCGTCGACATAGAGAGTCCAGCGAGGTAGGCGGAGTGGTAGCGTCGCGCTCGGAATAGGATGAAAATTCCATAGCAGGTTCTTCGCGCACGCTCACTGGCCTCCTTCGCGCACGACCAGTGGTCGTGCGCCTGATCGTGCGTTAATTCACAAGGTTGAAGGTCGGCTGATCATATAGCGCACGATCAGGGGATGTTGGCCGCGCACGATCACTAACCGTGCGCCGCTGCTCATGCACACTGTTTATTCTGCTCCGCGAAAAGTGACGGGGATGACGATCCGGCCGTCCAAAAATCTTGGGATTTGATCCAACGGTTGCGATGGTTGGCTGGGGGGTTTTATGTCACACCCTGGCCCGGTAAGCTCGAGTTAACGAGGCGGGAACAGTAATGCGATTTAAGATCTTTTGCCATTACACAAAACAAGAGCAAGAAATAAACACATTTTATTCATATTTTATAATTTACAGGTACAACTTGCCACACATACATATTTTTGTCTTTACATTTTTACATGATACATAATGTGTAGTAGTCTTCCTCACTGTGCCCTTTCGTCTGCATCCCCGTGGGTACCTAAAAATATTTAGTAGGCTGGTGAGCATCTTTGCTTGCTCACCTCTGGAAGAATAGCACAATATTTATGTATGCAATGCACAGTATATAAGCATGATTTTATAACGGAAGCATTAGACAAAACAAGCATATCAACATATTTCTAGTCACCATTTTTATATATTTTTCTTCTAGAAAAATAGCTCATTTATTAGTTAGCGCTTACAATTCGCCGGTTGGCCTAACCGGAGGCTCACTGCCTTCACAAACTCAATTGGGACCCAATATGTCCAGTGGATAGCGAATCCACCGACAGAGGTTCAGCTCACACAATATGCGTCTGGGACTAGACCACAAAATAGTCTTTAAGGAGCGCTACTCCTTTCACTTTATGTATCCGCAGACAAGACCACGACACAGTCTTTAGAAAGCATTACCTCCTTATATCCCTTGAGCTGAATACCAATCTAACATATTCGTGCACGTTATCCCATATTAATAATCATATTGCACAAACACATCTTAAATTATCATTATCATTCTCATCGCAAAACGGACTATTATTACCCAATAATCAGTCTAGTCGCACAGACCTCGTTGGACTGATTTTATAATAACTTAAGTCCACCATTTTATAGTTGCTATGCGCGTAATTATTCTCCAGATATTATAATTATTTTCATATTATCGTGCATCGACACGTCTAAAATTATTAATCTTGATCGCAACCCACTATAAATTAGTCTGGTCGCAAGGACCCCATTTGACTGAAATAATATTAGTTCGATCACATAATAATTTTATACACGTGAATTAATTACGTAAATAATATATTTTGCACGATAATTATAGAAATAATTTCCTATTCCAACATGCATGCAGTATGCAACTCGGGATCTCATTATCACTTGAATACAAGCGACTCAATCCTTCGTCATGCCTAACGAGTTATCTTACTTATTTCGGCAGCATTTAGGTATAAAAATTACCCGTAAAAACTACGAAAAATAATAACTAGCGAGACATAAATACTGCAGTATTTTCCACCTACCTCAATATTCACGCTCCCAAATCTGAGCTCTGAATCTTCCCTTAGCAAGGCTGGCACTTCGGCAGCACTCCGACAATTAACTGGGCGCACGCAGGAAAATATTATTTTGCCGCCGCTTTCGCAGCACCTAGAAAAGGCTTCGTCACAAGACGAGGCCAAAAACCAGCTCTCAAGCTCCTCCCGAAGTTTCCCCGAAAGTTCGGCAGCGATCCGAAGCTTTCTCTCTCCTCCCTAACACCTTCTCTCTTAATTTCCCGTCGCCTAGAGCTGAGTTGGGATGAAAGAACTCTGCCATTAGAATACCTTCGTAACGCCACAAAAATCGCCTCAATCCGAGTTCTGTAGCTCCCAGAAACGCGAAAATAGTGAAATAAAACAAAAATGTCCCTTTCAGCATTCTGGATGGGCGACACGTGGCCTGTACGGGCGCCACGTGGCGCCCATCCGGGCAGCCGTGTGCTGGGCACGGGCAGGCGTGTGCCCAGCACACGCCTCTGGCCAATGGCGCCACGCCACGTGGCCAGGCGTGTGCCACTCGCGTGTGGTGCGCTCCTGGCTCGCCACGTGGCTGCCACGTGTCGCCAGATGGCGCCGGTGGCTGCCACATGGCGCTCTCTCCTCTCTTTGGTCCAATAGGGTCCCTTTTGGGTCCCGAAAATTCTGAAAATACCTATCCTAAGGTTTTTCGACGTTCCGGACCCGATTCCGCTCTCTGTTTTACCAAATTTCGATCGGTTGTTGCCCGATTTGCACATATTTCATATATGCTCCGATTTTAACAAATAAAATATCTTTTTTAATAGATTTCGATATTCCGGGTCAATTGACGGACTCTGTTTCTTGAAATTTGTGCCGGTTGCACCGAAAAACGTGCTTTTTTCTGACGAACTCAGATTTTGACAAATAATATGTCGTTTCTTATGTAATTCGACGTTCTGAGTCTAATGGAGGACTCCGTTTCTCGATATTCGTGCTGGTTGCTCGAGATTCGTGTCGGTCGCACCGAAAATCGCACTTTTTCGCACGAACTCCGATATCGACAATTAATATGTCGATTCCTATGTTTTTCGACCTTCTGAGTCTAACCGCGGGCTCCGTTTTATGAGATACGGCTCCGTTGATAATTGAATGCTCAATCATGATTATTAATCCATAATCAATATTATTTAACGTTAATCGTAATTACAGGATATTACATTTTAGGTCTTGGTAGAGGAGTTAAACCCTCATATTTCCAAGTCATTTCTCTCTCTTAGGTTGGAGAAAGGAGGAGGAGGCAAGGAGGAAGGAGAAGGGGAATCCGCCATTGCCGGAGCTTCGGAGCTCCGTTCGCCGATCCGAGACCGGCAACGCGTAGAGGGCGTCGAGGCGCTTCTTCTCCACCATTTGTTTGCAAGCTTCTCATGGCTAGGAGGAGATCTCAAAAGGTAACGACATTTCTCCTCCCGGTCTTTAGGATGCGTGCATGGCATCCCTTTGTTTTCTGCATTTTGGCACCGGATCCGTCGAGTGAGAGGGATCTGGGTCGCCTTGTTTCGAAAGGAACCATCGGGTTGATTGAGTCCGTCCCCGACATGATTTGCATTAGAGAACCGCTCCGTTAGCGGATTAGGCATTGTGGGTGAAGCCGGAGTTGTGGCCGTAGGTCCAATTCGGTGATGTTGATTTACGCGCATTCTAGGGGTTTTGTTAAAAATCTGAATACGACGAACTCGTCGTTGTGATGCCCTTGTAGCTTCGTGTGGTAACGAATGTTGGGTTTAGGGCGGAGAAATAATGTGCGGAATTTGGGGCTTGTGATGCCTAGTGTTGTGCGAAGGCGCGATTGGTCTTTGTGGTCGGCTGGCTATCCCGCGGAGACTGAGATTCACGTGTGGAGAGTGTCCCGGCAAGATTAGTCCCTTCGATTGTTGACTGACGAGAATGTCTGCGCTACGGATGAGTCCGTTGACGGTCGCCAGGCGAGGCAATCGATGGACGTTGTCCCGAGAGTAAGTCCAGGGCCTTGGGACGTTTTTGTTAGCCAGAATTCTTAGTATCGGTCTTGTGTGTTGTTGGCGGCCCGAGCGTGTGAGCTGTTAGACAAGCCCGATGGCATGGCGAGCCAGGCGAGGTGGGTCTCAGCGAGAGCTCTTGGCCTTGGGCTACGATGCCCTTGCGGGGAAATGACGAGTACCCCTGTGTTTGTGATGTGATGATTATGTATGATGATGTGATAGATTCATACGCTTTAGGGTGCCTTCGGTGAAACCCGGGTTTGCATTCATTTTGCATTGGTAGGCCCCTTTTTATTACTTGCTCAACATAGAAACGTGGATGATGTTTGTGACAATCATGCCTGTATTTATGTTGCTTTTCTGTATGACATTTGCATACGAAGTGCTGACTTGCAGGGTGAAGTAGTTCTCCGGGGTCCGCTAGGACGGCCGGGAGGAGGGATGTTGTTACACCGTTTGTGGTCAGCCATAGCTGACCCTCGTTTACCGCTCTTTGTGATTTGGTTGCAGGGCAAGAATCGCAGGCTGGACCCAGCGCGCCGGCCAAAAAGGCCTAAAGCCTCATGAAGTGCTTAGTTGTTTTTCTGCATTACTTTCTTCGTATTTTGTTATATCCGGCTTGCATGCCGAGGTAGTTTAGGAAAAACTATCTTCCCCCTTTTGTTGGGATGTCTTATTTGTATTGAATGTTTGATGATTTGGACGTTGGTTTTGTAAGGCCTTAAGGCCGGTTGGACTCCTATGTAGTGTGGACAATCTCTGTGTTTTATGTTTGTTTCCGCTGTGTATTATCTGAGTTTTGAGTTGGGTAGTTAATATCATCTTGTAATACCAAAGTTGTGGAGGTTATATGTTGTGGGGTCCCGGCCGGACCCATATTATATGGTCATTACAGGGGAGGTGTTACAATTTGGTATCAGAGATAGGTTTGAGTATTCTTGCGAGGTCTAGTGTATTTGGATCGCGTAAGAGATTGTCCACATAGGAGTACTGTGCGGGATCATGAGTATCCCTGCGTTTGAGTCTTGCGAATAGAGCTTGATAAGTCTTCTTCCTTGCTTATGCTAGGATGTTGGCGACGATGCGGGGACGTCGAGGAGGCAAGAGGAGCCTTCGGGAAGCAGTGCGACTGCTCCGGGCCTCGTGAATGTGGGCATGTCCCCGGCTGATTTCTGTCGCATGCTAGCGGAAGCAATGGTAGCGGCCCAAGCTGGAGCGATGCCACGGGTTCCGTCACCGGTGGTGCAAGTTGCGACTCCTGTTACTCCGGCGGCTACGCCGGCTACACCGGATGTCGAAGTGAGGCAAGCAGAGCCAATAGCGGAGAGAGCTATTCCGATGGGTGATCGATTCATGAAATACTTCTTGAGTTTCCACCCTCCGACATTCAAGGGAGTGGGCACTCCAACGGATGCCGAGGATTGGCTTTCGAGGATCCAGGAGCTCTTGAAGGCAGCTGAGACCCCAGCTGAGAGGCAGTCTCACTTTGCGAGTTTCATGTTAGAGGGCGATGCGAAGTTGTGGTGGGTGAACCATAACGGTCGCTATTTTGTTGGGCGTTTTCCGTCCATGGAGGAGTTCGGGAACGCTTTCCTAAAGCGTTATATTCCGGCTTCGACAAGGTTAGCACTGCAGCGGCAGTTTCTGCATTTGGTGCAGCGGGAGAAGACAGTGGATGAATATCTGCAAGAGTTCACTCATTTGGGTCGTTATGCGGGAACGACCATGGCAGTTGATGAAGAGAGGGATAATCTTTTCTATCAAGGGTTGAGAGAAAATTTAAGGCAACCACTCATAGCCTTGAAGAATGTGGGATTCAATGAATTGGTCGAAGCCGCTCGCACACTGGAGAGCGACTTGGAGCGAACCCAACGGCGAAAGGGTGTTGCGGCAAAGCAGGGAGAAGGAAAGCCTTCTCAGTCCCAATCTCAGTGGAAGTCTGAGGGAAACCGATACAAGAAGAAACCCCGTCCTAATAGGACTGGGGAGAGAAGTGGCGCACCCTCGGGAGATTTTCGATTCAAAGGTCCGTTGACTTGTTACCAGTGTGGCAAGGTTGGGTCACATTAGTCGGTTTTGTACCGAGGGAGGAGCTGAGCCAGAGCTGAGACAGGAACAATCGGTGCGTTCGGGTCCCGGTGTTGCAGAGAAGGGGAAAGCGACGGAGTCGAGTGCTTCGCGGTTCCCTCCAGTGCAGCCTAGAGCCTATAATCTTGGGAAACAGGAAGCGATACGTCAACCCGACGTGGTGACAGGTACGAAAAGTTTAAGTTTTCGTTTGTTACTATAATGTAGGTTGCGGCCTTTTATGTTTATTTTTGCACGTGGTTAGGTTTCGTGCTAGTTTCGGGCTACCCCTCTCGAGTGTTGTTCGACACGGGGGCGTCACACTCTTTTCTTGCGGAAAGTTTTATCCGGAAGATTGGTGCTGAGTCCGTAGAGGCAGAAGTGGAGTTGAGTGTGCGTATGCCGAATGGGTCTTTCATGACTACCATGAGGAAGGGACGCATTGTGATGCAAATTGGCGATTATGATTTCGTGTTTGTAGCAGCGATTCTGCCACTAGCCGAATTCGACGTTATCTTAGGGATGGACTGGCTTGCCGCGCAGCGAGCTAGTATCGATTGCCAGTTGAAGGTGGTAACCCTGAGAGGAGAAGGTAGAGCAGAGGTCAAGTTCGAAGGCCTAAGCGGAGTTGCTTGCTCCCTGATTTCCGACGTGCAAATGAGGCGTGCGGTAAACCAAGGAGGCGAGGCGTTTTTGGCTTTGTTGGAGACTCACTCCACAAAGTTGGCCATTGGAGAAGTTCCGGTGGTGGAAGAATTTGAGGACGTATTCCCCGAGGAGCTTCCGGGAGCACCCCCTCAGCGTGAGATCGATTTTTCGATCGAGTTGGTACCGGGTGCGAGGCCGGTGTCGCGTCCTCCGTTTAGGATGGCACCGAAGGAACTGGCCGAGTTAAAGGTTCAGTTGCAGGAGTGGTTAGAACAAGGGTACATTAGGCCCAGCTCTTCGCCGTGGAGCGCGTCGGTATTGTTTGTGAAGAAGAAAGACGGAAGTATGCGGTTGTGTATCGACTACCGTGAATTGAATAAATTGACCGTTAAGAATAAATATCCGATTCCGCGAATCGACGATTTATTCGACCAGTTAGTAGGGTCGGTGGTGTACTCCAAGTTAGACTTGAAGTCGGGGTACTACCAGTTGAAGATTCGAGAAGATGACATCGCTAAGGCGCACCGACCGGAGGCGGCGCCGGCCTCAGCCGGCCGCTGCCCGGCGGCTGCAGCGGCCCCCTCCCGATATTAATCAGGAGCCGCACGATTTTCCCCCAGGAAAATCGTGCGGCTCCTATTACCTTAACTCCCGCCCCGCCTTCCTCCAACTGTGTGCCCCCACAGCGGATCCGCTGTGGATCCGCTGTGGGGACCCAAGGAGGGCGCCCGGTGTGGCTCCCCCAGCCTTCTCCCTTTCTCTAATCGCACCCCAGCCCGCCCCCTTCCTTTTCCTAACCGCACCCCAATTCCCCTTTCCCCTTACCCAATTTTTTGAGGAAAAATGGGATAGTTTCAGAAAAAGTTTTCTAAATAGAAAATGTGCCCCACCCTAAGGGGCACCTACTGTATTTTTTTGGGATTTTTAGGAGGAATTTTACTATTTTTAAAACCCTTTATAGAGTTTATTTTGAGAAAATAAACGTTCGAGCAAGTTCGCAAAAAATCACCAAAAATTAGGGGCTCTATCTAAAGGTGTTTTACAACTACTATAAAAATTGGGAGGTGTGGTTTCTTATTTTGGTCCTCCAAAAGTATTTTACAAGTGAAATAAATGCCCGAAAAAGAGCGAAATTCATCGAAATAAATCGGCGCCCCCTCGACGCATATTTCTAAATGCCTATTAAAAATTGTGCGTATCTATCCAAGGAATCGACTAAGCTCGAAATATTGACGCGAGAATCGGAACGAAAGCTCGGCGCGGCGCCGAAATTTAACCCCCGCCGCGACAATAATAAAGGAGTGATTGGACTACTAACCCTTTCCTTATGCTGCTACTGTTTTCTGTACTTCCCTTTAAATCCAGTCTCGCACTGGTCCCCCGCATTTATTTTCTGTACTTTCCTTTAAATCCAGTCTCGCACTGGTCCCCCGCATTTATTTTCTGTACTTCCCTTTAAATCCAGTCTAGCACTGGTCCCCCGCATTTACTTTCGGTACTTTCATTTAAATCCAGTCTCGCACTGGTCCTGTCATTATGGCCTCTGCTTTCGGCCTACTTTTCTGTTTATTACCACGGCCTCTGCTTTCGGCCTACTTTTCTGTTTATTACCATGGCCTCTGCTTTCGGCCTACTTTTTTGTTTATTACCATGGCCTCTGCTTTCGGCCTACTTTTCTGTTTATTACCATGGCCTCTGCTTTCGGCCTACTTTTCTGTTTATTACCATGGCCTCTGCTTTCGGCCTACTTTTCTGTTTATTACCATGGCCTCTGCTTTCGGCCTACTTTTCAGCTTATTATTATGGCCTCTGCTTTCGGCCTACATTTCTGTTTAGTATTATGGCCCCTGCTTTCGGCCTAGTTTGTTTGCCAATGCAGAGCTGTCATGGCAACCATGCGGTGCTTATCCTCCCTTCTGCGAGGCCTTAGTTGGGGAAAACCCAGAGTTGAGTCCCTCCTCCCAAGTTAGCCCCAAGCAAGGAGCCCTCATACCGCTAATCCTCCCGGGCAGAGGTTGTGCGACCGGTCGAGTAGAATTGCCACGACACTTAAGTGCTTGTTTTATATAAAGCGGGTGAAGATTGTTTGGGAGTGGCGGGTTGGTCACGCTCGCAGACCGTTCGTACTGGTGCGGGTGGGTTGACGACTCATGGCGACAGAGAGATGTGCACAACGGGTTATCACCCTCCGAGCCTGCAGTTCTACCTCCTCTGGTCGGCCTACAAATCGGCTCGTCGGATGTCGCTCACATCCAGTTAGTACACCAAGTTGTACAGGAGGGCCTGAATGATGCGGTACGACTACATTCAGAAGTGGCAAGACTGGCCACTGTCACCGACGGCCACATCGGTGAGGCCCGCGGGGTTAGCTCCCCTGCTTGAAATAAAGCGGTCTAAACTGTGTCGACACAGGGTCTTTTGTATGCGTACAAGTTAGAATACCTGGGTGTGCGTGTCTGCGCGTTATAGTGTTGTGTACTTACTATACGGCGCGGTTACGATCTTTAGGGAGGGAAGCCCTATATATATGTATATATATATATATGTTTACCTGCTGCTAACCCTCTACCTTGCTTCGGCTATTTCATTTCTGTTCTTTAACCGCCCCCTGGATATGGATCCGGGGAGGGGATGTATTTTCTACTTAGCTCTGTGACTAACGGTTATTTCTTATAACCAATCACAGGAGATGGGACAGCAAGGAGCCCCCGCACCGCAGGATGAGTTACGAGCCTTGGAGATGGCTCGTTCGATTACCCCAGCCTCGCCCCCTATCTTCAGAGACGTGAGTTCGAGAGTATAAGGACTAGCCTAGGGCTCCCTTTTGTTTTAGACTATGTAGCCTTCGAGGCAGTATTTTGTAAAACGATAGGCCCTGACCATATTTAACTATGTAATATAATCAGCATGCTTAGCTTCTCTTATTTCGATTGTTTCTGCTGTGCGTTCTGATGTGTTGTGATGATTCTTGTGCCTGACAAAGAGACCGCTCAGCGCTTAAGAGGGTGGGACGTCGCCACCCGAAAAGCGCTGGGTAGTCCCCTTTGGGCAGTAAGATCCCCCCTCCCTGAACCAGGTTCAGTTTAGGGAGGGGGGGGGGGGGGGGGGTCTTACACGGATGCCTTGAGTAGGAAGTACTCCGGGCAAGGTAATTGGATGGAGGCGCATAACGAGCGTTTGATTCGAGACTTGGAGTCTCTTGACATTTCTTGTGTGGCTAGAGGTGAGTCTAGCGTAGCTCGTTTGAACTAGATGGAAATGCAGTATGACATAACAGATCGAATCTGAGAGGCGACGAGCGCAGATGAAGAGTGACAACAGTGGCGTTGGAGGCTCAACAAAGCGAAGGCACGGCTTGGGAGATGGTTGGTGGGATTCTGAAGAGAGACGGAAGGATCTGTATTCCGCGCTTTGGCAAGCTTCGCGAGGAGTTGATGTTTGAAGCTCACTTTACGAAGTACTCCGTTCATCCAGGAAGTACAAAGATGTACGCGGATATGAAGAAATCTTTTTGGTGGCCTGGGATGAAGCGGGATGTAGCCGAATACGTGAGCCGATGTCAGACTTGTGCCTTGTTGAAGGCTGAGTGACAAAGGCCCGGTGGGTTCTTGAAGCCTCTCCCTATTCCCGAATGGAAGTTCGATGACATCTCCATAGATTTTGTACATGATTTGCCTCGATCGCAGCAGGGTAACGATGCGATTTGGGTGATAGTGGATCGCCTAACCAAGGTGGCTCACTTCATTCCGAATCAGAAGGGCGATAGCGTGGAGAAGCTCGTGGAGCTCTATGTTCGAAACATTGTGCGGTTGCACGGGATTCCGAAGAGCATCGTTAGTGATCGCGATGGGCGTTTCACTTCGAAGGACTGGAGGCTAGTACAGAAGAGCTTAGGCACAAAACTCAAGTTTAGTACCGCGTTCCATCCGCAAACCGATGGTCAGACAGAGCGAACGAACCGTACGATGGAGGACATGTTGAGAATGTGTGCTCTCAACTTTGGTAAAGGTTGGGAAGACCACCTCTTCATGGTGGAGTTTGCCTATAACAATAGCTTCCAGGCGAGTATCAAAATGGCGCCCTATGAAGCTTTGTATGGAAGGAAGTGTCGAACGCCGATGTCTTGGGCAGAGGTGGGAGACACTAAGCTATTGGGAAAGCAAGTGGTGGAAGATGCTTGCGAGATTGTGCGGACGGTTCAGGAGCGCATGAAGGTTGCTCAGGATCGACAAGCGAAGTATTTCAACGCGCGCCACAGAAATGTGGAGTTTGCAGTGGGCGACATGGTCTACCTGAAGATCAAGCTGTTCAAGGGTGTTTCGCAGGTGCGGCGACTCAAGAAGTTGAGTCTGCGGTATCTGGGTCCGTTCGAGGTTACGGAACGTATAGGCGAAGCAGCCTATCGTTTGGCGTTATCCGCAGAGCTGAGTGGATTACATGATGTCTTCCACATCTCTGTGTTGAGGAAAGCTCTGGTGGAGCCGAGCGTCGTAGTCGAAGCGGCGACGGTGCCGGTGATGGAGGATTTGGGGACGAGGGTTCTTCTGGTTGGCGTGGAGGATTCGGAAGTCCGGCAGTTGCGCAACAAGGAAGTCAAACTTGTAAAGGTGCGATGGGACAACTGCGGGCGAGACGAATTCTCTTGGGAGCGTGAGCAAGCGATGCGGGAGGATTTCCCGGAACTTTTTGCTCCAGGTATGCTTTATGAATTTCCTGTGTAAGTTCTGAAATTTCAAGGACGAAATTCTTTTAAGGGGGTGGAGTTGTAACACCCCAAAAATCGTAGTCCAGCGAGGTAGGCGGAGTGGTAGCGTCACGCTCGGAATAGGCTGAAATTCCATAGCAGGTTCTTCGCGCACGCTCACTGGCCTCCTTCGCGCACGACCAGTGGTCGTGCGCCTGATCGTGCGTTAATTCACAAGGTTGAAGGTCGGTTGATCGTGTAGCGCACGATCAGGGGATGTTGTCCGCGCACGATCACTGACCGTGCGCCGCTGCTCGTGCGCACTGTTTATTCTGCTCCGCGAAAAGTGACGGGGATGACGATCCGGCCGTCCAAAAATCTTGGGATTTGATCCAATGGCTGCGATGGTTGGCTGGTGGGTTTTAGGTCTTGGTAGAGGAGTTAAACCCTCATATTTCCAAGTCATTTCTCTCTCTTAGGTTGGAGAAAGGAGGAGGAGGCAAGGAGGAAGGAGAAGGGGAATCCGCCATTGCCGGAGCTTCGGACCTCAGTTCGCCGATCCGAGACCGACAACGCGTAGAGGGCGTCGAGGCGCTTCTTCTCTACCGTTTGTTTGCAAGCTTCTCATGGCTAGGAGGAGATCTCAAAAGGTAACGACATTTCTCCTCCCTGTCTTTAGGATGCGTGCATGGCATCCCTTTGTTTTCTGTATTTTGGCACCAGATCCGTCGAGTGAGAGGGATCCGGGCCGCCTTGGTTCGAAAGGAACCATCGGGTTGATTGAGTCCGTCCCCGACATGATTTGCACTACGAGTTGAGAGTCTGTGTAAATAGTCAGGCTCTTAACTTTGCAATCGATAGCGAGCCGGAGACCGGCGATTAGCGCCTCGTATTCTGCAATGTTATTTGTTGCGGGGAATTTTAACCGGAGACCATAGTCCAGGGTGATCTCATCGGGACTTATGAGGAGCAAACCTGCTTCGGCCCCTTCAGCTCTTGAGGCGCCGTCGACATAGAGAGTCCAACGGGGGCTAGTGGTGTCTTCGACAAGAGCTGTTTCTGGCGGGATGGTGCACTCTACAACAAAGTCGGTGAGTACTTGCGACTTGATGACAGGTCAAGGCAGGAATTGGATGTCAAACTTGCCGAGCTCTACGGCCCACTTCACCAGTCTTCCTGAGACTTCCGGTTTCTGGAGGATTGCTCGCAGTGGGAGTTGTGTCAACACTTTTACTGTATGAGCCTGGAAGTAGGGCCGAAGCTTCCTCGCCGAAAAAACAAGGGCAAAGGTTTTCTTGTCCGCTGCTGGATATCTGGTTCCGGTGTCGGAGAGGACTTTGCTGAGGTAGTAGATTGGTCATTGCACCCCTCCTTCATCTTTTACGAGCACCGAGCTAAGAGCCGTATGCGACACTGCCAGGTATAAAAATAGAGTTTCTCCGGGGGTGGGCTTTGACAGAAGCGGTGGCGAAGCCAGGTATTGTTTAAGAAGTTCAAACGCCACCTGACACTCGTCAGTCCACTGGAAGCCGGAGTGGCGCGCTCCCCGGAGGATTTTGAAGAAGGGGAGGTACTTGTCTCCCATTCGTGATAAGAAACGGGATAGCGCAGCGATCCTCCCGTTCAGGCGTTGTACTTCCTTAATTGAGCGAGGTGGCGACATATCCTCCAACGACTTGATTTTCTCGGGGTTGGCCTCAATCCCCGGATGGGTTACCATGAAACCTAAGAACTTTCCCGCCGTCACACCAAACACGCATTTGCTGGGATTGAGCCGCATCTGGAAGCGGCGGAGAAGTTGAAAGCACTTTCCCAAGTCTTTCAAGTGGTCGCAACGGTGGACGCTTTTCATCAGCATCTCGTCCACGTAAACCTCCATCGTTTCCCCGATGAGATTCTTGAAGACCTTGTTCATTAGCCTTTGATAGGTGGCTCCGACATTTTTAAGACCGAAGGGCATCACCTTGTAGCAGTAGACTCCTTTGTCGGTGCAGAAGGCGGTATGCTCCTTGTCCGCGGGGTTTATCCTTATCTGGTTGTAACCTGAATAGGCATCCATGAAGCTGAGTAGCTCGTTCCCGGCCGTCGCGCCGACGAGCTGGTCGATCCTCGGGAGGGGTAAGCTGTCCTTTGGACATGCCTGGTTCAGATTGCTGTAGTCGACGCACATTCACCATTTCCCGGAGGCCCTTTTCACCATGACCACGTTGGCAAGCCACGTGGGGTATTCTGCTTCGCGTATGAACCGTGCCTCGAGGAGTTTAGCTACTTCCTCCTCGATCTCTTTCAGTCGCTCGGGGGCAAAGTTCCTCTTCTTTTGAATTACAGGCCTACAGGTGGGGTTGATGTTTAAAGAGTGATAAATGACTTCAGGATCCACCCCGGGCATGTCTTCCGGGCTCCAAGCGAAGATGTCCTCGTTCTCTTGCAGGAAGGTTGTGAATTCTTCGCGTTCTTCTCGTGACAGGAGTGACCCGACTTGAACAGTCCGAGTCGAGTCTTGCTGGGAGAGCGGTACTTCCACTAGTCCTTCAACGGGCGCTCCTCGATGCAGAGTGGCTTTGTCTCGCAGGTCGAAGTTATTGATATTGAGAGCGATTGCCTTTACTGGTTGAGCCTGCTTCAGATAGCAGGTTCTGGCTGCCTCTTGGTCTCCTCTTACGACTCCTATGTCTGCGGCAGTTGGGAACTTCATAGCCAGATGCGGAATGGAAGGGATTGCTCCAAAGATTGACTGGAGCGGTCTCCCAAAGATGGCATTGTAGGCGAAGGTGGATTCTACGACCATGAAC
Source organism: Dactylorhiza incarnata (assembly GCA_033032865.1). Classification (NCBI taxonomy): domain Eukaryota; kingdom Viridiplantae; phylum Streptophyta; class Magnoliopsida; order Asparagales; family Orchidaceae; genus Dactylorhiza; species Dactylorhiza incarnata. Next base: position 9,298,577 of record JAWHQI010000082.1, on the reverse strand, counting down.
TGGATGTTGTACGTTGATTGCCTTGGAAACTCGCCCAGTGTTACTGGGAGAGTAATCATGCCTTGAACTGGGACAGGTCTGTTGTCGAAGTCGTAGACGGGCTAGGCTGTAGGGTTGAGCTGATCTTTTGTGAGTTTCATACTTTGCAAAGTGGAAAGGAACAGAACATCAACTGAGCTTCCGTTGTCGACCAGTATTCTCTTCACTTTGAAGCAAGGGTCCCCAATCCCTGCGCTAATCACGAGTGGATCCTGGTGCGGAAGCCGCAACCCTTGCAAGTCTTCTTCTCCGAAAGCAATCGTGACATCCTGCTTGAGTTTTTTTCTTCGTGTCCTCTTACGGGCTGGGCAATCGAGAGGATTTGGGACACTAAGATGGGAGGCCCGACGATCATTTCAATTTCTCCCACCATCGGCCTTCCTCCAGCTGCGCCTCGGGGGGCGGGAGGCTGCTCCCTCGCCTCCCTAGGTTGTTGGGGCTGGTCGGGAATCTGGCCTTGCAAGAACCTTCCCAGGAGTCCTTGGCGGATGAGTCGCTCGATCTCGTCTTTAAGTCTGGTGCATTCTTTAGTGGTATGCCTGGTTCCCCGATGGAACTCACAGTACTTGGACTGGTCGCCCCTTGGATTTGGTGGTAGCACCCGGGGCATACGGAACTCTGGATTGTTCTGAATGGCGTACAGTACATTCGTTCTAGTAGTGTTCAACGGGGTGTACGTCCTGGGTGGCTGTGGTCACAGGTCCCTTCGGGGATCACGACGACGTTCATCACCGCGACGCTCTTCGCCGCGTCGTTCTTCTCGCCCGCGTGGGGCTTGATCTGACCCCCTCTTCCTTCCTTAGCTTCCTTCGAACTGCCGATGGTGCGATTCGATGGCCTCGTCGGCAGCTATCTGGGCTTCAACTCGGTGAACGAGATCGGGATAACTTGGTACGGTTTCTCTCATGAGAGCTGAGTAGAAGCCACTTGGGCAGAGTCCTCCAAGGAAAACCCCCTGCAGGAGCTCAGGGCCAACTCCTGGGATCTGCCGAGCCCCCGTAGTGAAGCGTCGGAAAAAATCTTTGAGCGTCTCTCCGTCGTTTTGGCGGATCCCTGAGAGATGGGAGGGATCTAGGACAATTCTGCGGTTGGCGATAAATTGGTCCACGAATTGTTGCGCCATCTCTGTGAAGTTGTTGATGGCCCCATTCCGCAGGGAGTGGAACCAAGTGCGCGCTTGTCCCTTCAAGGTTGTCGGGAACACCTGGCAGAGGAGCTGATCAGGGGCGCTGTAAATCCTCAAGACGGTGGTGAAGTGATTGACATGCTCCAATGGATCGTCCGTCCCGTCGAATGTCTCAATGCTGGGAAGCGTGAAACCATTCGGAATTGGATGGGCCAAGACTTGAGGCGTAATGGGGAGCCGTGGTGTGCGGGACGGCGGGCGAGGGTTGCGCGTCGTCCTGCTTGGGCGTACTCCTCTTCTATCATGTCGCGTATTTCTTCTCGCGTAGTTCTTTCTATTGCTCGATCAGGGGCAGCTCTTCTCGGGTGATGGTGACGGTGGTCAGCTTCTGGGCCCCCAGCTGGCGGGGCAGGGTGAGCGGAGCTTGCTGCGTTGGAGAATCCTTCCGAAGCTTCGTCCTCTCGAACGACCTCTTCGTTCGGGGCATGATTTGGAACCGGGGGCGACGGTGCGTTCAGTGCTGGCGGTTGAACTGGAACTTGGGGAGCCCCGAGATTCCTTACGAGAGCCAACATTTCGGCTTGCTGTTCTTCAATCTGCCTCATGCGCCTTTCCAGTCCTGCTGCGGGCGCAGGCACTGCCCCTTCTGCGGGAGGCGCATTGATAAGCGAGTGGGAGGGAGTTGGGTTGACGCGCCCTTCCGGGATTGATCCTTCAGTAGTGCGAGCGCTCTTTCTTGCCATTGTAGTTGGCCTTCAAAGAGTTTTGGGAACCTTCCCACAGACGATGCCAAACTGTTGCGGATCGCTTAGGGCTCTTGGTAGACCGGTTTACTTGAACCACCTTAGCTCGGGAGCGAACCAAGCGCGCAAACAGTCAATTTGAGATTCGTTGAGAACACTGAGACTTTTTAACGTGGAAAACCCGGAAAAGGTAAAAAATCACGCGGCCGGAGCTGTGCCGACCAAACTTCACTATCTTCTGAGAGCTTACAGTTAGGTACTTAGAAGTCGAGCGCGACAGGCCGCCGCTCGTTACAATAATAGAGAGAGAGAGAGAGGGAGCGTTCCGAAGGTGACAGGCCACCTTTCGGAAAACTAAGTCTTTTTCTTTCTGAGAAAGTTGGGGAACAAAAGTGAGAAGGCTCCGGAGAACAAAAGTGAGAAGGCCCCGGAGAACAAAACTGAGAAGGCTCCGGAGAACAAAAGTGAGAAGCTGCGTCGCCTTTCGGGACGAAGGAAATCTTCAAGTCAACGAAGGAGATCTTCAAGCGCCGAAGAAGAATTCCGCAAAAGTCTGCAAGGAGCTCTCCCGGGTGCAGTGTTGAAACCGACTACTCGGTCTCTGTGGAGTTCGGGGCCCTCAACGAGGCTGAGGGGCGACCAACCCTTACTTCCCCCAAGGGAGAGCTCTAGGTTGAAGGTGTCGGAACTAAGAACTGGACCAAGAGCTTAGCGGGGAGGTCCCGCCACGTACCCGGAAGTCCCCTTGGAACTTCCCCTCCCAAGCCACTACTAAGCTTGGGCACCACTAGAGCCTCTCCTCACCCCCTAGAGAGACTTGGGGAGGGAGAGGGAGAAGGAGAGAGCTAGCCTAGGATGAGAGATCTCTCCAAATGGTGCCCCCTTGGTCCTATTTATAGAATTTTTGAAGTTGGGCTGCAAATAGCCAAAAACTGGTCTGCCAGATTACCAGAATACCCCTGAATTGGGCTGCGGATAGCTGAATCCCGCTGTTCTGAAATGCTAAATGCAGACCACTGGACTGCGAATAGCCAAACTGGACTGCGAATAGTAAACTGGATGAGGGGGGGCCGAGTTGGCCTCTCCGCCGAATGCTGGGCGAGAGGGGGGGTCGAGCTGGCCTCTCCCCTCTCCGCCGAATGCTGGGGAGAGGGGGGGTCGAGCTGGCCTCTCCCCTCTCCGCCGAATGCTGGGCGAGAGGGGGGTCGAGCTGGCCTCTCCCCTCTCCGCCGAATGCTGGGGAGAGGGGGGGTCGAGCTGGCCTCTCCCCTCTCCGCCGAATGCTGGGCGAGAGGGGGGTCGAGCTGGCCTCTCCCCTCTCCGCCGAATGCTGGGGGAGAGGGGGGGTCGAGCTGGCCTCTCCCCTCTCCGCCGAATGCTGGGCGAGAGGGGGGGTCGAGCTGGCCTCTCCCCTCTCCGCCGAATGCTGGGCGAGAGGGGGGGTCGAGCTGGCCTCTCCCCTCTCCGCCGAATGCTGGGCGAGAGGGGGGGTCGAGCTGGCCTCTCTCCTCTCCGCCGAATGCTGGGCGAGAGGGGGGTCGAGCTGGCCTCTCCCCTCTCCGCCGAATGTTGGGCGAGAGGGGGGTCGAGCTGGCCTCTCCCCTCTCCGCCGAATGCTGGGCGAGAGGGGGGGGGGGGGGGGTCGAGCTGGCCTCTCCCCTCTCCACCGAATGCTGGGCGAGCGGAGGTCTCCGCCTCCTACCGCTCGTCCTCCCTCTCTCTATCCAAGGGAAAAGCACTCGACGAATACTGGGTTGTACACAATCCCCGCTCTTTGCGAGGTTAGCTTAAGCTCGCAAAGAATCATCCAACCCTGAGTGTTCGACGAGTGTCGCTGGAAATCCGGCTAACAGTGCCAACTTGGAAAGAACACCTAGCCTCTCCGAGAGTTCTTCCAACCCTGCCGTCTAGCGAGAGCCCGACTAGCGGAACCACCTCGGGGGAAAAACATAACCTCTCCGAGAGACCTTCTTATCCTGTCAGCTAACGAGGGGAACTAATCATTTAACCTCCCTGGGAGGTCAACCTGCCCTGCCGTCTAGTGAGAGCCCGGTCAGCGGAACCATCCATGGGGAACATCACATATCCTCCCTAGGAGGTCAACCTGCACTGCCGTCTAGTGAGAGCCCGGTCAGCGGAACCATCCAAGGGGAACATCACTTAACCTCCCTAGGAGGTCAACCTGCCCTGCCGTCTAGTGAGAGCCCGGTCAGCGGAACCATCCAAGGGGAACATCACTTAACCTCCCTAGGAGGTCAACCTGCTCTGCCGTCTAGTGAGAGCCCGGTCAGCAGAACCATCCAAGGGGAACATCACTTAACCTCCCTAGGAGGTCAACCTGCCCTGCCGTGTAGTGAGAGCCCGGTCAGCGGAACCATCCAAGGGGAACATCACTTAACCTCCCTGGGAGGTCAACCTGCCCTGCCGTCTAGTGAGAGCCCGGTCAGCGGAACCATCCAAGGGGAACATCACTTAACCTCCCTAGGAGGTCAACCTGCCCTGCCGTCTAGTGAGAGCCCGGTCAGCGGAACCATCCAAGGGGAACATCACTTAACCTCCCTAGGAGGTCAACCTGCCCTGCCGTCTAGTGAGAGCCCGGTCAGCGGAACCATCTAAGGGGAACATCACTTAACCTCCCTGGGAGGTCAACCTGCCCTGCCGTCTAGTGAGAGCCCGGTCAGCGGAACCATCCAAGGGGAACATCTCTTAACCTCCCTAGGAGGTCAACCTGCCCTACCGTCTAGTGAGAGCCCGGTCAGCGGAACCATCCAAGGGGAACATCTCTTATCCTCCCTAGGAGGTCAACATGTCCTACCGTCTAGTGAGAGCCCGGTCAGCGGAACCATCCAAGGGGAACATCTCTTATCCTCCCTAGGAGGTCAACCTGTCCTGCCGTCTAGTGAGAGCCCGGTCAGCGGAACCATCCAAGGGGAACATCTCTTATCCTCCCTAGGAGGTCAACCTGTCCTGCCGTCTAGTGAGAGCCCGGTCAGCGGAACCATCCAAGGGGAACTTCTCTTATCCTCCCTAGGAGGTCAACCTGTCCTGCCGTCTAGTGAGAGCCCGGTCAGCGGAACCATCCAAGGGGAACAATACTTAACCTCCCTAGGAGGTCAACCTGCCCTGCCGTCTAGTGAGAGCCCGGTCAGCGGAACCATCCAAGGGGAACATCACTTAACCTCCCTAGGAGGTCAACCTGCCCTGCCGTCTAGTGAGAGCCCGGTCAGCGGAACCATCCAAGGGGAACATCACTTAACCTCCCTAGGAGGTCAACCTGTCCTGCCGTCTAGTGAGAGCCCGGTCAGCGGAACCATCCAAGGGGAACATCACTTAACCTCCTTAGGAGGTCAACTTGTCCTGCCGTCTAGTGAGAGCCCGGTCAGCGGAACCATCCAAGGGGAACATCTCTTATCCTCCCTAGGAGGTCAACCTGTCCTGCCGTCTAGTGAGAGCCCGGTCAGCGGAACCATCCAAGGGGAACATCTCTTATTCTCCCTAGGAGGTCAACCTGTCCTGCCGTCTAGTGAGAGCCCGGTCAGCGGAACCATCCAAGGGGAACTTCTCTTATCCTCCCTAGGAGGTCAACCTGTCCTGCCGTCTAATGAGAGCCCGGTCAGCGGAACCATCCAAGGGGAACAATACTTAACCTCCCTAGGAGGTCAACCTGCCCTGCCGTCTAGTGAGAGCCCGGTCAGCGGAACCATCCAAGGGGAACATCTCTTATCCTCCCTAGGAGGTCAACCTGTCCTGCCGTCTAGTGAGAGCCCGGTCAGCGGAACCATCCAAGGGGAACATCTCTTATCCTCCCTAGGAGGTCAACCTGTCCTGCCGTCTAGTGAGAGCCCGGTCAGCGGAACCATCCAAGGGGAACAATACTTCAAAAAACTTTCATTTCATTAATCATTCGGTTACATGCAAGAAAAATTAAGTAGGGAAACATTCTCTCCTACTACATGGACTCAAAGAAAAAACAAAGCACGGAGACCGGGACTCGGACTTCTATTCCCCGGCATGGTCCTCCTCGACCTCCTCTGGTTGTTGACGCTGCGGCCTCGGGCCCCTCGCCTCCCTCATTTCCAAGAACTCGGGGCAGGCGGATGTCGCGTGGCCTTCCTCCTGATGGAAGTCACAGTAAGGCAACTCCACTCGGACGCCCCCTCTTCCTCCCCTACGATTTCTTCTTCTTCTGTGGCCGATCGCCATGGCTTTCTGGGGTGGTGGAGAGGGTGCTTTCGGGCCCTGCCTCCACCCTGGGAGGTCAGTCTCTTCTTCTTGGAAGTTGTCCTCCTCTTGGTCGAATTTCCTCTCGGGAGCCTCTACCTTCCTCCCATGCTGCCTTGCCTCTGGCTCACTCAGCTTGGCCAGCCTTCTTGTGAACTCCGGGTTGGCCTCCTCACTTTCAACTTCTTCTGCCACCCTTTCCATCAACTCCTCAAAGGACAAAGGAGCTCTTCTCTTGAGGTCCATCTTGAAGAAGCCCTCCCGCAGCCCCACCGTGAAGGCGAGCTTGAGGGTGTACCCGGGCACTTCTTGGACAAGGAGAACCTCCTCCCTGAACCGCTCCAGATAGTGAGCCAGTGACTCTTCTGGCTCTTGCTTGATCTTGAAAAGTGCTTCGACATCTTTCTTCCTCTTCCTTGACGTCGAGAAGCGCAGCAGGAAACCTCGACGTAAGTCTTCGAAGGCATAGATGGATCCCGCAGGGAGCTGGTGGAACCAATCTCTAGCCTTCTCCTTCAGAGTTGTCGCGAAGAGTCGACATTTGAAAGCGGCCGACATGGGCATGATGGAGGCCATTTCTTCAAACCACTGTAGGTGTAAGACGGGGTCATTCTTGCCGAAGTAGTGAGACATCTTCACCCCCTTGAACCCCTCCGGAACCGGGGCTGAGAGGATCTGCTCACAAAAAGGACTCCCCACGCTCGCCCTCTTTTGGGGCTGGGCGAGTGGGGGCATGGCGCCTCCCCGCTCGCCCCCTTGTGCCTCGGCGAGTGGGGGTCGAGGACCTCCCCACTCGCCCACTTGGGTCTCGGCGAGTGGGGGTCGAGGACCTCCCCACTCGCCCCCTTCCGGCACCTCCTTCCTGGATGGCTGGCCGAGGGTGTTCTCGCCAACCTGCTGAGGTGAGGCCTCCGGACCACTTTCTCTCCTGCCTTCGCTTATCGTGGCGAAAGCTACCTGCAAGGTCTGCAGGACCTCTTGCCTGAAATTTTCGAACATCTCCAACATCACCCCATCTACCGGGGGCTGCGAGTGACCCGGGTCGAAACTTCCTCCACCTCCGCCCATGGAGCTCATCTTGAGGGTTTCTTGAATCAGTGACTCTCCACGCTCACCGCACCATAAATGTTGAAACCGACTACTCGGTCTCTGTGGAGTTCGGGGCCCTCAACGAGGCTGAGGGGTGACCAACCCTTACTTCCCCCAAGGGAGAGCTCTAGGTTGAAGGTGTCGGAACTAAGAACTGGACCAAGAGCTTAGCGGGGAGGTCCCGCCACGTACCCGGAAGTCCCCTTGGAACTTCCCCTCCCAAGCCACTACTAAGCTTGGGCACCACTAGAGCCTCTCCTCACCCCCTAGAGAGACTTGGGGAGGGAGAGGGAGAAGGAGAGAGCTAGCCTAGGATGAGAGATCTCTCCAAATGGTGCCCCCTTGGTCCTATTTATAGGATTTTTGAAGTTGGGCTGCAAATAGCCAAAAACTGGTCTGCCAGATTACCAGAATACCCCTGAATTGGGCTGCGGATAGCTGAATCCCGCTGTTCTGAAATGCTAAATGCAGACCACTGGACTGCGAATAGCCAAACTGGACTGCGAATAGTAAACTGGATGAGGGGGGCCGAGTTGGCCTCTCCGCCGAATGCTGGGCGAGAGGGGGGGGGTCGAGCTGGCCTCTCCCCTCTCCGCCGAATGCTGGGGAGAGGGGGGGTCGAGCTGGCCTCTCCCCTCTCTGCCGAATGCTGGGCGAGAGGGGGGTCGAGCTGGCCTCTCCCCTCTCCGCCGAATGCTGGGGAGAGGGGGGGTCGAGCTGGCCTCTCCCCTCTCCGCCGAATGCTGGGCGAGAGGGGGGTCGAGCTGGCCTCTCCCCTCTCCGCCGAATGCTGGGTGAGAGGGGGGGTCGAGCTGGCCTCTCCCCTCTCCGCCGAATGCTGGGCGAGAGGGGGGGTCGAGCTGGCCTCTCCCCTCTCCGCCGAATGCTGGGCGAGAGGCCAGGGGGGTCGAGCTGGCCTCTCCCCTCTCCGCCGAATGCTGGGCGAGAGGGGGGGTCGAGCTGGCCTCTCCCCTCTCCGCCGAATGCTGGGCGAGAGGGGGGTCGAGCTGGCCTCTCCCCTCTCCGCCGAATGCTGGGCGAGAGGGGGGGTCGAGCTGGCCTCTCCCCTCTCCACCGAATGCTGGGCGAGCGGAGGTCTCCGCCTCCTACCGCTCGTCCTCCCTCTCTCTATCCAAGGGAAAAGCACTCGACGAATACTGGGTTGTACATGCAGGAGGCAAGGTCCTCTCAAATGAAGCCCTGGGGCTCCTTTTATAGCTTTGGTCGGGGGTAGTCCGGTAATTTCGCCGTTGTAACTTCCATAAATACCTGGCGGACGAATCATATTTTCTGGTTCGGGGCACACGGATCGCCATTTTTTGTAAATGACCATCTTGCCCTTCGGGCAGTTCCGGCAGATCGGGTTGTTTTGTTGGAGGCGAAAAAGGCGACAAGCTGTTCCTGAAATCTGAGAAACTGGAAAGATAAAAAGTGAGCATGCTGAAAAGACAAAATGTGAGAAGTCGGAAAGACAAAAAGTGAGCAGAGCGCGCTCAGAAGCGTTCTGAGCGCGCAACGAACGGAGAAGCAATCTAGGCGACTGGGGAAGCGTTCTGAGTGTGCGTGAGCACGGAGGCGTTCTGAGCGCGCTCAGAAGCGTTTTGGGTACGCGTAAGTGCGGAGGCGTTCTGAGCGCGCTCAGAAGTGTTCTGAGCGCGCGCGAGCGCAGGTATGGAAAAAGGGGAAGTTGCGCCCGCTGAGGGGGAACTGGGTTCCGACCGGGCACTCCGCAGGACCATATGCAGGAGGGGGCGGTCTGGCCGTATCCGCACGGGGCGTGGCCTCACCCCAAGGGGGGTGCGGCCCGGTCGCACCCCAAAAGTGTGGGGGGGGGGGGGGGGGGGGGGGCGGCTCGGCCGCACCCCTAGAGAGGTGCAGCGGCTTGGCCGCACCCGAGGAGGGGTGCGGATGCGCCGCACCCCTTGAGGGGCGCGGTTCGGCCGCACCCCTTGAGGGGGGTCGGCGCTACCGCGCATGCTAGCGCGCGGTAGCGCCGCGCGGTAGCGCCGCGCGGTACCGCCACGTGTGTCGTGGCGATGGCGCGCCCGCTACCGCGCGCGGTAGTGCCTGCAGTTGCGCGCGGCACCGCCGCGCGCATGGTTGAGTGCGGCACCGCGGCGCGTTCTACGTGCGTCTTTGCACAGGCGGTTGGCTGTGGACTGGGCGACGGTTTCTTCAACTCGAGCGATTATACGTTGACCGTTGACCCCACCTCTCTTTAGTGAAGTTTTCTCTAGACGCACCCCAAGACCTCTATGGATGTATAACATAAATAGTTCAATTATATCTAAAATATGGTAAATAAATGTGACGTCCGTAAAATTTGAGTTCATGACCACATGATTAAATATCACATACTATATCAACTTGCAAGAAAGTTATTTGTTTACTTTTAGTTATATGCTTAAATATTTGTTACTTAATAAATAAAGATACATTTTTCTATTATTGAAAAATTATATTTTTAAAAATCAGTGTGGGCGTCCGCTCACACTGGGCCCTGTGTGAGTCCGCCCCTGCCATCAAGCACACAAAATAAATTGCTATTTGACTTCATTTATTTTTGAAAATCAAACTCAAACTCTGTATTCGTTGACCATGAGTTTCTCAAACTTCTTGAAAAGTTCGGGCCCCCCTTTGTTAAAATTCTCGGATCCGTCTCTGCGCGGGGCCCAAGCAGCTCTGCATTTCTATTGGCCTCATACTTTGTCCGGAACCGTATGGAAAATTTTCTCCATTTCTGGATAAATTTATTTTTGAATAGATCTACGAGACTTGGGTTTGGACTCTCGTGCTCCAATGACACTTTTTTGGTAGATTAATAGTTTTTATATATTTTTATTTTTTTATTCAGTCTTAAATTCTACAAGGGAGTCGATATTTGAACACCACAAATGACTATTTGTAGAACTCTGCGTTTCTCGAGTGGATTCATCAAGTCATCAGGTGATCTGGAGCAAGACTGGGCTTCGACGAGTCAGTCGGGCGAGTGGCAGACCTCAACCCGCACTCGCCCCTAGCATGCACTCACCCCCAGCTCGATGCGAGTGACGAGTCTCGGCTCTGTCAGGCACTCGCCACTCCGGCGAGCCGGCATAGAGTAGCCTGGACTCGCTTGCTTGGTTGATGGTCTGTTTTTCCCAGGTGATTTCATTTTGGCCTGCAGTTAGCCATTCCAAACAGCGGGATTCCGCTGTTGGTAGACCAATTTGGGTTGCTTTTAGTAAAATCAAGAGACGGAATTTAGCTATCCGCATGCAGTTTTAAGAAAACTATAAATAGACCCCCAATGACACCTTTGGAGAGGATCTCTCACTTGTTTCTCTCTCCTCTGGTTTGCTTTGGTTGGTTTTAGAGTTCTGGCTTGCTGCTCACCGTGGTTTCCGGGTGGGTAGATATGGACTCTAACATTCTCTAAGGTGCCCAACTCAACATTTGGTTTGGGAGGGGAAGTTCTCTAAGATCTTCCTGGTTAGTGGTGGGATCTCCTCATTGCAGCTCGCGGGGTCTGTTCTTAGTTTTCCACCCTTTGTGAGTGAGGTTCTTTGCTCTGAGTGTCTGACCTAGTGATTGAACTCAGGAGAGTAAAAGCAAGTTACACCAGTCCGAACTCCTCTCAAGCCGTGATTTTCGGACTCAGAGGTTGAACTGTGGTTTCCGGGTTCAACAATTGCATGCATCTCCGTTCAAATTTCAGATGCCCGATGGTAACCATTTGCTCCCTCTTGAGCTGTATAAGCTGGAAAATAAACTCATGAATAACTTTCAAATTCCTCTTACGCCGCGCCTCTAATCCAACGTTGAGAGATCTCTTCGCTTTCCAAATTACAACATCATACAGACGAAAAATGATATAGTTCGATTCATCAAAGATCTGTGACACCATTAATTGATATGGATTCCGAGCTGTGAATAGCCGGAATCTCCGCCCCCACTAACTTAGTGGAGGTCCTGGGGTCTAAGTGGGGTTGACCAAAGTCAACCCCACTAACCCCAGGAAGAGAACCTCCGCAACCGCCGCGCGTGTGCTGTGCGCGGCCAAACCGTCCCACCGGCCGGCCACCACAACTACACTCAAAAACTATGAATAGGACCACAGGGCCCTCCTTCATTTTCATCATCTTCTCCTCCTCTCACTTCTCCTCCTACGCACGAGTGAGCTCATTCGAAGTTCTCTTTGTGTCTTCGAAGATCACTCGAAAATCTTCGATCTCTTTCAAGCGCCCCTTCACATGTTTCACCTCGCGCATGTTTCGTCTTACACGCATTCCACCCTGCAAACGAACCACTTCGCGCACGTTCCACCATGCGAGCACTTCTCCACGAACGCATAACCTTTCGTGCACAGTGCACCCTCCACTTAACATCAAGTCCTCCGTTGCAGACTTCTCCGCGTACAACAAGAGACAAGCCATAGACGAGAAGGCGCGCAGAGCACGCCCCTACAGTCTCCGAACAACAACCAAAGACTCCAGAGCGCGCAGAGCACAACACTCCTCTCCACAAAAAAAATACTTAGCTCCGCGAGCGGTGACCTGTCACCCTCGGAGCCCTTCTCTCACTTCCCCAATGATTGTAACGAGATGCGACATGTAACTCTTGAGTTCTCTAAAGAGCCATGCAACAACACAAGAATATATTGGACGTTTGGTCGACACAGTCCCGACCACGTGTTTTTTTACCTCTTTTCGGGATTTTTCACGTAAAAAAGTCTCCTTGCCAGCCATCTCAAATCACTTATACTTTGACTGTTTAAGCGCTCGACCGCTCTCCGGACTAAGACGGTTCAATTTAAGTCCGGTCTACCAGAGCGCCGCGTTTGGCCGCAACAATTCCGTTCATGAATTCTTGAAAATTACAGCATCTTACATGCGCGGATAAAACAAATCATTTGGACCTGCAAATCGACAGCAACTGCAGCTCTTGCCATTTCTGCAAGGTGGAGTTCTGGCAGGAGATGCGACGCCGACGTCTTGACTCGTGCGAGCGTGTGTGTGTGGGGTGGTGGTCGGGCGAAGTGGATGGGGGATGCAAATGTAAGATTATTAAGTCTAGGAGACTTTTCAAAAGAGACAACTTATTTATTTATGGGATGTGAATATAGCCATTTGTGATGTACAAATGCCGGCGCTCTTCTATAATCCCATTTTGGCTAGGCCTCCAAAGAAATTTTGTGCAGCCACGTAGCCATAAACGCAACGCATGCGAATTTTTTTCAATTTAAATCCCGAAAAATACCACTTTCGATCAAAAAACAAGAGAGTTGATTCTCGCTATTCGCACCCCAAATTTGTAAAAATCCTAATTATATTTGAAGTCCAATTCTCACTAATCGCACCCCATCAAATAACCTTCTCCTCTCCATCTCTCTCCCGTTGCCTAAACCCTACCCTATCTGTCGTGCCGTTTTCCCTCTCTTAGATTCAGCTTAAAAAAAAAGGAAATTATCAGCAAAAATCTCAAAAAGTAGTCAGTTTTCTGGTTAGAGGAAGGTTTGCATGTCATTTAACTTGGTTTAGAGTTAATTCCTCTATGCATGTGATTTAACTTGTTTTCCTGCTAGGTTTTTAAATTGTTTGTCTTTATGATATTTTTCTGTGCTTCTAGTACTTAATAAATCAACAAAATGTTTCGCTTATTTGGGTTGGGAGTGTGGTGCAAATATAATTTTGGACAACGAATAGCGATGGACTGCGAATAGCCAATTCTGGACTGCTAATATCAACTCTCTAGAATAATCACGAGATTATTTTTCAAAATCCGAGCTTTTGGCCTAAACTTATATATTTAGGCTCCGTTTGACGCGACGGTGACTGTCGAGAACGCGCTGGTTGTGAGTCGTCGTTCGTGAACGCCTGACCTCACCTAAGTGACTTCATTCACTTTTATTGGCATGTTTATGCCAATTAGATCATCAATAAGCATCACACGCACCCTATACGACCTAGGCTCCGTTTGGCGCGGCGGTGGAGTTCGTGAGCACGAAGCTTATGAACCATCTTTGGTGAAAGCCTGACCTCACCTAAGGAATTCCATCCACATTTATGTTCAAAACTAGTAACCTTTTCTCGGTGGCGGTCACAACCGTTGTCATGACAAACATGTACTCTATGACAGTGAGTAAAAACGTCACGACAAACGGAGCCTTATGGTTCATTTGGCGTGGCGTTTTGGAGGCGGCGTTTTGAGGAAACGACGTCGACGGCGGCAAAACAAACAGTTCTCCATCTCCGTTTGCCGTGTTTAGACCCGCAGCAAGGAGGAGAAGCGGCGCCGCCGCTTCGTTTCGACCCCCGCCTCCGTGCCTCAAGTTCGAAAGTCCCGTTTGCAGCGCCCTTTCCGCCCGCCACCGCCGCGCCAAATAAACCCTTAATCAGTTGAGTGTACTCGTACGCATATACCAATTGAAAACTTAGAAATATTATTTATGGGTAATTTTTGATAGAAATTGATAATACTTCACCTCAAATTGAAGGAATAAATATTTCGCCCTCAAATTGAAGGAATAAATATTTCGCCCGATCCTATCCTATCTATAAAATAATTTCAAATTTTTTGATTCTATGACGGATATAGGAAATTAGAAATGAGTCTGCACAATTTTTTTTTCAAATACATTAGTACATAGAAAATTTTCAAATTAATTTCAGGATGCACATAACTGAGTTTGGCGCGAATAGCCAAATTTGGCCTATGAGCATCCAAATTTGATTTGTGAATGACCAAATTTTAGGCTACTTATAACAAATAGCAAAAAAAGATGCAAGTATCCCTTTAGCCCCCCTCTAAATCCGCCCCTCCACTGTCAGCCTAAATGGGCTAGCTTTGATTGGCTAATAGGCCTAAATGGGCTAGCTCGTTGGGCTTCATATGATGGAGTTTAATGGGCTAATAGGCCTAAATGGGCTCCCTAATGAGGTATTATTAAACAGGCTTAAAGCTTGTTGGGATTGGTGACACCTCATCGATTCGTGTGCCTATGTGATTCCTAAAATAGGGTGAGTCTTATTTTTGGAATATCATCAGAAGGAGAATATTGATTCCCGGACCGTCATTAATGGCGTAGTTAGAGTTTTTGGAAAGGTTCTCGGGCTGCCATCTATGGCTTGATTTCTGTTTTTAGAATGATTTTATTCCTATGACATATCTATCTCTCTATACATGGCTATATATCAGGATTAACAATATATATACTATTTGCTATTCACGTAACTGATGTGCTGGGAATATTGAGAGTCATATCAGAGATTATCTGCGGTGGGGAGGAGGTCTTCACCATCAGCTTTGGCAGCGGCAAGGTTCTTGTCCAGGCGGCGGTTCTTGGCAGCGGCAAGGCTCGAGGCGGGAGCTTGGCTCCGGTGATCCGATGTCGAAGAGGTAGGAGACCTCAGTGTTTTCCGGCGGCGAGCAGGCGGGCCAACTCTTCCACGGACGCGGAATCGTCAGGCGGAGGGTTCTTTCTGGCGGACGCCACCAGCAACATCGAGGAAGGAGACGACACTGTTTCGCGTGATAGCGCCTGACGCTATTGGCTACCGCGGGCGGTAGCCTTCTGTACCTGTTTTTAGTTCGTCTCTCGGCGCATCTTTCCGCCTTCGTTCGTCTCAGTGTAAACTCCGTAAACTCTCTGATTATTATAGTGGATCTTCTCCGGCGCTCTCCCCGTGGACGTAGGAGCTTCTCTTCGAACCACGTAAATCTTTGTGTCGTCTTTGTGTGTTTGGAATTTTCTCGTTTATTTATTTTTGCGTAATTGTTTTAATCGATTTATTCTGTTGCGCTACCGCGGTACTCGATCCGATTTCATAACAAAAGCTAGCCCATGAAAGCCCATTAATATAGCCTAATAGGGACCCCGAAGCACGTGCACAAGTTATTTTTGTTTATATAACTTTTAAACACCGCTACCTATACATAGAGTTATGAGATTGTGTAATGGACGGAAAGAGGGAGATAAAGTGCGGGCGATGCAGTTTACGATAAAGTGCGAGCATACAACGGTCCGCATGAATACCCTCACACATCTCAAAGCGCTTTGAGATGTGTACGTTTTAAGATGTAAGGGTTTAACCCTGCAATGGATGGGGGATAAAGCTATATATAAATAGTCAAGACAAATTATTACACCTATCCCTCCCTCTCCTTCTTGTCTTCTTTCCCGAATCAAGAGGAATAACTTACATAAATTGTTTGTTGTGTTATTTTTCACATTATTCTAGTACCTATTTTCAATTATATAACATTTAAGGTGCAAGAAAACTCGTAATGAATGTTGATTCATATGTAAACTCTCAGTAACCAGAGAAGAAAGGAGGATAAACGAAGAGAAGTAGAAGTGAAGCTATTTCATAATCCCCGTCATAACAGAAACCTAACTGCTCACTTAGGCTTCATTTGGCGCGGCGGTGGCGGGCGGTGTTTGCGGCAAACGCCACCGCAAGGCGGGTAAACAAACGCCCGGCGGCGACGTTTGCCGCGTTTGCACCCACCGCGCCATGGAAAAAGCTCCAAAACGGAGCTTTTCGAGCCCCGCCTTCTCCCCTCCGGTCCCAACCCCCTGTCTCCACACATAGGTGCCGCCCTCCACCGCCGCGCCAAATAAAGTCTTAAGCTTAACCTTCAATTTACTTGGAAATCATAGATGAGAAGAAGTAAACTGCAGTATTCATCTTGATTTCCTTCAATATAAACTCTAACTTTTAATAAAGAATGCAACTATACTAGAGCTACTAGAAAATAATAAGTAGAGAAGACCAGAAACAGTGAGAGGAGAGAGACACAAAGTTTGCCCAAACTGGAACTTCGTTTGGTGCGTGCGGTGGTTGCGGTCGTGAACGCCCGACCTCATCTAAACTAGTTTATTTTATTTATAGCGGTCATAATCTTTGTCTTGCGAAACATACATTCCATGATAATGACGTTTTTGAAGAAACTCACCGGAGCGAATAAGCCACGCCAAACGAAGCCTAGGCCGACAAAAGTACATAACAGCTCCAAACTTTCAATTCACCTCTCTCCGGCGCTACTTCCATATGTCATTCGCATGCAGAAGCGGAGAAGAAGAAGATGGAAGAAGAAGAATAAAGAGGGGAAGAAGCTGATGCCTATGTCGAAAATAGCAGTTAGGAAGATGCAGCTAACGGAGAAACTCCTCGTGCACGTGTCCAGTACAAACATTCGTCTGTCCTTCAATGGACGAACATGACCAATCCCGATCTTCCACAAAGCTCTTCGATTAAAAAATTTGGAGGTAATGTGGCATCCTCACTCGCATCTATTTCTCTCACCAATGAACCTACGTACCCAGAATGTGGCGATTCTCGTCCCCAGGTTGTGATTTTGCCTCCCCCGCCTGATCTCTCATAATTTATTCGTTTAAACGAAAATTAGTATTTAAAAATTGGCTTTGAGAATACAAAAACCAATACCGTTGTTCGGATGAAAACTTTTAACGTGGAATTGACTTTTGAGTCCAAAGCCACCTTTTTTCTGCATGTGTCGCTTTTTTCTCCAGGGCTTAGGTTTTTCGCCTGAACGCGCGTTTTTCGCATCAGACGCATTTTTCGCCTGGGTGCGCACTTCCACCTAGCTCGCACTTTCGCTCGGGCCTGCATTTTTTGCCCAGACACGTGTGCTCGTCCGGGCGCATTTTCTATTTGGTGTGCGTTTTCGCTCGAGTTGCGCGTACTTCCAAGAATGCAAGTACACGCCGAAATGCTCTGCAACTGATGTCGTTGAGTTCGTATTAATCCTATGAGCACACCGCCATTGATCCTATGGGTCGGGCGGATCCCGCCGCCCGGCCGCGGCCCCGGAACCGTGCGGGTGTCTGCACCGCAAAACTAGGCTTAGGGTTCATTTGGCGCGGCGGTGGCGGGCGGCATTTGCGGCAAACGCCGCCGCAAGGCGCGTAACCAAATGGCGGGCGGCGGCGTTTGCCGTGTTTGCACCCGCCGCGCCATGAGAAACGGAGCAAAAGCTCCGTTTCGATCCCCCGCCTTCTCCCTCCGGTTCGATTGCCGCGTTTGCACCCGCCGGTTCTTGCCCGCCACTGCCGCGCGAAATAAACCCTTAATTATACTCGAAGAAAAAGAAGAAGCTAAAACTTCATTTATGATTCCAATGGATTGAAGCTGGATTTGAGCTAATAGACGACCTGATTTTTAGGCACGAGTCACCGACTCAGCATTTGGAATAGCTTTTGCCGTAAGAGCTCGACTGTTCGCGGAGCCCAGAAAGTCACGGGCTCACATCGAATCCCTTTCATTCCCCATCTTCCTCCCCAACTCTCCCCCGTTTTTCTTCGTACTTTCAATTTTCTACCTCGAAGAAGAGACCATTTCCGGCACCGGGCGCTCTAGGTTTACTTCCGTCGGGGACCGAACTGTGCGGCTACGTGCGGTTGCCGGCTTCGAGGGCAGGATGTTTTTCACTGGGGATCCGACCTTGCGCCGGAGAGTAGACATGGGTGGACGAAGCTCCAAAGAGAGTGACCGGACGGTTCTTCTCGAGCAGGCGAAGGCCGAGCGGAAGCGGCGGCTTGCCCTTCGCCAGGAGACCTCGGCGGCCATCAAGATCCAGGTCAGATTGCTATTAAATTCTTGGAAATTTTCCTATTAGGAAGTATATGGTTCCTGGTTTTTGTATCTCTTTCCCTTGAGTCTCTTAGGCATGGTTTTCCTTACAGAAGCTTAATATGTATTCATATAATTTTGGCCTTTACGTCATCATGCTGTCGCAGGTTTCAAAGTTTTTTAATCTGTTAATTCATCATTGGGCATATTTTAATTATACCGTGGGGGATTTGGATGATCATCTTCAACTTCAAACTTGTAATTTTGGGCTGTATTATTTATGGGATTTGAAACACACTTGGTGGTGAAGAGAGACATAAGTCGCTAATGCAACACGGCACTCTTCACCTAGGTAAGGGCAGTTGGAAGGTTATCTAGATAGAAAGAAAGGGATTTTTTTGCTGTTTGTTGTGTTTCAGAAGTCTGCTTAGCTGCATTAATGAGATTGGATGGGATTGGTCAAGTAATCAGTGTAAGATAATTTGTTTCACTTGGTGCGGAAAATTTTGATCAATCTTGGTGTGTGTAAATTATTAAATATGCACGCACTCGAGTCCCTTCCTGTTAGAACTTTAATATGAAGATTTAAGATGATAGTACTGTTGACGTCGAAAATTTCGGCATCGGATTTCAGACTTGGGAATGTGCCGAGGTTACTGGCACACCGAAGTCAAACCTACGTGTCCAAGAGAGAGAACGGGAAGGATGAGGTCTGATCACTCGAACGACTCATGATGCTGTGCTAGGTTGGGGGCTAGGAGGCCCCACTGCTCACCCGAGAGTATATAGGAACTCCCCCTCCCAAACCAAATGTTGTGCTAGGTTGGGGGGGGGGGGGGGGAAGAGGCAGGCTCCGAGCGTGTTATAGAGAGCTCGAGAGGTCCATGCAAGGTCTCATGTGAGCTCGATAACGGTCCTCCTCCCCTTTGACATGGGTTCATATTTATAAGCAACGGGGTCTAGTAGGGGAGTGGTTCCCAAGTGTCAGTGGGTGGATCACACTTCCGTGTGAACTTCACTAGGCCGCCAACGAGCTGATCTCGTAATCCGAGGAGTGTGCTAAAGAGGCCCATGAGGTCTTGCCCTTAAATGTAGGTTGAACTCGATCGCATTAACACTCGTGCGTAATCCGTTTATTACTTGCCCCACATCACTCATATTCATATTAACCCTCGTCAATTGTTTTAGCCAAATTCTTCATTTGTGCAATAAACGACACTATCTTCTAAGTAACCCACACGATTTTCCATTTTAAAACAATTGTCTTAAATACATTAAGATTTAAAATAGTTTTTATTTTTATTTTTTGAAAGAGAAGATGCGAGAAGCTCGTTTAAGATGGTTCAGACATGTACATAGGAGACCATTAGAGGCACCTGTTAGGCATTGTGAGAGTTTAGTCACTAGACATGTTAAACTGGGGAGGGGTAGACCAAAAAAGACTTGGAATGAAACTATAAAGAAAGATATGATGTACTTAGGCATTGGTGAGGCTATGATTAAAGATAGGGCGCAATGGCGACAAAGGATCCATATAGACGAACCCGCTATGGTGGCATAAAGGCTTGAGTGTTGTTGTTGTTGTAAAGAGAATATTTAATTTAAGCTTAATTGAAATAATTCTAAATTTTTTTTAAGTCCTTTTTTTTACACTCAAAAGAGCATGATAATTTTTTTAATAAAGATCTTAATAGAAAATAAATTTTTTCTTAAAATTCAAAGAGATTATTTTTAAAGAAATTAAATGAAAACATTTTTTTTAATAGAAAATTTAGAAGCAAACATTTTTTGTAAGAACGAAAATTAAAATTAAATTTTTTTAACAATTTTATTTTTGAAAATGATAAAGAGAAGATGCGAGAAGCTCGTTTAAGATGGTTCGGACATGTACATAGGAGACCATTAAAGGCACCTGTTAGGCATTGTGAGAGTTTAGTCACTAGACATGTTAAACTGGGGAGGGGTAGACCAAAAAAGACTTGGAATGATACTATAAGGAAAGATATGATGTACTTAGGCATTAGTGAGGCTATGATTAAAGATAGGGCGCAATGGCGACAAAGGATCCATATAGACGAACCCACTATGCTGGCATAAAGGCTTGAGTGTTGTTGTAAAGAGAATATTTAATTTAAGCTTAATTGAAATAATTATAAATTTTTTTAAAGACCTTTTTTTACACTCAAAAGAGCATGATAATTTTTTTAATAAAGATCTTAATAGAAAATAATTTTTTTCTTAAAATTCAAAGAGATTATTTTTAAAGAAATTAAATGAAAACATTTTTTTTAATAGAAAATTTAGAAGCAAACATTTTTTGTAAGAACGAAAATTAAAATTAAATTTTTTTAACAATTTTATTTTTGAAAATGATATATATTTGTTCAAAACAGATCAATTAATTCACGTGAGGAGTGAATTAAAAGGTCTCTGATACCAAATTGATGTAAACCGAGAGCTCGAATCAGAGTTTCGCTCACTTAATCACGTTCGACTTTTGAACTTTCAAAAATTCGTTAATCATTATTTGAGAATGAAACTCTCGAATGTTTACGGATCGAACCGAGGCAGTATCCTTACATCCACAAGCTTAATCACAAATAATAATTTATGAGTAAAACGACAATCGAAAATA
The DNA here is from genome assembly GCA_033032865.1 of Dactylorhiza incarnata. Lineage (NCBI taxonomy): Eukaryota > Viridiplantae > Streptophyta > Magnoliopsida > Asparagales > Orchidaceae > Dactylorhiza > Dactylorhiza incarnata. The sequence goes on along the minus strand of JAWHQI010000082.1, from coordinate 9,278,150 downwards.
GTGAGAACGTTTGAGCCAAGTTTATAGATAATTATTTGTATTGCATAAGGTTAAGCTAAATAGATGGAGCAAGAGTAGAGCGGAGTTTACCCCAATTCATACGCAAGACTATTGTAAGTGAGCGTCCTTCTCAAGCACAGTTGCACGTAGACGAGGGATTTCGTACGAGCAAATAGTCGGAAGTTAGAACTATTGTCGTCGACGTTCTTTGGTTTGCTGGCGATGGAAGGTTAGGTCGCCAGAATATAGAGCCGAAGTTGACGGTGATCCGAGAGGAGCGACATTCCGTCGGGACAGATCGGCGACGGGTGAGGAGAAGACGTCGGATCTCCCAAGTGAAGAAGTCGTCGGATCTCCCAAGTCAAGGAGACGTTGGCGCTGTTGTTCCCAGAGATTCGGGCGCCTGTGAGTGTTCGCTCTGGACTGAGCCTGTCATGGCGGCGAGATTCACGAACGGAGGCGCCGAGCTTTCCGCTTACAGAGAGACAAAACCTTGCTTCCTTCTCTGTTTTCACCGGTTTTCCCTTTTTGCCTCCAAGGAGCCCTTTTATGAAGAGCCAAAATATTGTATTTTTAATTTGTTTCCAAAACTTTATTTCTTAACGTTTCCTCCCATGGATTTTCATTAATGGAGAATAAACATAGAATCTTTTAACATAAATTATTTCCGACTTAGCCTTATGCGTCCTTTTAGCCTTGTACGCACCGGTTGAGGTGTTGCCGTGTGACCGTGAGGTCACGGGTTCGAGTCCTGGAAGCAGCCTCTTGCAAAAATGCAAGGTAAGGTTTGCCTACATTTCACCCTTGTGGTGGGACCCTTCCCCGGACCCTCGCTGCGCGAGGATGCTTTGTGCACCGGGCTGCCCTTTTAGCCTTATGCGTCCTTAATTATTTTAAGTTTGACTTTTTCGTCCTAGCTACTCAAAGTTACTGAACTATTTATTCATGGTCTCACCTGATGGTCAAACCAGCGAGCCGGAAACAAAATGATAACTGCTACGCGGGAAAATAAACGGTATTATGCGTCCTCGGATGCGACGAAGGGTCCATCAATACATGACCCTATGAGTCTATTTATAGAAACCGCTAATAGTAACTGACGACGTGAAACCCTAGCATATTGTGCAACATGTTCATATTTATTACATCATAGTTTTTTTTTTGAGAAAATGGACTTGCAGCTTCTTCATGAGTTACTGAAGTTAGGGTCAAAATTTATTAACAAAAGCATTCTATAATTTCCAAATAGACTTCGCTATGCGAGATTTTGTTATATTAGATTCAATATGTTTAAGGTATACATAAATATTTGTAACATACTTTTTACTGAACCATATAACTGGAATGCATGGAGATTGAGGACTCGTAAGATATTTCCAAAAAAATGGGATTATGCAAATTATGATGATGCGGAATTAAGTTTATCAGTTAATCTTTGCTAGTGTGTGTGTATTATATATATATATATATATATATATATAGAGAGAGAGAGAGAGAGAGAGAGAGAGAGAGAGAGAGAGCTCAACCTCGAGTTGGTTTTATTACCGTCATTTTCCTCTTTCATTTGTATAAATTCAAAAGCTGCAACTTGACTTTTATTAGCCACAGAAATTCTTCAGAGGTAGGATGGCTGTTGAGTTGGAACGATCAAGGATACGGGAGCAGTTCCATCATAAATTCGGTGATCATTGTCAAAAAGCTGATCGGTAGGTTTTCTGATACTTGTATGTGTCACCAATGCAACCACTTTCTGATGTTAATGGTTCCTATGTAATTTTAATTTATTTATGCTCTTAGAAAATCACAAGTATAGTCTAACAATCATGTAAAATGTCTTTTAAATCAGGAATTGCTTTAGTGTTGATTCAGAGTTTTTGCCCCAGCTACTCCTATTCTTTTCAGTGAGGAACAATGGTGATATTGCTATTCTAACAGAGGCGTGCCGATTACTACTGCAGTTTGTTCATAGTGGTGGTAAGAGTAGGAAATTGTATTGAAATCTTTTGTTATTTCTCACAATACTTTTCTCAAGTTCTCGCAGTTGTTGGAATGCAATTTTTTTTCTGAAATTTGAATCTGATATTAGATAAGAACTATTCAAATTAAGCCATTGTTCAAATTTCAGAAAAAATTCCAGAGTCGGCGTCGACCATGTTCTCCTCACCACTCCTTATATGAAATGTTTCTTACCTTGCGACTGATGAAATGTATATGCTAAATTGTAGCGGTAGCCCATAAGGCGGGCCGTTATAGAAGATGCGGGCCACCACGTCCCCAACAATAGGGCGACTTATCGCCATGAAGTGCGCGTCCTTGGACAAACGATCGACCACCACGAAGATGATGGATCAGCCCCGCGAAGTAGGTAGCCCCTCAATGAAATCCATAGATATGTCAGCACAAGTCTGTGTGGGGGATGGGAAGAGGCTGGAGCAGTCCAGGGGGTAGCAGGTGGTCGGCTTTGCTGCGCAGGCAGGCGGGGCAGAGGGCGATGAAGTCTTGGCCCACACCCCGTTTGAGTCCCTTCCAAAAGAACTCAGCTCGGGCCCGCTGAAGGGTCTTATGAACCCCTTCATGTGTGGTGCCATGGAACCCCATCAGAATATCCGGAATCAAGGTAGAAGTAGGTGAAAGGTAGAGCCTATCCTTGTATTGGATGAGCCCATCCCGAGCTGTCCAAGGCAAAGGCAACATCCCTGCCTCAATGCGACGAAGGAGCTCGCGTAGAGTCGGAGTGCCCTGAATCTCCCTCTGCAGGCGGTGGGGAATGGTCGAGGTCGGGTGGGAAATGGCCAACAAAGATCCCTCCTGATAGTCGCGGCGGGAGAGGGCGTCGTCGGCCCGATTCAAGGCACCCGCCTTGTATCCACACGGAAGTCAAAGCCCAACAGTTTACTGATCCAACGCTGCTGCGGGGAAGTGGTGAGGCGCTGCTCCAATAGGTACTTGAGGCTGAAATGTTCGGTGCGAATAAGAAAGGGCCGCCCCCATAAGTACACTTGCCAATGTTGGATGGCTTTGACCAGTCCAATCAACTCTTGCTTGTAAGCCTGAAGCTTCTGATGATGAATGGTGGTTCAACAACTAAAATAGGCGATAGGGTGGCTCCCCTGCTGGAGCACCACACCGCACCCTTGTTCGTAGGCGTCACACTCTACCTGGAATTCCTAGTCAAAATTCGGTAGACGTAGCACTGGGGCTGACACCAGGGCCTGCTGAAGAGCACGAAAAGTAGTCATCGCTGAGTCCCCCCACTCGAAGGACTGTCTCTTCAAGAAGGTAAACAATGGTGCTGCAACGACGCTGTACCCATGTATAAAAGGCCGATAGTAGCTTGCTAGGCCAAGAAAACCCCGGAGTTCTCGCTGGGATTGGGGGATGGGCCAATCAGTCACGCCCTGGATCTTGAGGGGGTCAGCAGACACCCCTGTACTGTCAACAACATGCCCCAAGTAGGAGACCCGGTCAGTCCCAAAAGAACACTTGTCTTGCTTCAAGAAAAGCCGGTGAGTGTGGACTAACTGAAAAACTGCTCGAAGGTGGCCTAGATGGGACTCCCAAGTAGTGATGTAGACTAAAATGTCATCAAAGAACACAAGTACGCAGCGACGTAACAAGTCATGAAATACCTCATTCATGAGGGCCTGAAAGGTGGAAGGGGGCATTGGTGACCCCGAGGGGCATCACGAGGAACTCAAAGTGACCATGGTGGGTACGGAAAGCTGTCTTCTCCACATTCGCGGGGGCCTTGCGCACCTGATGGTACCCAGAGCAAAGATCCAGCTTGGAGAAGAAGCGGGCGCCGTGCAATCGTCCAGTAGCTCCTCCACAACCGAAATGGGAAACTTGTCCTTCACCGTCCGCACATTCAACTTGCGGTAATCGACGCAAAAACACCATGTATCGTCCTTCTTGTGGACTAACAAGACTGGAGAGGAGAAGGAGACATGCTGTGTCAGATGATACCCTGCCGCAGCATAACGTCGCACTGTCGCTCAATCTCATCCTTATGCTGAAATGGGTAGCGGTAGGGGCGAACCACTGCGGGGGCCGTCTCCGGCAAGAGGCAAATGCGGTGATCCCGGCGCCGTAGGGGTGGAAGACCCGTCGAGGCGGTGGTAGTGTCACTGTACTCCTGTAAGAGAGCCTCGAGGTCGGAGGGCTCCGTCGGGTTGGTAAAAGCGAGAAAAACCTGTCGGTCTGTTGTCGTCGAGCGGTCCTGCCACATCGTCTGGTGGAGATGGTGGCCCTATGTCATCGTCAGTGTGTCGAAATCCCACAGAAGTGGCCCCAAGGTGCGGAGCCAGTGGACTCCCAACACGACCATGAAACCCCGCAGGGCAATCACATAAATGTTCACGTGGGAATGGTATCCCTCCACCATAATCAGCACCGCGCGGTAAATTCCCGTTCACGATATGGCCATGCCATTGGCGACGAAAACTCGGAGGCTCGGACGGACCGTAACCGGCAATTGAAGTTGCTGAGGTGTGATGTCACTAAGAAAACTGTGTGTACTGCCTGAGTCCATAAGAGTGATCAACTGTTGGCCCACAACTGAAATCTGTAGCTGAATCGTATCCCCTGACTGAGGTTCCGACATGGCGTGAATAGAAATCTTGGGATCACCCGGGTCCTCTTCCCCTATGTCCTCGTCAGAGGGATCCTCCACCTCAAGCCAGAAATGGCGCTTGCATCGATGTCCGTGAATAAAAGGCTCATCACAATTGAAGCAATGGCCTTTGGCCCGACGGTCCACCATCTTCTGAGAGGAGAGTCGCCTAATGGTGGACGGTTGGTCCCCCTCCTTGCCTGGTCCAGTGCTACCTGTGGAGGGAGAAGAGCCAAAACCCCCGGAGGGTCCGTCGCCAGATCGACGTCCCAAATGCTGCAGGTCCATCAACAGGCGTTTCTCAAAAACACGGGATAAGCTCATGTCTGTGGAGAGATCAGGAGGAGACTGTAACTTGATGTCCAGACGAAGTCGCTCGTGGAGGCCTGCAGTGAAGAAAGGCACCTGCTGAGATGCTGGAACGTCTGGGGTGCGGGACAGGAGCACATGTAATTGCTCGATATAGTTATCAATGGGCCCAGACCGTCTGTGAGATTTGAGATCTCCAAGGGGATTCCCGCGAAGGGGAGGTCCAAAGCGGAGGGTGCACTGCGTTTTGAAGTCTTCCCATACCAGGAGGGGACGCTCTCGACGGAGCTGCGATAACCAAAGCTGCGTGGAACTCATGAGATGAAAGGACACAATACCAAACCAATCCTCTTCTGGTGTGCGTTGGGTTTCAAAGAATTGCTCGACGTGTGTGAGCCACATGAGAAGGTCCTCCCGACCATCAAAAAGCGGAAAGTCCATCTTCATAAAATGGGGAAATCCATCTCCCTCTGTTCGCGGTGCAGGAGACTCATGTACGGTTTGAGATGAGCCCGAAGCGGTGTGTGGAGCCGGAGGTGACGCTTTCGGCCGAAGGGCCTCAATGAGGGCCTTGTTGTTGGCCACCATCATGTGTTGGAAGGACTCCAAAATCTGAGCCAAAGTGAGGCTTCCTGCGTTGCCGTCGTCTATGGATGCGGTCTGAACGAAGGAAGAAGAGGAATGAGGGGTGGGCAAAATGCCCGTGCTGTCCGGTAACAGAGGAAGACCGGCGGTAGAGGTCCCCAAAAGGACCGGCGAGTTCACGCGGAGCGGAGTAGGGGAGAAACCGGGTGCGGACCAAGTGTGGCGGGGTTGCGAGGGGGTGTCGGCGGCCGAAATTGGGGCAACGTACTTCTGCGAGTGCATCAGTGGAGCGGTGGAGGAGGAGAGCTCTGATACCAAGTTGTTATGGGCCTTCGTTTGAGATCTCGTTCACGGGGGAAGGAGAGGGAAGTCTCGTAGAAGATCGGCGTTGACCTTGCGAGTTCGCTTCAAACCTATCTCGTCGGTGGAGGGAGCGATGAAGGGGAGGGAGGAGACGGGCCGAGCGAATCGGTGGAAGCGGGTGTTCGGCGGGTGCAGCTTGCGATGCGGGATGCGGTAGCAGCTTGGGCGCCGGTTACGTGAGGTAGAGAGATAGAAGAATTAGAGAGAAGATAGTTTTGATTTATGATTGCATATCTCCCAACCAAGCCAGCCCAACCCCTTAACCGGTTGGAGCCCCAAACACTACTAAGGTCCAAAATAAAAATACAAGTGCCGAATTAAAGATACAATGCAGAAACATAAAATGCGAAAACTAAGCCTTGTGCGCCGATGTGCGGCGCTTGTACGTGATCCCCTAACGTGGGTCCGTAACAGAATTGTAAGCGCACGCGCGTGCGTGAAGAAAATGCACGCGCGCTTTCCGATCACAAAAATTAAGCTCAGGAAATGAATAGTGCTCCCACACACGTGCACATAAAACGCACGCGTGTGTGTGTGAAGAAAACTGCACATAACCTCCTTTAAAACACAAAAATTAACCACATCTTCATCAAACACATTCTTATACCCAAAATTTATGCAGCATTATAATTGATGAAAATCACATAAAACCAAACATAAATGGGATAAATTTCAGTAAGTCCATGCATAATGCGGGGGTGAAAACACTATATGAAGTCATGTCATGTCACATCTTGTAGAATTTGCAAAACCAAAAGCTCGTACTCAAGCAAATAAATATTATTCATTCTAAGTCATGTCCTATAAGGAAGAATTGGCTAGTACATAGAACGTGGTAAAAGATAGAAATTCATTAAACAAGTTCCCCATACTCGGGGAAACATCATCTTACCATTAACTATTTAAATGGCTTAAACCTTCATTTTTATATTTAACACACCAATGTAATTGTTTATATAATTTACCAGTGAGGATTTATGGAATTCAAAATACCAATTTATATCTCTGGGAAAATGTATTAAATTCTTAATTTACAATACTTTAATCACTTGGAGTTAACTTATAAATTAAACATATCATAAGAAATTAGTTTGTTTTCCAGACTCTCTTCGTACTTATATATATATATGTGTGTGTGTGTGTGTGTCTATTTACATTAACCTGCTTAGGTCTTAATTTAAGTTATTTTGAATTCTTAAAAAGTAACATTACACAATATAAATTTTATCAGTGTATTGCACAAGTTTTTTGTGCAGCTTGACAAATTCTAAGTAGTGTTGAGAAACAAAGAATTGCCCCTTGAAGTAAGTATTCAACCTGAGAATGAAGTTGGTACACCGATGCGTAGTTTTCTTGATGGGAATATTTATCATTGGCTTCGACCTTGATGGCTGCTGCTGTGTTTGGAAGTACATAGTTCGGTATATCAACTTGTTGAAGGAATTGAGAAGTCACAACATAACCATGAACTCATTAGTATCCCATCTTTCTCAAGTGAGATAATTCTTTGGCAGCTCCACAATGGTACTATTATAATGTCCTAACTATTGAAAATTAACACTGTCAAAAGAGCTAGATTAATGGATCGAGACCAAGCAATATAGTTATTACCATTAAACGACACAACCATTATGATAATTTGATTGAAAGTTGTTCTACTCAAGGAGGATTCATAGAAGAAGTCCCAAGGAATGTTGCGAATATGTCTGACATCAACAAAAAAGTAATGAAAGTGGGTGCTGAAAGCCACATGACCCAGACAAGAACAATGTGGCTGTAAAATAAAACATGGCGACAAAATACTGAAATCCAAATTCCTAGCCAGTGGAGAAAACCTCAAAGACCAAGGGTGCATCTGAGCGCAGACAAAAGCAAGCAGGCTGAAATAATTGCTTGTTCTTAGACATTTTCAAAGAATCAGAAATCATATTCAAGCAAGATGAAACAACCAATTTTTTGGCACAAAGCTTGGAGCTTAATTTCAATAGATAGAGGAGTTGGCTCAATTCCTGATGATTTCAGTCAATGCTATACATGATCTGTAAGTATTAAGATGCCCTATCCACTGGGTTGGAGCACCTAGGTGAACTTTATCTTCACACACAATGTTATAATGAAAAAAAATCCCTTTTTGGTGAAACATTAAGCTTTCCCTTTTTTCCGTAATAGTTTTTATGTTTATAGTTGGAGGCTCATGCGTGGTTTGTTCTTCCACCTAAAATACGTGAAGAATGACTATGCGGAAGGAGCCACGTGACATGCACGCCTCACTGGACCTTCGAACTTATATATCAGAATCACCTCTATTTGTTAAATGAATGATACTCACATTCTCTACCAATCCCATGCATTATTCCAAAAATTTAAAATAATAGAATATTTTAAATTTCAGATATTCGTAAGTTAAAATATATACATCATTTAAATCTAAAATTCTAGTGGCCCTGCACACATCTTCCGTGCGTGACTATGACTCACTTGTTAATGATTTTCATTTTGGCTTTCCATTCTAGTGTACAATTTTAATTTAACATATGAATTTTAGTCTCATCATTTGCTGTTAGTTTCAGAGAACCTTTTTTTCTATCTATGTTTTGATGATAAACCGTAAATTTTCTTAGGTAAAAGCTATATCACATTGAACAACTTTTATTTAATAAAGAAATTTTTTGTTCTAACCATTTTACCTATGTTGCTTCTTCTACTCTTTTCTAAGTGTGCCTGTGCCTTTTTTAATCCTTTTCATCTGTCTTTTCTTGATGGTTGTTATTTTGGTATTCTTATTTTTATTGCACCCCAATATTTTTTTGGAGCTCTCTTTTACTTTCTCAGTACTTGATGTGAGATCCATTTCATACCTTTCACTATGGCTGTTTGCCTATATAGTATATAGTGTTCTTAAGTAGGTGTTAAGAGCGAGGTGAGCATTTTTCCTTTTCTGGTAAAATCTGTCAGTCTAGTGAAAATTTGTAGAATTCTTCAATGTAATCTATTTTAGTCTAGATCCTTATTATTGCTTTGATTTTCACCATGCTCATAATTTTAGTAGTAGAATGCTCTCGTCTATTTATTTGGTTTTCAAAATGTAATTCTGTACATAGCATTGTTTCCAAGTTCCATCAATGCTCGTTGATCAGTTTGTGGCCGTAGTTCTGTATTATGACATGGAATGTAGAGCAATATTTCTAATGAATTCATGATTATCCAGGGGATCTTGTGAGTATCTTTTCAGGGACAGATTACTCTATAAAGAGGTCTGTTGTGGAGACCAGGATCAAAAAGCTTGTCGGTACCTGCATGAAAACAATTTACCATAACAGGTTGGTTATTATGCTAAACATTCATACAGCTGCTTATGTGGGACTTCTGAGTTTTTGGTGCCTTTACATATCCGATGAACTATCCATTAAAATTTACTATAATTTTAATGTTAGTGTTTACTTTCTTGAATCTTGCGCTATCATGTGCTTTTAAAATTGACTCCACAATGTTTCAATGCTTTGGAATATTTAAAAGGAGGTGGAAATCTTCCTGGAGGGCTAGAGCTTATTCGTGAGTTACTAGTAGTTCAGCCATGTAGTATTATTATGAATATGAAGCTAAATATTGTATTCGTTTTTATATTTATTTTTTCCTTTTATGGTACTCATCTATATAAAAGCCTCATACCTTGCATTGATACCCGAATAATAATATTCTTGCCTTTTCTACTTGGTGCCCGATCGAGACACTTGCCAACATATCCCCTAGGTATCGCCGACTCTCGGTTCTGGCCAATCTCTGTTCAACAACGTCTCCGTGACCTAATCTCTGCTTGACAACACCTCCAGAGCACTGGAGTGCTACTACCTGCCCCTTTCCAACCATCGGTGATTCCTCCAGAGGCCCTGACTACTTCCAGGATCTTATCCAATGGCTTTACATCTCTTCCGAGAGCTCTAGCCGACTCCTCCACCCTTGCCAAACTTCTCATCCGGCTACTCCAACCTCGTTAGCCCCCCGTCTCCAACCAAGAGGTCTCATTGAGCCTCTCCTTCTCTCGTAGCCCGCAACTTGGGTTTCTGACCTTCATTTCCTGTCTTAAGTCTGTCGGAGCCGCCTCATTTGATTTGCAAATTCTACTTTCTCTGAAGTGTAATGCTCTAGGTTGGCTTAGGGTGCGTTGGTGATCAAAACCTTCATTACCATTGAGATCCATTCAGTGACACTTTACTCCTTCATGGGAGATTCTTCGGGTTCGTTGTCCAATATTCGTGTTCCTTCGTTGAGTGACCACCCCTCAGAGCCATATTTACTCCGATTGCTTTAAGATCATTACTGTGCCGTTGGATGACACCAATTACCTCGAAGGCTATATAGGTATAGTGGAGAATGGTTGAGCCATCATGAACTGACCCTTTGAAGAGAAACTCAGATAATTCATTGATGGTTTGTTACTCCACTCGATGCCTTCCTTCGTCTACCGAAGTTGTATGTTTATGTACTCCTCCTAGGAGTTCTGGACTCATACGTGCGAGTCGTGCACACAGTTTGAGAGTTCTACTCAAGTCTATGAGCTAACCTGACAATTTCTTGAGTGGAAGCAAGGATCCATGATTGTCTCAACCCACTTTTCTAAGTTTAGCGACTTTACGAGGAGCGGGAGCTGAAAGTGGTCATTATGAAATGAGTTATCAAACAAAAATTAATTGATCATTTGCTTGCTCGAACAAAGAATATGTTATTGAACAAAATTATCAAGCCTGCCATTATTTAGCTTGTTTATTTATTGTCATGCTTCAATAATTATTATGCTTGTGCATATGTCTAAATAAAAAATATAAATGACTATAGAAGAAGTGTTTATGAAGTCCAATGTAAATGACCACTTTTGTGGCCCATTAGGAGCATCTTGTATAACTTAGTCCCGCATTATGGTTTGGAGTCTCCTCTAATTATGAACATGTGTACATGTATTTGTATATAATTTAGTGAAGTAATAAAATTATTATGTCTTGTTTCTCGATATTTCACATGGTATCTGAGCAGTACAATATCTGAATTACCCCCTCGCCGATTGAACTCCCGCCCTCGCCAATTGAACTCCCGCTCTCGCCGATTGAACTCATGTTCTCGCTGATTGAGCTTCCATTTCCGCTCCCAGCAAAATTGCGACCTGTTTGAACTCCCAGCTCACTGCCTGCATTATCAGCTCACCGCCTGCATTATCAGCTCACTGCTTGAGCTCGTCCAGCCAGCTTGCCACCTGAAATCACTACTTGAGCTCGCTGTCCGCCTACTTGCCCACTCGCTACATGAACCCGCAGCTCCCAAGCCTACCGCTCTCAGAACTCGCCTCGCTCCCCAAGCTTGCAGCTGGCAGCCTTTTCAAACGTTTTCTGCTTCCCTCCTTATTTATATGCACAACAGGACCTCCATTGCTGGTTGCCATGCTATCCGATCTCGCCGACAAAGCCGTCTACGCTTATAACTCACAGCTCACCGATCTCGCTTGCTCGCAGCTCGCCGATCTCGCCTACTCGCCGCTCGCTGAGCTCGCAACTCGCCGCTCGCCGAGCTCGCAACTCGCAGCTCGCCGAGCTCGCAACTCGTGGCTCGATGAGCTCGTCGATCTCGCCTGCTAACTTGCTTGCTTGTCGACTCCTAAACCGAGCTCGCGAATAGATTCCCTGCTTCACACTCTGTGACAGAGCTCGCCACCAGGCTTGCTCCATTCCGTCGACAGCTTGAACTCGCCACATCTCAAGCCCACGGGGACTACTGCTCATTAAACCCGGTTCCTATGTGTATTTATAAAATGGGGATGAATGATACTTCAACCAAGTCAACCATTCCCGTAACAATCTATGAAGTTCAAAATGAGCTGAAAATCATCACTATCTCTCTCACTGGAAAGAACTTTATTGAGTGGGTCCACTCGGTGCGCCGAGTACTCCAGACTATGGGTCTTCTTCATCATCCGACTCACACCCCCTAATTGAGCCCATCGTGCAATGGCTTATGGACGATGGCCGAGTTCAGTCGTGGATACTGAACTTTATAGAGAATGATCCATATCGAATGATTATGCACTACAAAATTGCAAAGGCTACATGAGATAAACTTAAGTATTTTTACTCTAGGAAAGATAGCTTTAAACACCAGTGCGATTTGTTTTGGGACCTCCAAACTGTTGAACCTTGATTAGATAGTGATCTGACTTCGTTCGTGGCGCAGTATAAGACCTTCACTGAGGCTTGGATTCAACCTTAGCCTCTTACTAATGGAATTTGCAATCCAAAGGGCTCAGAAGGAAGCAATTGGCATAGTGAGGATGATGGCTATAATACCACCTCATCTCTACATTGTCTATGGCAATGTCTTATCCTCTTCAACTATGCCATCTTTATCAGATGTGTGCTATATGGTTATGAAGGTGACTCCACCAACTGATGTTTCCATGACTCTTGTTCTCCTCCATCATTCTGGTGACGCACCCCCCCCCCCCCCCCCCCCCCCCCCCCCCCCCCCCACACACACACACACACACACAAATACTTGGCACCGTGCAGGTCGCATGGGGTCTCGAGGCGGTGGGCGTGATTGACAAAAATGTCCCAAGGGACTGATCCCTCACATGTACACCCATTGTGGCGAGCAAACCATACTGAGGCAGTTTGTTACAAAATACGTAGGTTCTTGCAACCGCCACCAAACCCTCCTGACCAAGCTTCTTCTGCAATATACGCTGCAACATGCTCTGCTTAGAAATTGACATCTTGAGGGAGAAACTCAAGAATCTCCAAGGATTGGTTACTCGTACTTCCGGTCCATTGTCTCTCATCCAATGAAGGTATGCCATGTTTTTCCCAAAGCTCCTCTTGGATAGTGGACTAGGGGGGCACAAATCACATTACTTCGCAGAATCCCTCATGGTAGGCGGACACTGTTAGTCACCTAAGTTTATCACATTTTGCCAGTGGTGAAACCACTCCAGTTACTGGTTAGTGGATATGAAGTTGTGTTTCTTACTCCCTCTATTTCTATACGATCTATATTTATATTCCAGGTTCACAATTTAGTCTTGGAAGCAACCTCTTGCAAAAATGCATGATAAGGTTTGCCTACAATTCACCATTGTGTTGGGACCCTTGCCCAAACCCTCGCTGCGCGGGGATGCCTTTGTGCACCGGGCTGCCCTTTTTTTAGTCGATTGACCCATGATCATGACTTGGTTATCAATTTTTTCTCCCTTTGTGGTGCAGGGTTGACAAACACAAAGTATCATTGGTAGATGACGACTATCAAAATGATCTATATTATGGACCCACTGACCTCATTCTTTCTTCTGTTCCTATGTTGACTGACACATGCATCTTAGTCATGTTCCTCTTCCAATACTACAGAAGGCTATTCCAGATTTTGCTTTTTCTAATTTTACATCCGAATCTTGTATCTATGGAAAACATCACCGTTCCACTTTTTCTCCTCATTGTATGAGCGATACTCCATTTCTTGCGTTCATTTTGACATTTGGGGTCTATATAAAACTGCTAGAGTATCTGGATACCGATACTTTACCACTTTTATTGATGATCATTCTCACATGACGTGACCTTATTTACTCCATGAGCGATCCAAGATAATACGTGTCTTTCGTTTATTCATCGCAGAAACTCACACTCAATTTTCTACCCACATTAAAGTTCTTTGAATAGATAATACACGCGAGTACACTAATCATGAATTTCAGGAGACTTACAATTACCTTGAGTATTATCCATCAAATGCCTCGTTGCTTACACCACAAAAAGTTGCGTGGCAGTCTGGCAGAGCAAAATAACCGCTACCTTCTTGAGGTGCAAGATCTCTCATGTTTCCAATGTAGATTCAAGATCTATTGTCACTTTGCTATCACCACCGCATGCTATTTAATTAATCACATACCTTTGACCATGCTGAACTTTTCGTCTCCTTTCTCTCTCCTATTTCCATCTACACCTCCCTTCCCCATACCTCCCCTCGTGTTTATGTATATTTTGTTCATCATTTGGTCCTCCTGTGGACATGATTGTACCACGAGCTACCAAATATATCTTTGATGGGCACTCTCGCATACAGACGGGGTACATGTGTTACTCTCCCATAGATCGAAAAATTATGGCATCCACTGATGTTACCTTCCTAGATGATCAACCTTTTTATTCCTTGTCTACTCGTGACAACTTACCACATGCTCTCCCGCTTCTCAACATCTTTATCGACTGCCCACCAACCACTGTGCTACTGACACCTTCCCCTCCTCATCCTCCAAACATGTATACTCGTCGATCTCGTCAGAATGCACTGAGACAGTCGTCCATACCGAAGTCGCTCCTAGTCCAACTGATCCGACCACAATTCCCACCAAGGACCCACATCCGTTTATTGCTCACCGACTCTCTCACCATGTATCCTTTCAATGTTATCTCCATAACTTCACAGGTTTGCGTCCTCCTTGTTTTCTATTTCCACCCTCTTTTGTGCAGGAGGCTCTCCAACATCTTGGGAGACGGGCAACGATGGATGACGAAATGGCGGCCCTATGAGAAAATATGACTTGAGACTTTGTTTCCCGTCCTTCTGGACAATCCCAAGTGGGATGCAAATGGGTATTCACCATTAAACACCATCTTGATGGTTGGTTGAGCGCCTCAAAGCACGTCTTGCGGCTTGCGATTTTACCCTACAATATGCCATTAACTATTGAGAAACGTTCTTTCCAGTGGATGAGCTTATTACTGTGCGGGTATTTATCTTTTTGATAGTCCATCACCATTGGTATTTGAATCAACTTCATATCAAGAATGCATTCCTTAATGACGATCTAATGAAGATTGTCTATATGAAACAACCTCCTGGATATGAGAACAAAGGGGGACCACATAGGAGTCTTTTGTCTGTCGCTCCAAAAAGTCTATCTATGGCCTAAAGTAGTCTCCTTGAGCATGATTTGATAAATGTTTGTCGGATCATTCAGGATTTTGGATTCACTCGAAGCTTGACAGACTTCTCCTAATTTACATATCGTCGCCAAAAGGGTACTGTGATCCTTCTTGTGCATGTTGATGATATTATCATCACGGGTGATGATCCGAATGATATCTCTATGATCAAGAAGCACTTGACGTCTCACTTTCATACCAAAGAATTGGTGCGCCTCAGATACTTCTTAAGTATTGAGGCAGCTCACCGACATGATGTGCTTATTTTGTCTCAACGAAAGTACCGCATAAATCTTCTACAGGATGCCAGGTAGTTGGGTTGTAAGCCACCCGACACATCCATGATGCAATCCACAAGCTCTGTGCTCACTGGTCTGACTCTGATTCTCTTCTACCTAATATGGAGTATCATCTTCTAGCCGAAAAGCTTATCTATCAAACTGTAACTCGACCAGATATGTCCTTCGCTGTTGGAGTGGTTAGTCGGTACATGTATGCTCCTCGGGCATCCCACCTTTACGCAGTTGACCGGATCTTTCGATATCTGAAGAACACTTTGAGTCAAGGGCTTGTGTAGAAGTCCTCTTCTTCCCTCTCGTTGATTGCCTATTTTGATGTGGATTACACCGGCTCCATCTATGATTGTCGGTCTATAAGTGGCTATTGCATGTATTTTGGAGTGCACCGACTCACTTGACTGAGCAAGAAGGAAACAGTTGTGGCATGCTCAACTGCTGAAGCTGTGTATCGTTCGATCTTGATGTTTCTCTCACCTCTCCTGCAATCCTCTCATGCAACAATCAAGTTACTTTCCATATCTCCGAAAATCCAGTTTTCTATGAACGAACCAAACATATTGAAGTAGATTGTCATTTTATCAGAGAAAAAGTTTCAACTCCGTAAAATTGATCTTTGACATGTTCCTGTTGGTGAACAAATCTCTGATGTCTTCACAAAGGCATTATCTTGGCCACTCTATTGTTAATGCTTTCCCAAGCTTGGAGCATACGATCTGTATGCTCCAACTTTTGTTTGGTGGGTGGGTTGGGGTAAAGGGGGAGTATAGAAGAAGCATTTATGAATCCCAATGTAAAGACCCGCTTCTATGGCCTATTAGGAGCATCTTGTATTTCTTACACCCTGTTTGCGAGAGCGGTAGTGGTTGCAAATGGAGTGGTGATAAATGGAGGGTTGCAAATGGAGCTATTTGAAACTGTCGGTTGCAAATGGAGAAACTGTTTGGATAATCTCCGTTTGTTTAGATGTTGGAAACTGTTTGGATATATGAATTTCCTTGTAAGTATTTATTAAAAATTTACAGTTCTATGTTTAAAAAAAAAATCATACATTGAGGTTCCTCTTAAGAAGAAGATTAAGAATTTGCACACCAATCATTCATCAATCAAGAAACTGATATATTTTGCCACAATCTTACGGGTCTATCTTATGCAAAAATACCTCAATACAATGGCAATATTATTGAAATAGCGTGAAACATGAATGATTACCGTGAAACAGGAATGTTGAAACAGGAAGATTACCTGCTTGCGTTCAGTTGGAGGTTCTCCACGACTGATGCTGACCTTAAGGAAGATTACCAGTTTGTGTTTAGTTGGAGGTTTGATGGAATATGGCTGATGAGAGCTGCTCCAGTGGGAACTGGTTGATCGGACATGAGTGACAACGGCAGGTCGTAGGAAGGAGGAGAATAGAAGAAGCGAGGAGGTAGGAGAAGAGATTTGGTGACTATAGGTATCGCCGCGATCCACAGGACGCGAGCGAGGAAAATATGTGGAAACGGCGGAACGTGGGTCGAGTAGCGCGGTTCTGGTGTAGTTATAAAAATCTGGTTTGCGATTTGAAACGTGAACTCTCCCAAACAAAATAAACCCGCGTTTGCATTTTTACTCCTCCAAAATAGAGTCAAAACTCTCAGCAAACATGAACTTACTCCTGCATTGTGTGTTTTGGAGTTAAGTTAGCATTGCTCCATACTATAAATATGTGTACATCTATTTGTATTTAATTTAGTGAAGTAATGAAATTATTACTTCTGTTTCTTGATATCAAGCTATTTGCACACAATATTTTTCTTACAATCAAGTCATAAAGAATCTGGATGCTCTCTTTTGAATCTGACGTGGTTATATTTCTTCTCTGTTTTTTGGCTTATGCAATTAATTATATGTTTTTATATGTTTGCTACCATGCATCCAAAAGTTGGCAGTACAAAATTTTCCTAAGAAATATTTTGGTTATGCAATGAAAGAAGTAAGCAAAGGAGAGCTAAACTTATGCTGATTCATATAATATGCCTGATATCAAGAAAGGTGAATATGTATGTATAATATCAGTTAGGCAAGTGATAAATTGTGTAAACAGATCAAGGAGTATCTCGCAATAATTCCTATACAATGCTTTTCCTGTCTTGTGTCCAGCTAGCTGCCTCTTAGTATCGATACAATTAGATTACCGCACTATTGGGCGGTAAATTGATTAAATAGAACTTGGATAATTCAGGAAACACCCATGAATAATGATGATTTATTTCCAACACTCATCTCAAACTGAGAATTATATATTCATCATTCTTAACTTATTAACTATTTCTTATAAGATGATTTGTATATGTTAAGATTCAAGTTCATAATGGCGGTGTAAGATTACCAGGGGTGATCACAACACCTTAAATGATTCATTGGGTTAATTTATTGATGGAGGTAGGGTTTCTATTTCAAGTGTGAAGTGCTATTGTCGACATAATACTCGAGAGCTTCTTGTCTGCAGTCGTAGCGAGATCCGGAGCTTGATTTTGATTGCCAAGTAATCCTTTGCTTCTATTATACAATAATTCTCTACTCCTATTGTGCATGGTATCAGAGCAGGATTGCTCTTGTCGGTCGCTCAGCTTTGGAGGATGAACCCAATGACGACGATCTGTTTACATGTACTTGGAAACGAAGTTGACGAGTTTAGGAGCATCTCTCGACGTGGACTTTCATTCTTCTTCCTCTGGAGGACGACGTTACCCTGTCATGAATTGGCTGTTCGATGGAGGGGGTGAAGAAGGTATAGGGGACACCGACTGATAAACTGTTTGACTGAGCCGATGATCCCTTCATCCGGATTTTTGATCATGGTTGTGACGCAACTACAAACTGTGCTTGGTGCTACTGTGTCTATCCGGTTGGTGGCAGATCTTAATGTTTGTTTACGGCTTGGGTTGCTCTGACAGTTTTTCCTACGAGATTTGTTTTCTATTTTGTCGACTAGTTGGCTCTCCAACCTCTTCATTTCTAGGCACCTGTATTGCTTTGTTGCAATTGGTCTTCTCACAAGGTACGATGAAGGAGAATTATCATATTTGCCAATTTTTTGGGTTGATTCAGGATGACTAATGAAGTAACATATTACAACTACACAAATTTCCCATCTAACGATTATTCTCATGTGATTTATCCATCGTATTTACATGGTGTTACACAAATTAAAATTAATAGACGAACCTATCTTCAATAGGCACAAATTATTTTTATTGGAAATAACATGAGATTTGGATTTATCACTGGCTCAAGACCTCTAATATTTGATGCTTCCCATGAGGAATGTGAAGGAGAAAATTTGACTTTTATGGAATGCCTTCTCTATTCTATGGAACCTAATATTTCGAACCACTTCTTATTTTGTCAATCTACTGAAAAAATGTGGGACCTTATTGAGAAAAAAAATTCTCCAAGAAGAATGATCTTACCGGAGCTTATCAATTGCACTCCGAACAAATTTATATAGGCGATATGTAGGATTTTGAAAACTATTGTATTAAATTAACTCTTAAATGGACATAGATCAATCAATATTCTGGATTTTAGTCGGCGGAAGAATATATGAAGGATCTTATGCAAAAATGAGTTTTTGAAATGTTTATAGGTCTCCCTCTTGAACTTGAATTTCAGAGAGTTTAACTATTCGACAAAGACGCTGATCCCGACTAGGACTCTGTTACTTATTATATTCAGAGTGAAATTAGTAGAATCAAATATTTTTGCTCAAGTAGAAGTGTGGGAAATGAAAAATTTGCCCCAATTGTTGATCACAGGAGATGGAGTAATAAACCCCGAATAATGTCACCGAATCTAAAAATCAGGATGATAAGGGTAAGTTGAAATGTCCCCATTGTGAAAAAAGGGGCATAATAAGGACAAGTGTTGGGAACTTCATCCCAACATAGTTTCTAAAGGTTGGCTCAAAGGTACAAATTCAAGATATTTTTGACCTCAGATTGGCTTGTATAGCACCCTTTGTGACAGAGAGATCCCCACAGTTGAAAAAGTAAGTCTTCTTAGAGAACTTCCTACCTTGAAAGCTACTATTGGAAGATTTTCTTTGTAGAAAATTACATGTACAATTGCCCAAGCTTCCTCATTAAGAAGGTTTAGTTCTCCATGAAATATTGATTCTGGAGCATCTGACCTTATGGTGGAGTCCTTCAAATCAGGTTACCTCTCTTGTTTTCTCGTCTGACAATATCAAACTAACTGATGGGTCATTTACCTCTGTTTCTGGTAAAAGGAACTCTTTACATCTCTCTTGAGCTCTCTTTCAATTTCGTGTTCCTTGTTCCCTCCTTTCATATCAATTTATTATCTATGAGTTCACTTGCTAAGCAACTTAACTGCTCTATCACCTTCTTTTCTTCTCATTGCATCTTTCAAGATTTTGTGAGCCGGAAGTCGATTGTTGATGAACATGTATTTGGTGGGGTCTACAATATGTATACTGGGTAGACTTATGAAGCAGGGAAAGTTCATGAGGATGATTAGCAGGCTCTTTGGCATCGTAGATTTGGGAATACCAATTTGAAGACTTTGAAATCTTTCTTCCCACACTTGTCTTTTGATTGTAATAAACATATTTTGTGTCATGCCCGTGAGCTTGCAAACACTGTCTTACTACTTATCCTTCCGGTACTACTATGATAACTAAACACTTTAATATGATACATTTAGATGTGTGCGCTGCGCCTCTTAATTCTATTAATGACTTCCATTATTTTGCATCTTCCATTGATGATCTCATTTTACTTTACATATTTGTTGAAAAAAATGAAGTTTGTCAAATAATTAAATTGATCTATAATTATGTGAAAAGCCAATTTGATGCAATGAGAAAAGTGCCCAGGAGTGATAATTAGGGAGAATTAACATGTGATCTTCAATAATTTCTTGGACAAAAGGGGATTGCATTTCAACATCTTGTCCGACAATTTTTCAACAAAATTTGTCGCTGGAAGGAAGAACAAACATATATTGGACACTATTAGGTACGTTTTACAGGAAATGAAAGTTCCTAAAGGAATGTGGGATGAAGGGGTTCTCACTTCTATTTTCATGATTAATCACATGCCATTAGATACCTTGGGAGGAAGGTACCCATTACGAATTTTGTTACCTAACTCTCCCCTTTTTTGAACTTCCACCTAGAGTATTTGGTTGCATTGCTTTTGTTCATATTTTGGAGCCCAACAAAGATAAACTTAGACCACAAACTATAAAATGTATTATTTTGGATGTGCAACTGATAAAAAATGCTATAAATGTTATTCCCTCAGATGCATATGTAGTTTTTTTCTTCTCAGATGGATAAGAGGTTTATATCCAAAGATGTTACATTTTATGCAGATATTTTGTATTACTTCGTACAAGATAAAAAAAGTTACTATCTATAGGGAAATGTAACATTCCTATGATCTGTACAGTCCACGTCTAGAGGATGAGTCTGTTTCTCTCCCAAGTCTTGCTGACATTCATCAAGGAAAGCTAGGTGATGGTGTTTCTAGGGATAGATTGTTAAAGAAGTTTTTACTCATCAAAAAAGAAAGAAGTGATAGGAACATATCAAAGATGGAAGAAGATTTAAGTCTATTAGAATAGGAAGTAAGCTCATGTCGAGGTTGAGAGGGCTAATATTCATTCTCTACCAGCTCTGTCTCCTCCACCTAATTCAAAGGCCGAGTTTGTTTCCATTGCTGCACCTAACTTCCCCATCCTCAAAAAATGGGCAGACAAGGTATCCCATTGATCGATATGTTGGGTATAGCTCTATTTCTCCTCCTTTGCAATGATATCTTGTTTCTAGTTTTGCTATTACCATATCTAATATTTCTATGAAGCGTTCACTAACCCTCATTGGAGGAATGCTATGGATGTTTAAATGCAAGCCTTACAAATGTAGACCACTTGTGAGATCACATTGTATGTTCATCCTCAAACTCCAGATCATATTACTGTCCTTACCTTTTTTGTCAATGACATTATCATTACAGGAAATGGTGAACAACATATTACTGATGTTAAGAGGTATATGTTTTTCGCCTTTGAGATCAAAGATCTTAGATTACTGAAGTATTTTCTTCGAATTGAGGTTGCTTTATCGGAGAGTTTGTGTTGGATTTTCTTGAAAAAACTGAGTATCTTGGAGTCAAACTTGCAGATAGTCCTATTGGTTATAACTACAAAATTCATAAGGATGATTCTCCTGACTTACATAGGAAATTAAAGTTCCAACGCTTGGTGGGGAGTTGATTTACTTAACCATCACTCGACTTGACATCTCATTTGTTGTTAGTTGTGTGTGTCAATTCATGCACAATTATGAAGTCCATCATTATATAGCCTTTTTGAGAATTCTTAAGTATCTTAAACAAGCTCCTGGAAAGAGGATTCTCTATAAGAACCATTGACATCTGGATGTGCAGGGCTTTTGTGATGCTTATTGTGTTGGATCTACTGCCGACAAAAGATCTACTAGTGGTTATACTATATTTGTGGGAGAATCTTGTGTCTTGGAATATTAAGAAATTGAATGTGGTTGCCAGATTCTCTATTGAGGTTGATTATAGAGTCATGACCTTGACTATTTGTTAGCTCGTGGCTGAAAACCATCTTTGGAAAAATGGATTTTCCTGTCCAAGGATCCATGCCTCTCTATGTGAAATTAGATTGCTATTCATATGAAATCTAATCCAATCTTTCATGAGTGGACCAAAAATTGAAATTGGTTCTCATTTAATCAAAGAAAAAATTCAAGCTAAAGTTCTCCACTCATTATGTTCCTTCTGTTGTACAATGCAGACATGTTTGCTAAAACTGTGTCTGGTCAGAATCTCCATAAAAGCTCTTTACAATTGGGAATATTAACTATTTATGTTATTCACTTGAGAGATTGGTGTTAAGATTCAAGGTCATAACGACGAGGTAAGATATCACTTTTGCAACTGCGAGTGCATTAGTGGTGATCCACTTGCATCCCATGACCTTATTTCCTTTTGGTAGATCTACCACCTCTTTAGTAAAATTTCATTTTAGAGCTCCCTTTTCCTTTGCAACTGCCTTTTTCTACGTATGGATGGCAAGAGCTTCTTGTATGGTCTTCAATACCTCTGTCTTCAACACCAAGGCTATGAAGGCATGAACGAGTGTGGATAAATTTTTATCGAAAACAAACATTGTCATGGGTTATTGAGTGCACGACCATATACCCTTTCCGAGAACTGTGAGAGTATCAATTTGGTCTTGAGCTTTATTTCCTCTGATTGAGTAGGTTCAAGGGGCCCTTCGTTAGAGTTAGGCTTTGATTTAGAATCTTGGCATGGCAAAGCATTATGCTTTTCAATAACATGATATTTTTTTTACCACCGTGAGTATACAAGCACTTATGAATTGTCCGCTGTGAGTTAGATTGCCCTATTTATAACAAATGTAATAAATACCAAAATGAGCCATTTACTTGGTTTGAAATCATACAAATTTGTTCATTTTCCCATAATAATAGATTTGTGTAAGAAACATAAATTATGTGACGTAGGATAGGTGACGAGGGTAAGGCTCTAAATGAAAACTAAGGCTAAATGTATAAGTCGACTATATGAATGAGACACGGACCGACACGTACCGACAACATTAACTTGCAATAATTAAAAAACTATAAATGATATAACATGATAATCACAATTAAGCAAAGTTTCTAGTATGGATACATAATGTAGTACACATGCAAGAAAACTAGAAAACAAATACTCAAGCGAAATATGCCCAACAAGTTGCATGATATTTGGAAGTAAAGATTATGAATTAATTTATCCAAAACAATGAATTTACACAGTTTCAACACAAGAAATTACAACCATGCATGAACTTAACACCGATTACGGGATAGATGGTTCAGAGGATGTCCAATGATGTGCCGGTGGCTGGGAAAGACAAGGTTGGGCTGAATCTGAATTTTAAGAGGGTTCGGTGAACTGGATTTAATTTTCAATGTTCATTAACAGTTTTGTAGGGCTGGGTAGTGGTGGTGCTGGTTGGGCGAGGGCTGGCCTTGAGTGGGCAGACTATGTGAAGACTGGTGGATTATGGAAGGTATGCAGGAATGGTGGTTTACAAGTGCCGGACACAAAATCCAAACCCTGGAATAAGTTCCTGGACAGTTTAAATCATTTCGTTTTATTATTTAACATCTATGTTATGTGAGTCGAGTCACTAAAACTCTGCCGAATGGAAATTATTGGGTAGTTGGGGGTCACGAGACAATGAAATTGAGGAAATGAGGGAAACAGACAATTAACTATAAATAAGAAAAGTTAGGTGTTATGGTCCCAAACAATTAGTTATCTGTTTCGTATATTTAATTCACATTTGTTTTGTTATTGTTAGGGTTCTACGAGAAGAGAGGGGAGAACTAGAGAGAAAGAGAGAGATTAGGGTTAGGAGGAAGAGAGGAGGATACCTGAAGATTCTATGCTGTCCTCCACAATAGACCCCCCGGGTATTACTATGCCGATTGGTTCAGCCCATAGCCGGCCGGTCCTAGTCAGTGGGGGCTGAACTAGTTGGTTCAGCCCCGTTGTTGCTTGCCGTCTCCTTTCGTCTGCAAGCGTACTTACGCCCCGAGAAGCGTGCCGAGATTGGGGGCGTAACATTCCCCTCTCCATCAAGAACCAACTTGCCCTCAAGGTGGTAGTCCGGGTACAGTTCCTTGAATTCCAGTAGATCTACCCAAAAAATATGTGCTTCCGATAAGTTTTTCCATTTGACCAGGAGCTCGGGACGGTATTCAACGCTCCTCTGTTTCCATTTGAGCAGTATAATATCCTTAGGCAGCAGACGCAGTTCGCCCGCGATGGTAGCTTCTGGTAGAAGAGGACTGGGCTGAACATTGTTACCAATCTTCCGTTTCAGTAAGGACACATGAAAAGTCGGGTGAATGTGCGAGCCTTCAGGAAGTGCCAATGTGTAAGCTATCGGCCCCACCCGACGGAGTATACGAAAGGGGCCATAATAACGGGGAGCCAATTTCTGATTCGTGCGACGAGCCACCGACAGCTATCTGTAAGGCTGGAGCTTGAGGAACACATCATCACCCACTGCAAATTCCCTCTCTTTGCGATGCTTATCCGCCTGGACTTTCATGCGATCTTGTGCGAGACGGAGGTTCGCACGCACAATCACTAAAGTGCCATCCCGATCACATAAGGCCCGATCAACCGCCGGTAAAGCCGTGCTGCCTGGCTCATAACTGCCTAACGAAGAAGGACAACCACAAACGACCTCGAACAGGGTCATTTTGCTGGCGGAGTGGTAGGAGGTGTTGTAGCAATACTCTTCCCAATGCAGCCAGCTGGTCCAAGTCCGAGGTTCTTCCATGACAAAACAACGGAGGTATGTCTCCATGCTCCGATTGAGAACCTCTGTCTGGCCATCAGTTTGGGTGTGATTTGCCATGTGCCCGTGTTGAAGCGTAAGCAAGTCCCCTGCAGTCGGAATAGCTCCTGCCAGAAGTTGCTCACAAAGGTGGGCTCTTGGTCAGAAATGATGGCGCGTGGAAGGCCGTGCAGGCGGACAATTTCCCTAGCAAAGAGATCGGCAACTGACTCGCCAGTGTATGGGTGGCTCAGAGCTAGAAAGTGGCCATACTTGGAGAGTTTGTCAACCACGACCAAGATAACCGATTTGCCCTGAGACTTGGGCAACCCATCATTGAAATCCATCGACACCGTGTCCCAAATGTACTGTGGAATCTCTAGAGAGGTGAGCAACCCGGCATGTGTAGTCGTCTCATACTTCTGTCGCTGGCACATCTCGCACTGTCGTACAAACTGCTATATGTCGCGGCGTAACCCGTGCCAAGCTCGCGCCCGCTGAAGAGTGTGGAGCACTCCGACATGGCCGCACGTCGGTGAAGAATGGAACTCATGCATCATGACTGCCTTCCACGCCGAAGCGGAGGGTATAACCACCCTACCGTGATAATAGAGCCGCCCATTCTGAAGGTGATAGCCCGGTGCCGTGGTTTCCCCCGTCGCAGAGCTTCCACTAGGGTGCGTAGGGAGGGATCCCGCAATACCTCCTTCTGTATATCTTCCAGGGAGTCAACTAGGGTGTAGGGATACGTCGCAACCAACTGCACCAAAAGATCGGCGTTTTGGTCAAGGCGCCTTCCGCTCCTTTATAGAGTCGGCTATCCTCGGGCGGATCCACGGGGCAGTCAGTTAGACCCACGGGGGACAAACCCTTCCGCTTCGAATAGCACCGCAGCGCCGGGGGCAATTCTGGCACCCCAACCCCCCCCAGAAACGACCCCGGGGTTTCGAACCCGCGACCCCCTCTGATACCACTTGTAGGGATACGGCGCAACCAACTGCACCAAAAGACCGGCCTTTTGGTCAAGGCACCTACCGCTCCTTTATAGAATCGACTATCCTCGGGCGGATCCACGGGGCAGTCAGTTAGACCCACGGGGGACACACCCTTCCGCTTCGAATAGCACCGCAGCGCCAGGGGCAATTCTGGCACCCCAACATATAGGGGACCAGTTATTTGGGCAAAAGTTCCCTCAGGTAAGCGAGAAAGGGCGCCAGCCACCACATTTTCCTTGCCCTGCCTATAGAGAATCTCATAATCATAGCCTAACAATTTGGTGACCCACTTCTTTTGGAGGGGCGAGGACACCCGTTGTTCCAAAAAATGCTTCAAGCTCTGATGGTCGGTGCGAATTTTGAAATGCCTCCCCAATAAGTACGTCCTCCACACGGAGACGGCATGGATGATGGCTAGCATTTCCTTCTCGTAGGTGGAGAGCCCTAAGGTACGCGGGGCGAGTGCCTTGATATAGAATGCCAAAGGTCGACCCTCCTGTATCAGCACTGCACCAATGCCCACACCTGACGCGTCCGTTTCAAGCACAAAGTCCTTGTTGAAATCCGGTAGAGCCAGGACCGATGTGGACGTCATAGCCTGCTTGAGGGCCTGGAATGCTGCTTCGGCCTCCTCGTTCCATACGAAGACGTCCTTCTGCAGCAGCTGAGTCAACGGTCCGACAATCTTACCATAATCCTTCACAAAGCGCCGGTAATAACCGGTGAGTCCTAGGAAGCCCCATAAGGCTCGGACGGTGAGCGGTCGCAGCCATGATAACATGCTCGCAATCTTCTTGGGGGTCTGCCGTGTCTCCGTGAGCCGAAACCAAATGCCCCAAGTATTCAACTTCCTCCTGACCAAAGGAACATTTGGACTGCTTGGCATAAATCTGGTGCTGGCGGAGAATAGTGAAAACTTGCTCTACATGGGCCACGTGCTCCTCCCAACTGGCGCTGTATATGAGGATGTCGTCGAAAAAGATCAACACAGAACGACGGAGGAGGGGGCGGAAGATCTCGTTCATAACGACTTGGAATGTAGACGGGGCATTGGTAAGACCGAAGGGCATCACCAAGAACTCGTAATGCCCATCGTGCGTTCAGAAGGCTGTTTTGTGGACGTCCTCCGCCCTCATCCGAATCTGATGGTAGCCTGACCGCAGGTCAAGCTTGGTGAATAGACGTGCGCCGTGCAGTTCGTCCAGTAGCTCTTCAATCAAAGGAATGCGGAATTTATCCTTAATGGTCGAACTGTTCAGGCCGCGGTAGTCCACACAAAACCGCCACGACCCATCCTTCTTGACCAAGATGATCGGGGAAGAAAATGAACTTGTGCTGGGACAGATAATTCCCGCGGCCAGCATCACTCGGACGCTGCGCTCGATCTCAGCCTTCTGAATCTGCGGATAGCGGTCGGATGTTAGTGGGCTCGGCCCCTACCTTGAGTTGGATTTGGTGATCTCGGAATCTCGGTGGTGGGAGTGTGCAGGGCTCCTGAAATATGTCAGCACACTGTACTAGGATAGACTGCATCTGGATAGGTACCTCTGATGGCGCAGTAACGGCCGACGTAGCACCCATGAGTACCGCCATCGGGCTCCCTTCCTCCTCATGTCGCTGCAGGTTTCAGATAGAAATCTCCTTCACCGTGGCAGATTTGAGGCCTCCCAAGCAAAATTGCTTCCCTTGCTGAAGAAACTCCATCGTCATGTGATCCCAGTCAAAGGTCACCCGTCGTAGCTGCCGCATCCAGTGTACCCCTAGCACCACATCTGAACCCCTGATGGGTAGAAGATAGACATCAGTCCGTCCTGTGTACCCCTGTATGTTGAGTTCCACCTCCTTCAATACCCCCTCACACTGTAGCTTGCTCCCGTCTGCCACCATAACCTGAAAAACAACACCCCAATCGATCACATGCCCCACCCGGTGAGCTACCTCGGGGTGAATGAAGTTGTGGGTACTTCCACTATCCACCAATATCGTCACTCGTTCGCGCCGAATCATTCCTGCCATCCGCATAGTAAGAGGGGCGTTACAGCCCTCCATGGCCTGTATGGACACCCCAAACTCCATCGCCTCCACACCCTCCGACAGGTCTGGTTCGGTTTCTGGGTCAACCTCATCCTCGATATCCCCGTGTAGCATGAAAACTTGGATCTCCTGACATTTGTGCCCGGGGGAAAACTTCTCATCACAGTTGAACCACAAACCCTTCTCTTTCCTTGCTTGGAGTTCGGACCAAGATAGCCGTGTGAAAGTCGGCTTGCCAGTTACCTGCTGTTCTTTCCTCACCACCCCTGCTGTAGTAGTGGTCCGCACTGTGCTGCGTGAACGTTGCCTGTTGAAGCGTTCTTCCTGAATGCGGGCTAGGATGATGGCAATATGGCATGGTTGAGGCTGCGAGGCATATATGACTGAATCTCGTCCCGTAAGTAGTCCTTGAGACCAGATACAAAACAACTGAGCATGTTTTCTCTTCCCACTGTACTCAGTTCGCCAACTTCTCAAACTCTGTACGGTATTCCGTCACTGTACCTTTCTGGCGTAATCTGAAGGAGGGCCTCGAAATCCTCGCACTCCATTGGCCCAAAGCGGCAGTAAAACCATCCACAAAGTCAGTCCAGGGCACATAGTCCTTGCCTCTCAGAAATCACTGCACCCACTGAAAGGCATCATCGTCCAGGTGAAATGATGCCAGTTGTACCCACTGTCCTTCTGGGATCTGGTAACTGAAAAAAGCTCGGCCTTCTGTAGCCACTCCAAGGCGTCCCCACCGTTGATCCTGGGGAAACTCATGCGCGTCAATTTGGGCGGCATGTATGCCCTCGGGGCGGCCGGGCCACGCCATCCGGCCTCCGGTCCATACCATGTTGGCCTCCTTTGCTCCACCGGCTCGAAAGGAATGCCGAGAAACTCCTGGCGGGGCAGTCCCGTCGTCGGTAAGGGGTGGCCACCCCACTGCATGCCGGTGCTGATTCCTCTCGGCTGCCCAACGCCGACCGGATGAGGGAGCAGGCCCTCCCTCGTCCTTACAAGAGGGATCGACCCTCCTGGCGCCCGCCCGAGCCTGCCTGAGCCCTCGCCGACCCGCCTTCACGGCGGCAACCTAACTCCGGACTCACCGCTGCCATCTGCGACCGTCCCCGCCGCGTGCGGGTTTGCTGCCGTCGCGCCCAGTCCGCAGTTCCCCATCCACGCGCGACCCGCTGCCGCAGATCCCGCACCGTCATCCCGCGAGATCCCGCTGCGCCGAATCCCAGTGGATCGGTCGGTAGATTTGAAGTTTCACCCGGATCCTCATTCGAAATCGCCTTGCCCCTCAAATTTTGTGTCAATAGCGCCTTGAGTTCTTCCATGCTGTTGTCGATCCACTCCTCCAATTTTTGTGTTGGACGCCATCAATTTTTCCTCTATGGCAGCCACCGTATCCGTCAATCCAACATAGTTTTCCTCTAGGGTTTCCAACCGATTGGTTTCTTCTTGCGTGCGAGTGGTGACCATGTCGGAGAAGCGAGCCTATGATACCAATTGTTAGGGTTCTACGAGAAGAGAGGGGAGAACTAGAGAGAAAGATAGAGATTAGGGTTAGGAGGAAGAGAGGAGAATACCTGGAGATTCTATGCTGTCCTCCACAATAGAGCCTAAGTGTTGAGACTTATCATGATTATTCCACTTTGTATTTCTATTTAAAAGACCCCTAGGGTCGTGATGAAGAAAAGCAATGAATTTATTCTCTCTTAGTTCTCGTCCTTTTCTTCTCTTCCCTCAAGCTAGAGTTTGGTTTTAGCAAGACTCCCCTCTTCCTCTTTTCTTAGGTTGAGCTTGACTTCGTCATCACATTCTTCTTAGGTTGAGCATGTTTCCTTTTATCTCCGCCTCACCCTCATCACCACCACCTTTGACGATGTATTAGTGCGCTATGGGTTAGCCCGTAACTACTTGGTATCAGTGCCACTTCGATCCATCTCCAAGTTCAGAAATAATCCTCTTCTGACCGTTTTTCCACTGGATCATAAACCAAAACACCATCTACGTTTGCTGCATCGTTTGAGCTCGACCCGACCCGCCTACGAGCACCTTCTTCGTCACCTTGCAGATCTTATCCCAATACTCCCTTTCCCGACACCCTCGATCAACCAAAGCAAAAAGATCCACACTCTTCGCCTTCCTCGACAACGCGGTCTACCTGGAACAACCAAGGATCAATAGTTTTTTCGACGGCCTTCACATCCCATCAAGTCGCAATCGCAATAGAAGACCGCCTCAATCTTCCTGTTACTGGACTCAATAACTACACATTCTTCACGATAAAAATCAACCGCATGACAAAAAACATAGCAGGATTCTGACATCGCTGTTCCCATCAAACCACTATTTAGTCCTCTTTGAGCCCAACGCCTAACAACAAGCAGGATTCTGACATTAATTAATTGATAATTTATTCAATAAATTTAATTTTAAAGGTTGGAATCAGTATTCACAATGAATTATGAGGCAGAACGTTCTTCGTCACGGTGCGAAGAATCCATGTCATTGGCTCCTTCGCGCTGGCGACCTTCTGCTTGCTTGCCACGTGGCTATTACACACGTTTTTCCTCAAGTATCCGAATAGATACCATATGAGGTTGTCCACCAAAAGTATGTGTAGGACATGAAAACTTTGGAGAAGTCTAATGGAGATGTAGTTGCCGCTTACGTGACAACACAAGTAACTTTGCCACTCTCCTCGCCAAAGTCAAAGGCCTTCAAGCTCCACAGACAACTCCCCCTATCCATTACACAATCCGAAGTCGCACCCGACACACAGAAAGTCACCCTCGATGCACCTATGTCAATCCCTGCCGTCTCTTGTGTTGCTGATACCTCTTGTGCCATTCCTTCCGGCGATTGTTCACTAGATGACACCACCACTCTTGATCATTGCGAGTCCCATTCCGCAGGCTCCTCAATCGCCCTCGACCATCCACCACCCGTATGAAAGTGTGGAATATGAATTGAGAATTACTCTAGAGGGGTGAATAGAGAACTAAATTTTTTTTACACAATCAATCACAGAACATGTCACAAATTATTTAGCAGATTAAATGATTATGCAAAAAAAAACAAATCTATGCTATATGTTAGAGTTATTATATTTGGGTATTTAATATGTTTGAAGTTTAGTCTTACACCGTGAGTTATGTTTGTGAGTCAGTTGTATTTCCTATAAATTGTCCCCTATATGAATGAATAAGATTGTACCTTCTATTTCCGTTTCATATATTCTAACATGGTATCATAGCAGGAATTGACTCATCCCTGAAATTTCGTCGCACTAATTGTTGGCGACCTAATTTCTCGGTGGCTTCCTCTCTCTGATTTCCGCCTCTCCCTCCCTCCCGTCACGTCGAGCTGATCCTGCACTGCTAAACCCCCCGTCGAGCCCCTCTATTCCCTCTCCCATCGACGGAATTGTCGTTTGATTCCATCGACGGGAGTGGTCGTCTCTTCTGTTGATGACGGAGGTTCTCTGTGCTATTGTAGATGCGTCCGCCTCTACTCCTGCGATCCCGTCGTGTCCAGCTACTGCCAGAGGGAGCAACGTCTTCCCCCAATGATCTCGTCGACAGAGGGCTTAGCTGCTTCCCGTTCGTCTCCTACTCCAGTCTGCGTTTGTCGCAAATCGTCGACGCCGATCCCGCTTCCTGTTCCCTATTCCCGTCGAGCTGCTGCTGCGCCTATTCTCCTCTCCTTCGATCCAGTCCAGCTACCCATCCCTTCGACGAAGCCTTCTTCTGATCCAGCCGAAGCTTCCTTCGTCATGCCCGACTGCGACTCTTGTCGACGATCCCGCTAGGCCCTCGCTGCTCCCGTTCCAATCGACGACCTCTTTGTTCCTGCTGTTCTTATGAAGTTGTACGCCCTGCGATTCCTGCAAGGTTTTCGCTGCCGCTACCGCTGTCTTCTTCCGATCCTAGTTGCTGCTGCCTCCATGGCTTCCTTCATGCCGAGCTCTTCTCTTCCTTGCCGGGTTACCTTCTCACTCGCCGCTGCTTGAGCCTTTTTGTTCGCCGCTGCTTGAGCACTCTGCTCGCAGCTGCTTGAGCCTTCTGCTCGCCGTTAGCTTGTGCTCTGCTCGCTGCATCTTAGATCGTGGTCTTGCCGGCAGCAGTTATCCATAGTTGTTTTATGTTAGGTTTTTTTTGTTGTTGTTGTTGTTTGTGTCTCCATGGGACCTATGCCTTCATGCACGTGTTCTATGTGAGGGAGAGTGTACGTCACGACCTCTAGGCGTAGTCTATGCCTTCATGCACGTATTCCACGTGAGGGGGAGTATTTGTGATAACGGCGTCTCAGATGCCTCTTTCCCGACTCCTGCCTTAGTCACACATGGCCTCCAGGCGTAGCCTTTGTTTTCATGCACACGATCCACGTGAGGGGGAGTGTTTGTGATAACGATGACTCAGATTCCTCTTTCCCGACTCCTGCTTTAGTCACACATGGCCCCCAGACTTATTGTCGGTTGTTTGTGTCTCCCCATTTTTTTCTTTGATTTGAGGTAGGTTTGGTTTGGCCTTTGTTGGTTGACCTGGTTTCAGCTCCCGGAGCTTCCAATGTGATCATGGTCGGTTTATGGACCAACGTCGTGTGGCTTATGCCCGGTTAGAGTATCGGTGGCTGCTGTTTTGTGCTACGTTGCCAACCACCATTTATGTTACGCATACACTTTCGCTCAAGTGGTCCCTCCGCATGGAGATCACTGCGTATGCTTATGGCCGCCGCCGCAATTATTTGGGGCACGCGCATGGAAGCCTTGGTGGCTGCTGTTTTGTGCTACGTTGTCAACCACCATTTATGTTACGCATACACTTTCGCTCAAGTGCCCCCCCCCCCCGCATGGAGATCACCACGTATGCTTATGACCGCCGCCGCAATTATTTGGGGCACGCGCATGGAAGCCGCCATGATTATTCCTTTGATATCAAGTGTGTTAATTATTATTAATTAAATGTGTCCACGCCGACGACAACACTGAAGGAGTGGACGACATCCGCGCCCGACTCGACAGCCACAATGTCCAGCCCGACGCCTTGCAGTCCACCGTCGACGCTCTCCTCGCCGGTCAAGCGCTCATTCTCAACCGCCTCGACACCCTCACGACCCCGCCAGCACCCGCGTCCTCAACGGGCGCAACCTCTTCGACCGACACGGGCCCGATCGTGGGCATGCCGCCGCAGCCCCAGAACGCCACGGCTACTGCGTTCCCCATTGCCCTCGCACCGATTCCGGCAGCCGCAGACGACACTCGAACCACTAGCGCCATAGTCGCCCCGATCCGGGCAGCCGCCGCACCTCCCACACCGCTTCCGCCAACCGCTACTCCAGCAATGCCCCCGACAGCCAGATCCAGCACTACAGCTCCCGCGCCGCCTCCGGCAGCCAGCTTCAACACAGCTTCCGCCCACCGCAGCTCCAGCACCGCCTCCGACCGCCCTCCCCAGCCCGCGCCGATTCCGGCCGCAGCACCCGAAAGCCACGCCTCCGACGCCCTCTTTCGCCCGATCCAGCTCGCGACATCTCCTGTAACGGCAACGCACGACCGCGACCGCCTCTCTCCGCGATCGTCTTCTTCCTCCGCCGCATGCGTCGAGTCCTTTTCGGCCGCCTGCATCCATCTTCCTTCCTGCATCGACGCGTCTTCCCCAGCCATCGAGCCACGCGCCCGCTGGGCTACTTACAGTAGTCCATCATGTCATAATTCCCATACCGTCCTCACTATTCCCGAGCCCCACACAAAGCAACCTCCTTCATATCCTTTTGTCTCTCCATCCACGCCATCCCCACTGTTCCCAGCCCCCACGAATGAACTCACGCCAAAACCTCAATATTATTCCTCCCTCCTGCAGCCCCATCACATCGTACATTAATTCTCCTCTCTCTACCTTGAGCCTCCCACTAGCTGCCAACAATTGTCTCCCATACACCCTCATCTTTTTTATTTTTCCTCCATTGTCTTGTCACATCAATTTTTGTCCTTTCTTTATTTTTTCTCTTCCAAACAAAAACACAACCACTTTTTTCTCTCATAGCTGCCGCCCCCCTTTCCATATCCATCCAGCACCTACGTTCACCCTCATATCCATCCAACACCCATGTTCTTTCTCCTCAGGACACTCGCCACCGCCACTAACAATGCACAACTTCCTTCTCATCACAATCCTTAAAGACCCCGATAAACGAATAACACTCGACCTTGAGGACAAGGTCGATTTTCAAGGGCGGTATAGTGTTACCCATACACTTTCGCTCAAGTGGCCCCCCCCACATGGAGATCACCGACGTATGCTTATGGACACCGCCACAATTATTTGGGGCACGCTCATGGAAGCCGCCATGATTATTCCTTTTGAAATCAAGTGTGTTAATTATTATTAATTAAATGGTATTTAATTAATATTAATTAGACATGATTATTATTAAATGTAATGCCTTATTTTGTGTGCCCTCCCCATCTATATAAGAGGGAGGGGTAGGAGTTTGAATGATATGCTAGAATGTACGCAAGTTTTTAGGGTTTCTCCCTAAGTTCCTCTTTATCCTTCCTCTTTCGTTTCGCTCACCACCGCCGGCCCTTCCCCTTGCCGGATTCTTCCCAATCACTTATCAAAACGGTAACAATTTACCTTTCCTTTTATGTTGTGTTCAAGCTGAAGGTTTCACCTCCAACTTGAGGGGGAGTGTTAGAGTTATTATATTTGGGTATTTAATATGTTTGAGGTTTAGTCCAACACCGTGGGTTATGTTTGTGAGTCAGTTGTATTTCCTATAAATTATCCCCTATATGGATGAATAAGATTGTACCTTCTATTTCCGTTTCATATATTCTAACACTATACAACAGAACATTCAGACGACAAAAGAGTTTTATAGAGGTTCCCAAGATAAAACTTGAGCTCATCCTCTCTTCGAGGAATTCACTATACAAGTGTTAAATCTTTTGATAAGGTGACTTTAAACCAAAATTGAATAATTTGATAAGCAGATTCTTAGAACCACCGAATCTTTTAATAAGGAGACTCTTAGAATCACTTCGTTTTTTGATAAGAAGATTCTTAGAACCGCCGAGTCTTTTGATAAAGAGATTCTTAGAACCACTGAATTCTTTGGAGGGAGATTCTTAAAACTTTTTGAGAACCTATACATGTTGTCGGATTTTTCGCAATGAGATCCTTTCGTCGACAAGCTCTGAATGGATCTTTGAATTTATAGCTATGGGCGGATACAAATTCCTCTTTGATATGCTGTTCTTGAAGAGAAGAGAAAGACCGCCAATCAAACTTCCCTTCTGTTCTAAGGGCTAGCAGCAACAACCCCTTCAGATTGAGAGAGAGAGAGAGAGAGGTTTGGGCTCATAGAGAAGATGAATCCTTCAGAGAATGAGAAAGAAGAGAATAAGCTTCACACACACTTACTTTATCCCTCAGTTGATCCTTCTGTATATATAGAGTTCCCAACCGATTCATTACTTTTCATCCTTCTCTGATTCCTCATAATCACCTTCTTCAATTGGAGCATCAACGGTTCGATTTGAATTGCAATGAAGACCTAATTTTGCTCAACTGCCTTAACTGACATTCTGTGAGAATTTGACATAAGTTCATTGAAACGTTGATTACTTCTCGACATACATCAATTTCAGATTATATCATTAATCGACGTAAGCTGAATTATCATACTCTGAACTATGATTTCTCCTTTATGCTTTGCAAAAGTCAACGCAAGTTATATTAGCTCTTCGGCGTACGTCGATTACTTCTCGATGTACAAAGCTTTCCTTCGACATTTCCCTTTGTATTTCCACGTCTTCATTTCTGTCAGCTTTCCTGTTTTACATTACATTGATGTATTTCCTCTCTTTACATTCATAAGGCATACATAAATCACTTAATCTGATATACCAAATTATGAGTTTTTTCCCAACACCGTCCTAGTGCATTGATACAACCACTACGCAAGCAACCCCCGGTAGCATTGCCATCATTCACGTTTTTGGTGAGTACGATGAAGGCGTGCCTCTTGATGAAACCTCAACCTCGACGGCCAGAAGCAAGGAGCTGTTCTATACCCTTCTATGAGCTTTGCGACAAGCTTTAGGTGAAGGAGGGGCGTGATGTTATGGTCCCAAATGCTTAGTTATTTGTTATTTTGCTTGTTTAATTCATGTCATGTCTTGATGTTATTTAGTATCTATGTTATGTGTCTAGTCGCTAAGACTCTGTATGTCTCTTAGTAAATTCTAGTATTTTCCTAAGTCCAAGCATTGAGACTTATTAGGGTTATGCCACTTTGTATTTATATTTAAAGGACCCATATGCTCATGATGAAGGAAAGCGATGAATTAATTCTCTTTAGTTTCTCTCTTAGTTCTCCTCTTCCTTCAAGCTAGCCCTTGGGTTGGGCAGGACTCCCTCTTCTCCTTCTCCCTTAGGTTCAGCTCTGCTCCCTTATCGCATTCTCTGTAGGTTGAGCATAGCTCCCTTGTATCTCCACCTCACCCTTACCCATACCACCTCTAAC
Organism: Dactylorhiza incarnata; assembly: GCA_033032865.1. Taxonomy (NCBI): domain Eukaryota; kingdom Viridiplantae; phylum Streptophyta; class Magnoliopsida; order Asparagales; family Orchidaceae; genus Dactylorhiza; species Dactylorhiza incarnata. The sequence continues at coordinate 9,242,065 of JAWHQI010000082.1, read as the reverse complement.
AAGATATTGATGCGCTACAGGTTACCCGTTACATTATGATAGGGACTTGGTCGGTTGTTTTTTTGTTGGTTTTGGTGATTATGAGGAATTGGGATTGTGGAGGTTGGGGTGGTTGTCGATTGGTCTTGGTGGTGGCCAATGGTGGTGGATGGTGTCTAGAAATGGAGGGGGAGGGGTGTGAATCAAAAGTGGAGTCGGGGGGGGGGGGGGGGGGAGTTTGGCCAACCAAGGAGGGAAAGTGGGAGTGGTGTCCACGCCAAGCGTCGCACTCAGTCTCCGGTTTTAGCGCCAATGATAAAAAGGAGGATTTTCTTTCATACTTTTCAATGCTCCGATCATCTGTAGGCCCATGTGTAACGTGATTTTGTGAGCTAGGTTTTCTGTAATAACATCAAATGGATTCGAGGGTGGGGGTGGGTGGGGTACTGCTGTTGCAGATGCTGGAGATAGTACTGTTGAAGTTTATGCTGGTGACAATATTGATGATGCTGAGGCTGGCGGCGGTGCTACTGTGGGAGATGTTTTTTTGAGTAATAAATGTACAAGCACCATTAGTCAATTACATTGAGAATATTGAGTATCAATGACTACATCATTAAATAACAATTAATCAAACAACAATTTACTAAATAAGTAGAGAAAGCTCACACATGGTGAGAATCGAACCCATGACCTCCCTGTCATGGGGCCTCAGTTTACCCAACTGGGCCAAGCCTCATTGGCCTGTGGGAGATGATGCTGAAGATACTTAAGTCAGAGAAGATGAGACCGGCGCTGAAGACGATACTGGTAATGGCACTGCTGTTGACGACGTCAAGAACGATGCTGCTGCTGTTCCTGAGTATGCTAGAAATGATACTGCTGAAGATGGTGCTTAAAATGATGCTGACAATGGTACTGGCACCGAAGGATGTACTGGGGTGGTGCTTGTGGTGGTCGAGTGGTAGGAGGAGACTGAGGGTGGAAGGGGGAGAATGTTGGGCTGATGCTCCGAGCTAGCGGGACGTAGTGGGCTAATGTAATCATGTGTCTCATCGAATGAGGTTAAATCTTTAATGTTAAATACATGTAAAATTCACATATTTTTTGGAATATTGAGTTCGTAAGCATTTGTTTCAATCCTCCCGATAACTTGAATAAGGGCCCATTCGCCTTGCATTTAATTTTCTAGCAATTTCTCGGGGGAACCTCTCAACAAGCATAAGGACCATAACTTTGTTCATGAGTGTTGTAATAAAATTATGGGGGAGAGTAATGGAGTATAAACATAAGAAACTAGGCTGATATCAAAGTACCAATTTGGTTGTAGCGTAATTAACAATATGCCAAATGATATAAGTATCAATTTGGTTGAGTGATAAAATTAGAGGTGTTAAAAGTTAAGAGTAGCTTTTATAAAAGTAATTATTTCCATCTCTAACAAATAATTTAACCATCTTATGATTCTTTGGTGAAGGATGACAGAGACAAGTCTTTCCTATAGAGTATTTTTTTCCTGACAAAAAGTAACAGGAAATTGTGAAGCTAACAAACAAATATTTTATTTGCTTAAATATTGTTTTAAGTTTCTTATTAGTCGACGATTTAGTAGTAAATTTTGGCATTGCGTTGTGAGAGTTGTCTGACAAAAATCTTCTTCAAACCTATTATTCATAGCAAAAGGTGTCAAAATCTCTTGTTATTTAGTAACATTTACGTCCCGCTTTGTCACTTCAATGTTGGTTTATAAAATTCGTTTGCCTGCAACAGTTTTTTTTGCGTTCTTCTTGTTTCCTCTTACTGCTTTGCACACAGGGATGGATTGCAGAACCAACTTCTGATGCCATCTGGTATGCCAACTACTATTTTATTGGATACAGTGGCCGCCTTAATAAATCCTGATCATCCATGGACCTGCAAGGTTATTGGCCATCTCTTACAGCATAAGGTCTTCTTCTTATTGCGTGGAATCATTCTCTCCAGCATGGTAATGATTTCATCTTGTCGTTATTATGCATTAGTCTTATATGAAGCTAACTTCAGATGTTTCCCTTTGACATGAAATTCGGTTGATATTACTGTTAAGGGATGAGTGGTATTTATTTTTTAGTTCTCTGGTTGCTTAGTTTTTTGATAATTATGATTGCTCACCATAATACATATCTCTCTCCCTCTCTCTCTCTCTGTATATATATATGTATATGTAAGTTTCTGGCATTTGAATAGTCGTTATAAAACCCACCACTATCAATCTCTACAACACCTGGCCCAAATTTCGTATAGCTCACTGTTTTTTCTCCCTCTAAATATTATCCCCCTTTCCCCAATTCAAGCGGCTTTCGAGGCCTTGAGTCATATTGTTATGTTCTTCCTCTACCTCCTACACAGACCATGTTATTGACTCAATCATAAGCTTACCTTTGAGTCTCTCTATGTTATAGTGATAAGTCAAAAGTCTAGTAGTGACCTTGTAGTGGCTACCTCATCTGTTTTTGAGTACACTCCCGCTATACCAAGAACCTATTTCAGTGCTCGTCGTATCTACGACGATTTTTATTATACCCCTACCGCCGAGTTAGTTGATATGTTTTCACTTTGTGGAGGCTTTCAACACTTCATAAAGTGGTTTCCCAGTGACCATGCCTCACACATTCTTATGGGTGTTTATCGCACACTCAAATCTTTATCCACAATCTGATTTGCAGGTAAATGAATTACTAGTCAGATGGAAGATTTGGCTGTGTATCAAACTGGTCCAAGTTCATCAAATTCTCCTTTACAATCTGAATTAATTCAAAAGAATATTGAGCTCAACCAGGGAGAGTTAAATGATGAAGATGATGAAATATTTGAAGAAGCCAGCCATATTAAAGTTCAATCAATTGAGAATGATGACAAACACTCATTAGGGATGTATCTATTATTTATAGGCCAATCGCATTTGAAAGTGCACTCGATGACTCGTTTATCTTATTCATTATTACTAGCACTTTTGGAGACCATCAACATATTATATGTCACTTCTTATTATTGATGTCTCTGGTGTTTATTTGAATGTTCATCGCACCTGCGATGAATTTTTCTATACTCCACCTACCGAGTCTCCTAACCATGTACCCGTCTAGGAGTTCCTTATAACACCAAAGAGCCTCAGTGTAATGAGTTGGTCATATCTATTGTTCATCTTTTATATTTGTTGCATGATTATTTACCTATAGTGCATGACTTTTGTGTTGCATGATTCATATCTATTGTATGCTTTGCTTCATTTGCATGAACTGTATGAATATGTCTGATGTTAAATTGCAATAAATAATTAAAATTATAAGGTTTACACAGACATTCACAGGAGAGAACAGAACTTTAGAAAATGTGAACAAGTGATGCTAAATGTCGAGCAAATGGGTCCCTATACAGTAATGCTGAAGTTTGTGTCGAATGCTTACGAGTTAAATATCCATAAGAGTATGAGAATTCATCCTGTGTTCAATATTAATGGTTTCACTCCATATTATGAACCTTATAAGCACTTGAGTCCATTCCTTGATTCTACCACTGAGCCTCAGCCTCCTACCCATTTACCTGACTGATGCACTGTACGATACTGGATCGGTTGGAAGGGGCGCCAGACTATTGTTGATATGTGAATGTCATCAGAGGAGTTTGGTTTACTTGCCCTTGGACTTCGTCAGGAGTATGTTCATCTTAATTCAATGGAGATGAATGATTTCAAGCCAGGGGTAATTGATGAGGATCATAGTTCTCGTGCAGGCCAAACGTATCAGAGCATGTTCTGGTTTACACTTGTAGAAGGAGTTTGGATTGTCATATGGACGACCCGAGTATGTAGTCGCATTCAGAGCGTCTACGAGACATTTCCTATGTATTTTCATATTTTTCCGTGCACTATTTACATACTTTGTATGTGTGCTTCATGCCGGCTAATCATAGCCGTTCGTTGCTTTCTTTTTATCCTATAACTACGAGATTTAGAGTTTAATTCAGATTATTAAAGAATTTTGAGAGAAGTTTTCAGATTTTGTGATCCCTCTACGGTGCCAATGCCATGACATCTAGGTGCTGAAGCCTAGGCTCGTCCCTCTCCTTGCAATCACCGGCCATCCCCTTTCCATCCTCTCCAAGCCGTTAGAAGCCATTCCTACAAGGGCCGACCAGCCCTCTCCACACCCTTTCTGCACCTCCATGCAAATAACTACCTGTAACCGCAAGTAATTACCGCCAGAAACCACCAAAAATTGCCTCCAACTATTGTAACCGCCCACTAATTTGACGGTTACAAGTAGTTACTCTGAGAATCCAACCCTAATTAGATTCCGGCAACCCTCCCTAGCCTGGACGACTTCATTTCCACGAATTTTCCTCTTATTCCTCCCTACTGGTCAACAAAATCAGGCTATCTCTGCCGCCAGCAAACTCAGACCTTCTGGACGCCCAGTCCACTGCAATCCAGGGTTGTTATCTCTGCCGCCAACCACCCTGGGGTGTTCCAGCGTCCGTCCAAGGCTTTGTTCGTTCCAATCAACCCCCACTTCAGTTCCAGCCCAAGAAACCGTTCTCTTGCAAAATTTCAGTCTCCGTGGCCCTAAATCTGACTACGAGCCGCACTCCAACCCATCCAGCGGTTGTCTTAGACGGACTGCACCTTCTGGCTGCCCTGTCCACTGCAATCCAACCTTCTAGGCCCACATTCAATAATAACTCTTGGTGTTTCTCCAACCGGAAGTCATCTTCCAGCATTCCTGACTTTTGGGAACCCAAAATTGGTGCAGGAATTCTGAAATCAGCAACATATCGACTTCGGAACCGCTGTTAAATGCCTAAAATTACAGCAAATCTCCCAATTTGGTCTTGAATGCTTGTGCAAGTTCTAATTGGAAAGTCTATTTCACTGTGTTGAATGCTTGTTGAATTGTGTATAGGTAGATTAGACGCCCCACCAATCTCTGATATTCAATAACATCTTAGATACCTTTTTCTTTGCCCCTCATAGTTTGTGGTTCGCTTTGATAGGTGTATAAACAAGTCTACACCCACTCATTTCACTTAGTTCGAGAAGATCAAGCACATACTTCTATTGGGAAATGAAAATCCCATGTTTTGATCGTTCTATTTCGATACCCTAGAAATATCTAAGATTTATGAGGTTTTTAACCCCAAACTCCTAAGCAAGTTGTTGTTTTAAGGTTGTTCTTCAACATTGCCATCAGTAATCACTATTTCTTCAACATCGTCCCTCATAATTTGTGGCTTTGATAGGTGTATAAACAAGTCTACACCCACTCATTTCACTTAGTTCGAGGAGATCAAGTACACACTTATATTGGAAAATGAAATCCCATGTTTTGATCGTGCCATTGCGATACCCTAGAAATATATAAGATTTATGAGGTTTTTACCCTCAAACTCCTAAGGTGTTGTTTTAAGGTTTGGTGTTCTTCAACATTGTCACGAGTAATCACTATGTCTTCAACATATATAATCAAAATAGTTAATTTACCTTCCTTGTGTTGTACAAACAGTGTATGTTCAACATGGCTCTGTTTGTAACCAAAGGATACAATTGCTCTGTGAAACCAACCAAACCAGACATGTGAGGATTGCTTTAACCCATAGAGGGCTTTCTGTAACCTGCAGACTTTTCCTTCCGACCCTTTAGGTGCAAAGCCTGGTGGTAGGATATATATACCTCCTCTTCCAAATCACCATGGAGAAATACTTTTCTTACATATAATTGGTTGAGTTCCCACCCTTTACAAATTGCACATGACAGAAGGACTCTAATTGAGTTCATCTTGGCAACCGGCACAAAAGTTTCCTGGTAGTCAATTTCAGAGGTTTGTGTAAACCCTCTGGCAACTAGTTTGACTTTACATTTTTCCATAATGCCATACTACTTCTGATTAACAGAGTACACCCATTTACACTCAACCGTCTTCTTTGTTGTAGTAAGAGGAACAAGATCCCAAGTAGAGTTTCATTTTAAGAGATGCATTGTCCTCAATCATCGCCTGTTTCCATTCATGATGACCAAGTGCACCCTACCAGGATGAAGGAATAGAAAACAAGGCTAGGGAGAACATAAATGTTTTATATGAAGTTGTCATATGACACATAATGAGATATAGTGTGTTGGGTACAAAATCTAATCTCTTTGGAGAGCAATGGGAAGATCAGTAGCCTCTGAAGGTAGTTATGCTGATGACACAGTAGTCGTGAGCTGTGCCTGTGTGTTTATCCTCCTAGTATATACCTGCAACTATTTCTGTCTCGAAGGAATAGTTGCCCCTTGATCATTGGTATCAGTGAAAGGAGTAGGGGGGACTAAATGCCAGAGGAATATGTAAGGAAAGGGTAAGAGAACTCCCTTCATTCTGCGGTAGAGACTCCCTCTAAAGTGAGGTACTATAAAAATGTTGGATTCACGGAAGGTGACATTCTTCCGTGAAGGAGGGTGGACACACTTGTACCCCTTTTGGGTAGGAGAAAGGTGACAAAGATGTTAAGGGTACCTAGAAGAGATTTATAACCCAAAATAGGAGTAGGCATGTAGTTAATTAGATGGGCGATAGTGAGAAGCACATCTCCCCGATACTGCTTGGGCGTATCGATAGTGAGGAGGCACCGAAAAACTTCTAAGAGATGATGGTTCTTCCGCTAAGCAACTTTATTTTGAGCAGGAGAGTACATACATGTTGTCTGGTGAATGATGCACTGATTCCCAAGATAGTCCTCGAAGAAGTAATCAACATACTCACGCCCATTGTTACTCGTTGAATTTTTATGAGACACCAAATTGGTTCGCCACCATCTTATGAATTAAAAAAAAAGGAAATATTTCATTGATATGTTTCATCAAGTAAACCTACGTAGTGCGAGAATAGTAAATAAAAGTACAAACAAAGAGAATCTAGTAAGTGAAGAAACTTTACATGGACCCCAAACATCTGCCTGAATAATATGACAAAGCTTAGAACCAAGTAAAAAATATGAGTAAAATAAGTAAGATGATGTTTAGCTAGTTCACATACATCACACACAAAGATTGATGTAGTGAGAACGGCAAAGTGGGGGAGCACGGGTCTGGGCAACACCAACCCTAACCAAAATACGGAGGAAAGAAACTACTTGTTCCCAAAAGAAAAAAGCCTTCCCTTCCTTTTATTTTTCCCCTTACATATATCTCCCAGCTAAAGTTAAAAAAACCTAGCAGCCAGTCCAAAACAACCCATCGAATAACCAAAAATTTCAACAAGAGTCCAACAGAAACCAACAAATGAGGAAGAGTAAAAGCCCAGTTCAACGCCAATTGAAAACGATTCAGTTAGGGACACTTTGCGCCGGGATGCTTCGTGCCACATTTCTGTTTATCGGTCCGAGGAAATGCTCGCGGGGGACTAGGGCGCAGGAGTGATTAATTTTTGGGTTCTCCCATAATATAAGAGAGATAAATACATGGGTAGAAATGTAAACACAAAAAAATGCATAATGTGTAGCATTCTAACAACAACAACCAATATTTAAATAGGATTGAACCGATTATGAACCTGAACCTGAACCAAGACTTACATTAAATATGATGCAACCCTCATCTGAAGAATTATAATAATTTAAAATAAAATAAAGTAGTAAATTGTATTGTTAGTCTTGACACTATGTTACATATTTGATGGCTATACTCTTTAATTTTTTACATTTGTTTTATTTATTTTCAGAAGTAGTCATTGGATTGTAGGAAGCCTCCAAATTTGTACTTGATGAATTTTCTTTTCGGCGCAACTTCTGTTAGGTAATTTCAGGATTTTTTTAAAATCTACAAAATCAGTGCATTTTTCATGTTTAAAAATCTGATTTATGATCACTTATATTCAAAATTATAAACCATTTAAACTAATGCAATGCTGGAGTTCCAGGTACTACTGAATCTAGGGATCAAATAAAGGTGCTAAAGGTTTAATAACTTTGTTGTTGAGAAACAATTGAACCCTTCCGTGTCTTCTTTGTCCTAGTGATGTCTTGTTACTTAATGTTGCTGGTGCATTACTTGATTAGTTAATAATTGGTGCATTGATATAGATGCTTTATTCTTCATTTTCCCCCTTGGATTAAGTTTATGAAATAGTTTACAATGAAGAAATTTTGAGTTTTTTTGAAACTCTCTTGTACTATTTTGTATGACACTATTTGATACAACACTACTTATATCTGTATGATGATTATTTTAATTGTGACATTTACCCTGACTTTTTTACTAAACCATACTTTCTTGATGCAGCATAACATGAAAAAGCCTGCCAATCGAGTTAGCATGTCTTCATTGGAGAATGTTCTCACACTAATTACTTGTCATACCAGTGGGCATCCATGTAGTTCAGATACAGATATAAAATTAGGCTTCCCGTTGCAAATCTTGTCAATCCCTTTTCTTTGGCATCATCTTTCATTTTATAAAGAGGTAAATAATTTTTTTGTTTGAATATTTATATTTTTAATTATGTTGGTATCTGCAGCCTAATAAAATCCATGCATGGTGTGAAAGACAAGGAAATATGTAGATGCTAGTGTGTTATGCTGGCCTGATATTTTTTAATGCAACTAGTTTAGGTACATGTTTAAATAGAATGGGTATTTTTCTGGTTCGCTCATCGAAACTGAAGCAATTATGCCAAAATTTATGTGGCTGACCTGATGGAAAGACAAGTATGGTAGGAACAAACATGGAAAAAAATGATATTAAGGAGAAACATTGAATATTTAGCAAAACAAATTCAATATTGGTATGTGCTGACAGTAATTTTGGAAGTGAAATTTAAGCCGAACATATGTTGGTAGATTGTATAATATTGAAATACCTAGTAAAGCTGATTTGTTGGGCTTAGATACGGGGAATTGTAACTTGCTGGTTTCATAAACAGTAAGGCCTTTGATTTATTACCATAATGTCATCTTTCGTTGTCAATGTTATTGTTCTACCCTAAGCTAGTTATATAGAATGAACAGAGAATGCCAGTCTTGGGAATTTAGAGAATGGGAAGCCAAGAGCTTTAGAGAATCGAAACACCTGATGCAATCACTATGAACAAATTATAGATCTGAGAAAGGGAAAAAGAGGAAGGGGAAGGAGAATGAGAAGGTATTTGAGTCCTGCATCATCATGCATAGCTGGATGTAAGTTGTTTCCTCTCTTTTTTATAACACTGTCATGGTTAGATGTTTACAAGCTAAGAGTGGAAGGATTACTCTTAATAAAGAACCACAATAATTAGTAATTAAAATTGATGGATCCTAATGCTGAAGTAATGAAGAAAGTGCTGAAATAAATCTTATCCTATCTCTGGTCTGCATTGTTTTGCTTGATCCCATGCATCAATCCACCCAGCCCAAAAGAACTCCCAGAGGCCCAAGGAAGTGGAGGAAGTGTGACGCAGTACGAATGTGAAGATTGAGTTGAAAGTAGAAAACAGGGAGATAATAACTAGTGCAATCTTATTCATCCACATAGAGAGAGATTTATAACATTACAAAGGACACACTAAGCCTAACACAAGATGTGAGACTAAACCCACTCACACATACTAATATAATAATCTCAACTTTCCCCCTCAAGCTGGAGGGGAAACCTCAAGCTTGACAACATCAATGGAAAGGATAAATGTGGTAGGCAAAGGTGGGACAGATGGGTGACCGGGGATATACTCCCACACACGGTACACCCACAGGAAAGAAACCACACACACGAATCCACGAGAACGCGGGGATAACACCACACACGCACGAATCTACGGGACCGGGGGATAACACTACACACACGAATTTACGAGACTGCGAGGATAACACCTCACACAGAAATCTACGTGACCGCGGGGATAAAAGAGAAAGGGGAAAAAACAACCACCAAAGGCCATACCACCTACCAATCATCAAGGAAAAACTTGGGGAGACAAACAACACACGACATAAGCCTAGAGGCCGTGTGGAGCGAAGGCGCAAGGTCGGGAAAGATCATCCGAGTCGCCTTTGTCCCAACACTCCCCCTCACGTGAAAAACACGTGCATATAGGCATACCCAACATAAAACAACAACAACACAACACAAAAAACTTAATAGAAAAAATAGCAAAAAAAAACTACATTAGCACCATCATCGACGAGAGAAGTGGTCAACAGATCCTTATCCCCAGAGAGCAGAGAAACTGAGCCAGAAGAAGGCCTGCTGCAAGAGAACAACATCGGTAGAGGAGCTCGACCAGAAAAGGGAGCACCGGGAGCATCTAAAAGCTCGACCGGAAAGAAGCAGAGGCACGGGTGCAGCAGCATGCATGGCTCGACCAGAAGACAAGATAACTGGCGCAGCAGAGTTGGACGACGACAGATTTAGGAGCCGCGCCCTCCCCGTCGACGAGAAAAGCAGCAGCAGCGGGATCCACGAACGAGAGTACCAGCCGGTCGATGGGATCAATCATCGTCAAATATCAACGAGGGAAGAGTAGCCGCACGATGCCGCTGGAATAATAGGCGCGAAAGTCGCAGTCGCAGAAGATGGCTTCCGGCCGGTGAAGAAACAACTCCAAGCGGGTGCGGGACTTCATCGATCAATGGAGGCGAAATCGATATCGTCGCCACAGGAGAAGAATGGCGGAAAAGAGGGAACGACGGGCTTCGAGGAAGATGGGCTCGACAGGTTTCCGTGGGGAGAAGGACTGCTCCCTTCTGGCGAGGGGATCGACGAATGAGACTAGCTGCAACCCACAAAGACGGGATTGACGAACTATAATACCTCGTCGAGGGGATAGAAGGCCACTCCCGTCGATGGAATCAAACAATGATTCCGTCGAAGGGAGCGGGAGCAGATTTGCTCGACGGGATCGAAACAAGAGGAGGAAAGGTAATCAGAGAGCGGAAGCCACCGAGAACTTAGGTCGCAGCACGACAAAAATTCAGGGAGAAGTCAATTCCAGCTCTGATACCAAGTTGAAAGTAGAAAAAAAAGGAGATAATAACTAGTGCAATCTTATTCATCCACATAGGGGGAGATTTATAACATTACAAAGGACACACTAAGCCTAACACAAGATGTTGGACTAAACCCACTCACACATACTAATATAATAATCTCAGTTGATTGAGCAGGTGCCCTAAGAGAACACTAGTGAAGTGATGACAGTGGAACAATTTCAACAGGGAGGGGGCAGTTATAAGTGGTCGAGTGTGGTTATGAGAGTAATTAAGGGTGGAGGAGGTAGTTAATGGTGTCCATGAGTAGTGAGGGTGGCTATGAGGTAGGTATGAAAAAAGTGAGTAGTTACCTTTGCTTCGGCACCAAGGATTCACAAAATCGGCACCGTGTGAAGACCACGAGAGCCCGAAAATCTGTCCAAATTCTGCGATCTCTTAAAATCAGCCCATATACCTCTATTTATTGACTTAGATCCACTATGAACGGCCAAGATCGTCTGAAACATAAATCCACTAATTTTACATGAAATAAAAGTACGAAAATACATAAAAATATGTCATCGTCGCTCTGAATGTGATTACAGCTCAGATCTCCTATGCGGCAATCCTATCTCCACCTCTTGGGTGTGTAGACTCATGCGGGTTCGACTTGGTTGGGGTTGTGGTAAAGGCGGTGGAGGAATGTTCAGAGGAGGCGAGGTTTCTTGATTTTGAGTGTGATATGAGGGTGAAGAGAGGTGATGAGAGTACCACCATGTTAGCTTAAGGGGCCGGTAGCGGTGCTGGGAAGTGCCCTAAAGTGCATAAAACTCTTCCACAAATCTGGTTTGCTCCATGGCGTGAGGACGAGTGTTAGATTGAGGATGCGATGACATGCCCTGATGTGGGGTTGGAGCCCAATCAGTGTGATGCCGGGTAGGAATGTATAAGCGAGCCTCTAGGAGATGTAAACCCTAAGTGTAGTGCCAAGAAAAATCTTATGTAATGTAGTATGATGTATGCCTGAGGTGTGATCCAACAAGGCTTTGCAAACAATAATAAAATCACTTAAGGCTTACTTATACACTTAACACAATAGTTCACCGAAAAGCTAAGAGACGCAAGAAAGTTAGTTCTCATTCATAATCGTATAAGCAATCCGAACGTACAATGATGAAAGGGGAAAACACCAAAATAATGAACACACAAGCGTAGGGAACTGTAAGTGAAGGAGCTGAGGATCCAGTGGTCGTTGAGGGGTGCAATGGCTATCCAGAGGAGTATCACAGCTGCAGGTGGGTCTGATGGAGGGCCTGGAGGAAGAAGGAGGTGGATGAAAGAGGAAACAATGGTGGCGCTGCTTGGGAGGGTGGCTGGAAGCCTGTAGGTATCTGTTCGGAGGACTGGTTGGGGAAACCAAATGTTGAAAGGGCCTGGTAGGAGGCAACACTAGTGGAAGGACTGCAGGAAGGTAGTCAGTGGTTGTTGGCCATACTAGATGCAAAGCAGCAGCAGCTGGAAGGGGCCGAACAACAAACGAAAGGGGTTGTTTGTTGTCTGTAGGCGCTGGGGTGGTGTTTGTCCGAAGGGAGATGGGCTGTGGGGTGTATGGAGGCTACTGGATGGTGTTTTCAGGGGGCGGTTGCTATGTTTATTCTGTTTGGAGGGGGATGGCTGGGTTGTTTTAGGATTGGGGATGGGTGAAAACACAAGAAACAAGTAGAAAACAAATAAGAAGATATTACCTGGAGCCGACACTTAGGGTTCGCGTAGTCGACACCGCGGATAACCGGTGGATTGCGGAAGAGTTCTCCAAAATCTACGATATAAGGCTAAACTAGCTCCTACACTTGGTTAAACAGAACATTCCAGCAGCCATCTTGAACGACTTTGATCATGCATTCATGATGGTTTGATTTCTCAAATAAAATACAAAAATAAAGCGAAAATACATATAAGTATGTAAACATCGCTCTAAACGCGACTACGGATTTGGATTGTCCATTGGACAATGCAAAATATGACAAGTGTCAAATCAGCTAGAGCGGGCCCCGAAACTCATGTTGTATAAGTTTCACCGATCCCCATTAGAGGAAGTAGCTCAAGTAGTAGTCTCCGGAGAAACCAGATGTGTGGTGACCTCGATGAAGTCATCAATGTAGGTGGTGATAGACTTTACTTGGCGAGCTATTCCAAGTTGGCGTTGCTAGCTTGGCTGCTATCATAACGACCATGGTTGCATATGTTGGATGTCCGGGACACGTCGGTTTAGGTTTTTCATGTCGGTTTTAGTATGTCGGATTTTAATAATTAATTATTTATATACATAATTATATATATTTACATATATAATCATTTTTTGATTTATATATTAATGTATTAATAATTTAACATTTATTGAACTCTAAGGTAGTGTTTGGGGAACTTATTGTCTCCGGTGCGGCAACTCCAAAACGTCGTTTAGTCCATAAGCGGCGTTTGGCTAATATCTGGAGGTGTGGAAAGAGCCCCTGTGATAAGCGGAAAAACCATAAAAAAACGACGATTGCTTGTGAAGGTTTCCACAGACGCTTCACGCCTGGAAAAAAGAGAGATGAATTGATCATTCATTGGATTATAGTTCCGGCCTTGACAGGGCGACGCTCTAACCGATTGAACTCCGTTTCTAAATTAAGTTGTTTCTAGGGTTTTACTCCAACCGCGTCTCCATCTACCAGTTCGACTGCGCCGCTCTCCCGATAACCCCCCTCTCCCGATAGTTTCTGCTCTTGTTTCCCCCTCTCCTCCGCTTCCGTTAGTTTATGTTCCCGATTCCCCCTCTCCTCCGCTCCTGATTCGACGACCAACCTGACACTGCTTCGGTTTCGTCCAGATCTCCCCCGTTGACTAAGAAGCTCCATTCTCGGTTTCGATCAAGCTCCATTCTTGGCTTCGATCAAGCTCCATTCCGTCGCCCTATCCTCAACTCTATTAGGTATCACTTCTTCCTCTTTTCCCCCCTTTTTCTCAGATTTTCTATACGTGATTAGTTTTATGTGGTTGTTTTTGTTAGATCTGGGAGCTTATTTTGTCTTTGTGGTTGTATCATGCTTGCTCATCATGAGTTCAACTAGATGAAAAGTAAACGTCAAATTAATATTATGTGTATATGAATTCAATTTTGTGTTCCCTTGTTTTTTTCCTAATATTTGTCAAATTGATATCGTGTGTATGTGACTATGTGTATCATGCTTGCTCATTTGATCAAGCTCCATTTTATTTTGAGAACATTGTGTATCCTGCTTGATCTTGATGAGTTCAATGTTTCAAACTGTTTCTGGTATTAAAAATGAAGGTTATAATTATTTATAAAAAAATCACTTAACAAAACTCCATTTTTGCCAAACAGTTTTATAGCAAAACTCTGTTTTTCAGCAACAATTACTTTTCATCAGCTCTATTCGATCAACAGTTTTTCCATCAGCAACAACTCTCTCAAACTGAGCATAAATTTATCAAACTAGTATAAACATTTTATATTATACAATTAATAACAGTATAATGCATGGAAGAAAGCAAGAGGAAGTCAGGAAGTTGTCGATTACGATGGTAGATAAGAAACCTTCATTCTAAAATCCGATGGCCAAGCTGAATTGAAGTCAATGACGGACTGGGGCAAGGAAAAAAGTCAGTGGGAGGATGCAAAACAACCTAGCAGCGAGACAATTTCGGTTTATTGTCTATTAGACCATAAACACTAAATAAAATAAATTGAAATAAGTCTATCGATATAACATCGGGATATATCGGCCGATATATCGGCGAATATATCGGCGAATATATCGATTGATAGTGGATATATCAGACGATATATTCCAAAAGGATATTTTGTAAAAAAATATTAGAAACGTGTCGTTTTGTCCATGAAACCTTTATGTCGGCTGACAAGTCGGCCATGTCAGAAGATATCCACAACATTGATAACAACAAATAAGCTCCTCCTTGAATAACGACTATATTATGTTCAAGTTGGTTTGGAGGGTCCAACAGAGCCATTGGAGAGCGGAGCTTGTGTATATGATGGAAAGACGGACCTTCTAAAGTTCTTTGGTGCCTCAAAGTTTGAAAAATTGCTAAACACAATATATCCACTTGAGTGGGTCAGTTTCGTTGAACATTTTGAATTTTTGATATGGAGGCACCATCAGTGTAAACGATGAGTGACGACAAGGGGTTGCAAGGTGGCGGTTGGCACAAAAGTGCCACTTGAGTGGGGCATGCAGACAGTGAGCGGTTTCCATGCTGCGAGCGATGAAAATGGGGTTTTTGGGAAACCTAAGAGGGGGGCATTGATTCCCAGTACGACGATCTGTTGGTTAGATATCACGATCTATGCTGCTGGAAAGGGTGAAGACCGACAACATGATGTCCTTGCGAGAAGCCAGGGATCGTGTGACTCCCTTGAACCAAAGGCGACAACCACTTGATGGAAGAACTTAGTGGGCTTGGCGACCTTGGTTATTGCTGATTGGAGGGAATTAGGTACTGGTGGGAGGAACATAGACCGGAACTCGATCGAATGGGGTGGGTTATGAAGCCTAGCTTGGCATGGGAGGCAATGGTGAGGTCCTGCAAGATGGCCTGTGTTGAGACACAACAACAATTTTTGTCAGGCACATTTGGGGCAGAGGGGTGCATGTTGGCACTGTGGTTGGCATGGTTTGTCCTGCGTAAGTACAAACAATGGATGCCGGCCGACCAGACTTTGGATTCAGAAGGGAAACCTTGGGATTTGTGCTGGGTTGAACCCTAAATGTTTTAGAAGCTCTGCGTTCGGCAGAGGTTGGAAGGTTGTTCCAATTGATAACAAATAGAGAATATTAGCTTGCACATTAATTGAAATTGATATACAACCTCAAAAGTTAGCCAATCACTTGGGGTTCCCCATAAGGATCCCCCTCTCTCTACTTGAGAGATACAAATCACTTCACAAGATATCCTTACTCTCCTTTATATAGGCGAGGCACACTAAGTGACCAAAATGCCCCTTAAAAGGGATTTTACGTACACGCGACAAAATAAATAAACACCACGATTAATCGACTATAGACGGAGAGACGGATTCGAGTCTTCTGTTGTCGCAAGGAGGGATGACCACCACGCATATTTGTATCAGAATATGGTTTAGTACTACAATAAAATTTGATTACAATTGGTCCTACAATAACAAAGTAAAGAAAAAACTTTACAAATGTGTCTATAACATTACCAAACAAATATCTCATTGACTCCTAAAAAATGTATATAGATAGATTGCTTGATTATTGTTATATTGAGTGCATCCTTCGACATCTCTTTGTTATTTTTGCAGCTTAATTAAGAAAATTATCCTTGGTGTTTCAGATTTTCTTGGTGCAAGGACTGGAAAAATACTATGTCCATCAATTGGCACTCTACTTCTCTAGTCATGCATCTATCCTGCCGAATGATGTTTCTCATGAATTTCCTGGCTATGCCTGTATGCTTGGTAATATAGTTGAAGTTGTTGTGGCTGTTTTTTCTGATCAAACCTGCAGCATCTTAACAGTAAGTTGGTCGATCATTCAAATATTTTTCTTGTTCCACGACTTCATCTTTCTTAGTCTTGTCTAGCATACCCCATGAAGGTCACATATTTTCATTTGTTTACACCAATCCTGCTGCTAATATATGAATTCCTTGATGTTTACTTGTAGTCCTTGATGTTTCAAAGTAATAAAAATGAGCAAAATGTATTTTCTTTGTTTGCACTAGGCTACATATTGAACTATTTGTTATCCTTCATTTACACAAGGCTACATATTACATTATGTGTTATCTTTCACTTCGACAAGGCTATAAACAAAGGTTAGGCTGCCTAACAGTTAGTCTGTTTCTTTATGGTACCTTACTCTCTTTTTAATTCATTAACTGAATAGCATTATTTAATTCATGTCTGCTAGTTTACTGCTTGATTAATGTTCTTATCCCAAATAATTGTGAATAAACTATGGATGATGAGAATGATTTTTGTTCTTATTGTTCCAATCACCAATATTTACATCTTCTATACCTAGCTATTGTTTTTGCAACTTCCAGCTATATATTTTGTTGACTGAAGCTAAAGGAACATGAGTACAGTAATTGTCACTTGGTATTCATCTCATATTCAAATTATGGGTCAAATGATGTGTTATATGGTGAACCTACTAGCTATTACAGTTACCATTTATTATGAGCAAAATTTGAGATTAATTTTTTTACTTGCCCTACTAAATAAACCAGAAATATCGGCAACATGAAATTTATTCATAAGCTTGATAATCATGAGTACTGAAGTAGCTTTCATATATATAACAAAAAGATGTTTACATATCTGATTCCCCTTATGCATCTGAGCAAAATGCAAAAAAGAACTACATATATTCCTAGATCACATCCATAAATACAACTCAAAGCCACTACTCATCCCGAGACTTCATCTCTTCTTCCTGAAGACATTCTGTGTATTTTTTGCCGGACTATCCAGTTCCTGAACTATTATATAGTAATTTACGTTGCCAAAAGTTGAATCTCTGGATCATCAATACCTGTGTTACGCCCCCGCTACGCTTTACGGGGCGTCAGTACGCACGGAGGAGCAAAGGCGCGCTAAACAACGGGGCTGAACCTTCCGGTTCAGCCCCCATTCAGTGAACCGGCCGACCGAGGGCTGAATCAGGCGGGTTCAGCCCTCCTTGGAGGGGCCGGCCGGCCCCCTCCTTGCCCGGGTATTTATATACCCGGGCAGCCCCCCTTTTGGGGTTATGCAAGGAATATTTGGTTAGTCTTCTCCCTCTCTCAAACCCTAATCTCCCCTCTCTTCCTCTCTAGATCTTCTTCTTTTAGTCTCTCTAGTAGCTTTGCCCTAACAACCTGGCTCTTGCTTCTTGCATAACATACTATTTACTTCACCTTCTTCCTAATATAGGTTGAAAATTAAAATATTAGTCACACTGCCTTAGTGAGTTCTTAACTCTAATCGCTCACATACTAACACAGTTTAGCAATATGCTCTTTGAAAACTGTACAAACAATATATAAGATTTCACTGTTTCACAACTTTCTTTGCACTTCACATTTCTTGGATATAACTATTGGTCATAGAAGTTTATTTTTTACTTTCATTTGTATTTAATTAACCTTTTCTAAAGTATGTGTGTGCGTGTTTGTTTATATATATATATATGCATTGAAATATAAGGGCATACCCTTCCATTAATTAGGAGCATATCATCTCAAAAGCACTAGTCCAACCTTTATTGCTTTCTCTATCACCTCAAAAAAGAAGAAATCTTGTTTGGTAGCTCCTCTTATCTTTGATTTCAGTGTAACTTTTTTAACAGGAATCTAGGCTTCAACTTCTTCTGAAGACTTAACAACAGTAATCTCTAACTATTTTAGTTCTTGGGACAATTTTTTTACTGGCTTATCATCCAATGAATTTAAGCAATATCTTTATGATAGCTTCAACTATCGTCGAATAATGTATGTTGATTAATGCGAGCAATGATGTATGATTTTGAGACATTCGAAACAATCTCTTGAGGGCATAATCCCTCTAGGAGCCCACTCTCCAAGAAAGCCAAAATACGGAAAGATCCAAGATCTATTAAATGACTTACTACTACTCTCTTATATAGGTTGGAGTGAATTACACATGATTACCACACTGCTCTAAGACTACATATGTAGAGAGGAGGACGAGTTGATTCCCCGACGAGTCGTCTTTGTATCGGTTTCTTGCTCAATTTATCTACTATAATGTTCACTTTTCTAGGGTGATATTGGATTTCAAGCTTGTTGTATTTAATGAATTCTAACAACCTCCATTGCATTAGGTTGATTTTTTTATATGCGACATTGCATTTCGAACTTTTATAACCTTTTAATGATACATCACCTTCTTGAAGGGTTTACTTGTCCACTTTCATTATTATATTAGAACAATATATGTGATCTGATTTGTATCTGATCATAAGACTCAAATGATGAACTATTTTATAAAACAAGTAATAGTCAAGGTTGTAAATATCAAATGTCGGTGGCATGTCGAATTGGGTTCTAAAATATAATATCGTTGAATAAAATTCCAATAAATTTGATGTCACAAAATCAATCAATGTCTCAGCACTTGTCTAGGAGGCCCTATTTATTGAATGTATGGGGAAGATATCTTTTGTTTAGTTTGGTTTGCACTGATTCGTCATATAGACTTCATTGAGTAGCTGAACAGAGAATAGATCCTCCAAAAAATCTCTACAAAATCGTCTAGCAGATTTCAACACAAAAGGATGTTCAATAATCTCAGAATATGAATCATCGAATAAAACAACACCGAGTAGTGGATCTCAACACCAGAAAAGAAATGATTTTTCTTAAGTATGTCAAAATTCGTGATCATCGGCCAATTTATTTAATAATCAGTCGTCAAACAAGATTATAGAAGAAGCAAGTTAGTCTCGGAGAAAAAGACAATTCTAGCAGCATTACTTGAGCATTAGACGATTCACAGATTGGACTGTAAAGTAAAAGCGTGATCTTCGAGCAATACACTTCATTTAAATGTCGACTGTTGAACGGAGGTCAACACGATTTTAAAACAAATGTTAAAAAGAGCCGTTACAGAAAATGGTTTGTTTGGGAACCTGAATTTTGGTCTAGAGTGCTAATCCGCAGAGAATATATATATTGGTTCAACAGAACAAAAGAGCTCTCTCATCTTCACCATTTATTTTTCTCTGCTAAGTTTTGAAAAGAGCAAGTAGCTTTTAGGAAGGCCGTTGTCTCTAAGAAGAAAAGAAATGAATTGCATCTCGCATTGAGAAACAATAATCTGTTTTCGAGCAACACAAGCACTCTTGCTCTGCAATAGTGTCTGAGCTAAATCCATGAATCAATCACAACAAAATCGAGTTCAATCAACACTTGAATTTCTACATTGTAGACAATTCGATTCTACAGAGGATTTTTGAAGCCGGTTCTTAAAGGGCTAGACAAACTCTTTTAGGACTCCGTGCGCTAGGCACGACATTTTGAGCCCTTGTGCAAGTGTCAACCTAGTTGAGGACTAGTGATCGCGAGGCTCAGAGTGAGTGTTATTGTGTGATTAAGTGAAGATAACTTATGTCTGGAGGAAGTGTACTCTCACATGAGAGGGATTCCTACATTTTGTGGCAGATTTAAGTACCCGATTTTGGGAAACCTCTATACTTATTGGTGTCCCATGCTCTATAGTTTAATTTAATTTTAGCATTTTTATCTTTGAAATCTTTATTACTGCAATAGCTATCTTGGTTTGTTTGTGTGCAAGCTCTTAGGTGAAATGTGCAAGTGATTGCAAAAAGTTGGGTAAATTGTTAGATTTTAATCTCATTAATAAAAATATATATTAAATATAATTATGTATTCTAAAAGTAAAAAAATCAGCTTAACAAATAGAAAAATAACGAGTAATGTATATCCTAAAATAAAGTTGAAGAGTATCCAAAATAAAGTATTAATAACAATGTATGATTACTATTAACAAGTATCTAAAGTAAGTGGGAGGGATTCAAGGGATTTGACATTTAGAGTATATATTTCAAAGGATCGAAATAAAGATTTTAAAGGATTTTCTGTCTACGTATTCCACACCATAATTTTATTATGAAAATAATAAATTGTTTTTTATTTTTTATTTCAGGATTAATTAAAATGCTTCATATAATCTTCTTAATAAATCAAGACCATTTTAATTATTAATTTAAAGCTTGCCTTAGTCATCACTTAACCTAATTTGATGGATATTTTTATTTAGGGTCTTATTGGCCGGCCACTCTAATAAGACGTGTTAATGCGCGCGAGTGAGATGCATGATAAAGGATACATAATCACCAATAACATGCACAAAATAAAAATAGACGTCCACAAAAAACATGTTCGATACATACGCGAATAAAAAAAATGTGATGATGAGACACATGTTGAATCAATTCCCCTGTGGTTGAAAGATCTCGACACTGTCGAGAATGTGATGTTGCCTACTAATAGGATGTCCAAACATCGATCATAAAATGCTTGGCTGTCGCCCTGCTGCTGAATAACTAATACCTGAGCTAGCTCCTCGAATATAAATCTGAAAGGTAAACAACGTGAAGGAATTCTGGCTGTGCTAGGAATGTAAAAAAAGGCGAATCCTTTGCCGCAACTCATGACCTATTGACAAACTGTCTTTCTTGAAAGATGCACAAAACAAATCTCCTTCGGAAAAATATAAGCCCCAATGATAAATCAATCATGGAATTATAGGTTTTTGAAGATGCTCGTAAACAGTTAGATGTGTATCACAAAGTGGAAGAAAGTGGTGATAAAAAAAGCAAGGTACAGTGAAACAGGCTTGACCTGTCGAATCATCAAATTATATTGCATCATCCGCTTTCTTGCCAACACCTGTATGCGTCTACTAGACCTAGATCAAATGATCAATCATCTCAATTTTATCACCCTGCAGTTTGACGAGCGCCACAACATTTAAGTACGTCCCCAAATTAACCACTTAAGATTTTCCAGAGAATTCCCTTAGAGTACGCGTCCCTATGGGGAGTGTAAGTTATTGGGGTCCTCAATGACTTCATAACATGAATCTTCCTAGATAGTTTGATAATTTGATGATAAAGTTCGTCAGATGCATCTATGCTCAGAGAATAGTTGAGTGTAATAGGAATGTGGCCACCAATTAATGTAAGGTGATGTGTCGTCTGCTATGTGTAAGTGGTTGTTAGACATGACACATGTGGGCTCGGGGGATGATGCATGTGGACTCGGGGGTAAGGGGCTGGCAATAGACTGAGAGTGTTAGAAAATATATAGATCAAATTTGTGTCTGCTAAGATGAGTGACACATCGCTAACACACTCTTCTTCTTGGAGATGAGGCTCAGACAGAAACTCGAAAACTAAACGGAGTGATATCATAGAGTTAAGTGGGGCTAGGGTGCCAGTTGGGATGGTAGGACGGGGGGAATCCACGATCATTGAAGTGGGGACAGTGGTTGGAGGTTTATCAGTAATCTTATGCCTGAATTTAATCTTTTGTAATGACTCCACTATACAGATACGAGCCCTACTAAAGAGTCTGTCTATGTCTCGATAATCATACGTCTGTAGTAACGAGATACTATCATTTCGCCGCCCTCTCGAATATATAGCCTAGACCGAAGGACTAAAAATTCGTTGGTGTTTTCTCCAACTGATAATTTTTTCTGACGTATATTATGAAATTTACGATGCAGTAAAGGTAAACATAGCACTTGCGCAATTGTGTTTCAAATTCAACCCAAATAGTGATGGACATCCCTAACTTGAATTACATGTATTTTAATTGACTCAACCAAACCAACACAGTTCTCTTAAGTCTGTGTTGCACATTCTACTTGACTATTCAAGGGCATTTGACTTCAACTTATGAAATCTTCCATACAAAGACACAATCCTAGTAAGCATACAATAAATGAACATGAATAGCTATTCCACATGCATGAAAATAAAGAAACGAGCAACACAAGATTTTCAAATTAACTACAAATAGGCTCGTGATAATTAGTGGCAAGAAACTCTAAAAATTAAAGTTCAAATAATAATAATAAGCATGAAGTTATTCTAGCAAGATGCGAGCACTAGAGAAGTGAGGGTATACCACGGGTGTATAAGCGCAATGATGATTGGTGAGCTAAAATTGGAATCTCTGGATTTTTGAAGGGTGCACCTATGAGGAGTCATATAAGGTCTTGTTAAGGAATTCAGGGCTCGGGCATGTGGAGATTTTGGAGTAGGATGACTTGGATTAAAGATAGGTTGGATTTGCAGTAATTGGTTTTAGCAGGTGGTTAAGAGATCATCCTTTGATTCACTGGTTGGGGTCGGAAATGGGTAAAGGGAGGAGGGGGGACTGGAAGTTGGTTGGAAGATTATTGGTGGCTAGTCTATGTGGAAAGTGGGACTGGATGTTTGCCGGAAGATCACTGGTTGTCAGTTTGTGGTGGAAAGTGCTGATCGGAGTTGGAAGAGGTGGCTCGAGGACCAACCAAGTCCTAGACAATGCTGGATCGACGTCTCGAAACAGTGAAGTCCATCGGGCGCCATCAGTGTTATCGACAAAAGTAGAGGGAGGTTCCCCGGAGCCCAAGAAGGGTGTTGGCGGCGGCGATGATGTCAACGAGGAGGCTATGAGGGATCGTCGACGAAGGGCGCATGTGCGCTTGGCTGGGAAGGGCGCATGTGCGCTTGGTTGGGAAGGGCACATGCATGCTTGGCTGCGAAAGGTGCTCACTTGTCTGGGACTTATCAATTGATGAAAAACACTGTTATGGGATACCCTACAGTATGTCAATCTATCATTGGAGAGGTGACCGACAACGGTGGTGGGGCCGTTATACAGAGGAGTTGAGCTCAACCGAAGGAGAGGAAGAGGCGACTGTAACACCCAAACTTAGTTTTACCACAAATCAGTAGTCCGACCGAGCTCCGTGATAAGAAGCAAACCAAGTAGCGGTAATAAAAATGGTATATAACAGACATAAATGAAAAGTGCTAAATGAGTACTTACAGCGGAAGTAGTAAAAGAAGCAAAGGGTAAATGTGTACCTCAAAAATTTGAATTCACAGAGCCACTAAAGTTGAAAGAGTCATAATGCTTGAAATACTGAAATCTTATACATAGTCTGATACAAAGAAACATTAGACAATCCGGATACATGTTCAATTTAACAATACAATACTGAAAGGATAAACTACTGAATGAAAACAAACTATAAGAGAAACATCTGCAAACACGCTCATCATAGGCGCAACACCCCACCTGTGACCCCTGTAATAATAAGCTCAAAAATGGGTCAGCCCAACTGGAGAGTAAGAAAGACCATTCTTCTTAGTGACACTAAAATATTTGGAAGAAACATGTGTGCATGCTTTTTAAATCAATAGGTTATGGAATAATATTTGCTGTTATATTATGCATGTTTTAAAAAAAAAATGGAATTTGGAAAATAAATGTCTGTTCTAGTATAATCATGTCATGCATTTTCATTCAAGTTTCGAAAATATTTAACTATAGAGATTTTCTAAATTTCGGCATATACTTGAATTCTATTTGTCTTATGCTCGCCACTCTTCATATTCTAGGTGGAGTAACTTCTTATCCGCAATTTTAGCGATCCGAGTCCTTACTAACGAACACATGTGTTCTAGTGTTTCACGAACACGGACTCGTATCTTCTAATTTCTAAATGAGATGTCATGTCCCCTAAATTTTGAGGCTCATACGGTCTGCTACGCCCTATGAGTATGATAGTGTGCCTCTATCAATCACGAGAGAAAGTCTCGATCGTGCCTCCTAATTATTTCCTGTTAATTGTTGGCTTGCATAATTAGTTAATCATTTGAATATCTAGACCATGTCTCTTACTTATTAATCACCTTATTTACTTACTTATATGGTTTAGGATTTGTTCGCATGTCTAAAGAATTGGGTTATTTCATATTCTATTTGTTCTCATAAAATTCATAAGGGACTAAATGGAATTAACGTACTATACATACGCTTAGACAATTGTACCAATAGTAATTGGATACTTTGATGGGTTTACAATTTCGTATATTTAACTAATATTGAATCTTGTCACATTCGATTTCCAACCATTACATATATCCAGTACTTATTAATGTACATATCATGCAATATACTAAGTGATATGTCTAACAAAAAAGAATTAGAATTTCTTACCGCGGTGTTGCGACGTTTGTACACAAGACGCGGTGGCTTGCTTTCCTCTGAGCAAAGTCTATTAAGAACTCCTGGTAGGGATCTCACTCGGATCGATACCTATGGTCAATTTAAAATCTGAATTTAGTATAGACGTTAGGTAAATGAATTTCATCATACTATGGTTTCACCGGAAGGTGCTCCGACAACCCATTCTTGACAACGAAATGAAGGGAGGTAATAATGAAAGAAGGTAGAGATGGTTTTTACCTCTTTCCAAATATCAGGAAACTACAAAAAAGATCGATAATTTCTGAACGGGATGGGGGTCGATCTTTCTGATTCCTTCACTGGTTCCTCGGCTGAAAAAGGGGTCGGCTGATGGCGAAGGAGGTAAACGATCCTTGGCTGGGAATTTTTGAAATCAGGGAAGATGAGTCAGACATCTGCTGAAATAGGAGTAAGGGTCTGTTACCTTCAAAAAGGGTCCGACTGAAATCGATACCTGCACGGGAGCAGTCGACCTCTGCCTGGAAGAGTTCAGCTGGCTGAATAGGGCACGGAAGGAGGGATCTTTGCGTCTGGTTGCTGCCGTCTTCTACCAGGGAAGAGTTAGTTGTTGCTCGAACGAAGGAGACGAAGGCGTCGAAATCCCTAGAGTTGAGCAAGAGTCGGCGCACAGGGAACTTCTACGAGAGGTGCAGGCGGTTCGATTGGTCGACTGGGAGCAGTGCATTTGCGAGGGATAAATAGCGCTAGCGGCGGTTACGACAAAGAGGCGGAAAGAAGAGTCTGCAACCTTGATCGACGAAAGAGAGGATTCGAACCTGCCTGGGCTGAAATTCTGCGAACTCCCAGACGGGGAAAGAAGAGGAGAGCGGTGGTTTTGAATCTGTCGAAGGCGTGCGCTAAGGGAGGGAGTTTAAAACGAGCGATCCTCTCGCGTTAATAATGTAACAAAGCGGTGGTTAACACTTTTAATCGTGCGCCTGGGAGGGGGAAAACGCGCAAGGGAGCGGTTATGGAAACCGATCGGGCTTTTATTTATTTTTAATTTATACTAAAATTTAGGGATGCTACAAATATTCCCTCCTAACAAAATTTTCGTCCTTGAAAATTACAAACATAACTGAGTCAAAGAGGAAAACATAGTCTTCATTGGTCCGGAGTTCATCTTCTCTTTCCCATGAATACTCATGCTGACCACAGTTCATCCAAAGGACTTTTATAAAACGGATCTCTCTGTTCCTGAGCTTCTGAATTCTTGAGTCCACGATTCTGACTGGTTTGACACTGATGCTAAGATTTGATTCGATTGGTGCTTCCTCAGTACTGATTATTTGACTAGGATCTCTAACGGTTCTCCTCAGATAGGAGATGTGGAATACATCGTGTAGACCACTCATTTCCTCGGGTAAGGCCAACATATAAGCAACCTCACCTAAGCGCTCCAGTACCTCGAAAGGACCAACGAACCTTGGACTCAATTTCTTTATCCGCTTGATTCGAGAGACCCTTAACTGATCTGACCTTTAGATAAACATAATCTCCCACGCTGAATTCCACTGATCTATGCCTCTGATCATAGTATTGGCCTGACGACCCTGAGCTATTTTCATGCGCTCCTGGATGAGTTTGACCCGTACCGTGGTCTTGTCAATCCATGATTCTTCATTAACAATTCTCTCTTCGCTTTCTGCCCAACACGGCGATGTCCGACAACGTCTGCCATAAAGAGCCTCAAAAGGCGCCATCCCAATGCTTGCCTGAAAACTGTTGTTGGAGAACTCCACCAAGGTGATATACTTCTCCAACTTGCCTCCAAAGTCTAGAATACACATTCGAAGCTTATCTTCCATAGTTCTATTCGTGCGTTCCGTTTGCCCATCAGTCTGGGGGTGAAAGACTGTACTGAACTGTAATTTAGTGCCTAAACACTCCTGAACGTATTTCCACTCCTTAGAGGTAAATCTGCCACCCCTGTCTGAAATAATAGTCTTTGGAACACCATGCAGTCAGACTATCCCATCTACATACCACTGAGCTAATCTCTGACCCTGATCCTTCTCTTATTAGGAATGAAGTGGGCAACCTTGGAGAGACGGTCAACTATAACCCATAAGGAATCATTCCCACTCTGCGGTCTGGGAAGGCCATGAACAAAATCCATCGATATATCCTCGAAGTTCCACTCTGGAATGGGTAGTGGTTGCAACTTGCCTCCTGGCCTCTGACATTCGGCTTTAACTAATTTGCAAGTTTCACACTTACCAACTTACTCTGCCACATCATTCTTCAAACCTGACCACCAAACTAACTTCTTAAGGTCTACATACATCTTCGTATTACTCGGATGTATAGAATATCTGGAATTATGAGCCTCAAACAGGATGTCCTCTCGAAGGTGATTAACATCTGGAACCCATACTCTACTATCATGCAAAAGTAAACCATCCTGAATGCTGAACTTCTTTTTCTGACCTACTTGAGTCAAATCCCAAATCTCTATCATCTTCGGATCTAGGGGTAAAGCTGTTATGATCCTATCTTTAATATCGCAAGTGATTTCCATCCAGCTTAAACTCGCAGAACCAAAACTTGAGCGCGGTATAACACTGATCTCCAATCTCTCCAGAGCTCGCACAATCTCCTCCTGCTGAGTAATGAGGGAATAACTCGAACCTCTTCTACTAAGCGCATCAGCTACCACGTTTGCTTTCCCCGGGTGGTATTGAGTACCAATATCATAATCTGAAAGGAATTCTACCCACCTACAATGCCTCATATTAAGCTCTTGCTGATCAAAAATATATTTAAGGCTTTTTTGATCCGTAAAGATTCCACAAAGAACTTCGTAGAGGTAGTGTCTCCAATCTTCAATGCGAGGATGACGACTGCAAGCTCCAAATCATGCACCAGATAATTTTTCTCGTGAACCTTTAACTGTCTGAAAGCGAAAGCTATGAACTTAGCATGCTGCATAAGTACACAACCTCAACCTTGACCTGAGGCATCGTTATAAATCTGAAAGACATCTGAACCCGAAGGTAGGCTCAAAATCGGGGCGGTCATCAACCTAGATTTCAACTCCTCAAAAGCGAGCTTGCACTCAACTGTCCAATTGAAGGCTTTTCCTTTCCTGGTAAGCGTCGTCATCGATAACGCTATTTTTGAGAAGTCCTTAATGAATCTCCTGTAGTATCCTGCTAAACCAAGAAAAATGCGAACTTCAGTAACTACCTTCGGCATTGGCCAATCCTTTATTACTTCTATCTTCTTTGGATCCACTACAATACCTTTCTGACTGATAACGTGACCCAAGAATGCAATCTCAGAGAGCCAGAACTCACACTTTGAGAATTTCGCGTACAACTGATTCTCCTTGAGAGTGCTCAAAATTGTCCCGAGGTGTTCGATATGATCTTCTTGACCCTTTGAATACACCAGAATGTCGTCTATAAAGATGATAACGAATCGATCCAGGAATTCCCGAAACACTTTATTCATCAGTTCCATAAAGGCGGATGGGGCATTAGTCAGCTCGAACGGCGACCACGAACTCATAATGTCTGTATCGATTGCTGAACGCCGTCTTCTGGATGTCCATATCTCAAATTTTCAGCTGGTGGTAGCCTAACCTCATATCTAACTTGGAGAACGTGCAAGATCCCTCAAGCTGGTCAAACAAATCGTCTATCCTAGGGATATGATACTTATTCTTCACAGTCAGCTTGTTCAGCTCGCGGTAGTCTATGCTCAACCTCAGACTGCCATCCTTGTTCTTAACAAACAACACTGGTGCACTCCAAGATGAAGTGCTGGGGCGAATAAAACCCAGGTCGATCAACTCCTGCAACTGAATCTTCAACTCGACAAGTTCTCTGGGATTCATTCGGTAAGGAGTCTTGGCCACTGGTGCAACTCCAGGTACAAGATCGATTTGGAAGTCAATCTCTCTGGCAGGAGGGGCACCAGGTAACTCCTCTGGAAAGACATGGAAATTCCTGAGCTACCGACATTTCTAGCAGATTAACCTTAGCTTCAGTATTCATCAGCACTAAAAAGGTTGCACAGCCCTTGCTGATGCATCTGACAGCCTTGATTAAGGAGATAATTAATTTGGAGACTCCCTTCATGCCCTGGAAGATAAATGCGATTTGGTTGGGTCCTTCGAACTGTATCACCTTGCTCTTGCAGTCTTCTTTTGCATTCACATCTGATAGCCAGTCCATGCCCACTATTAGGTCAAATCTTGCTATAGGAGGAGTGAAACTTCTATAAAGATTTCAGTTTCTCCAAACCGCACTGGAACTCTACACTTATGTCTGGTCTGCAAAAGCGATCCATTATGCATCATGACTTCTAATGATGCAGACTCTGGAAGGACTCATAAGTCCAGCCTATGCACAAAAGATTCTGCTATGAACGAGTGTGACACTCGTGTCAAAGAGAATCTTGAAGTGTACGTTTCGAATCATAAGTATTCCTACATGCATAAATGCAACACGAGTATATTTTAGTGCCACTAAGGAGGAAAGTACTAAATCGTCTAGGACATAAACATACCTGTCACCTTGTCCTCCTGCTCCTTCGCTTCCTGCTGGCCCAGCCCATAAGCTCTGGGTTGTACCGGACCTCGTCCTGGAGTTGTCTTCCTCTCAGATCCTACATGTGCCTTTCCCTTGTCGGTTCTGCTAGGATCACCAACCTCAAATTTCGACTACAGAAAGAATCACGATTATAAGACTAATGTGGAAATGGTATAAATTAAAATGATTACACGAACGAATGTTCGTTACCTGAACCACATGAGTTCCCTGACAGTAACAGACTATATGTCCCAGTTGCTGGCACTTGTAACAAACCCCCGCAGTAGCTAAACACTCACCCAGTTGGTGGCGGTAGCACTTAGGACATTGGGGGTAATCATTGACCTTGGCCCCGGTGTGACCACCTCTTTTATCATCAGTCCTTTGCTTCTTGTTCCAATTCTTTCCTTGGCTATTCAATAAGGATAGCAGGAGCTCCACATTCACACCGTTCCCTTTAATGAAACGCTGGTAATATCTTGTGAGGCTCAGGAAGCCTGGGAGCTCACATGGTGATTGGGGAATTGGCCAGTCAGTCACCTCTTGGATTTTGGTGGGCTCAACTGCTTTGCCAGTGTTGTCGACGATATGCCCCAATTATGCGACCCTGTCGGGTCCCAAATGAACATTTGGTCCGCTTCTTGAACAACTTATGACCGCGAATGAGCTGAAGGACAGTGCACAAATGTGCCAGGTGTGATGCCCATGTCTTACTGTACACAAGAATATCGTCAAATAAAACAAGAACACAACGTCGCAACATGTCATAAAATACCTCATTCATGAGAGCTTGCAAGGTGGACGACGCGTTGGTGAGCCCGAAGGACATCACGAGGAACTCAAAGTAGCAGTGGTTGGTGCGGAAAACGGTCTTCTCTATGTTGAACGCGACCATGTGCACCCGGTGATACTCTGAGCATAAGTCAAGCTTGGAGATGTAGCGGGCGCTATGCAACTCGTCAAGTAATTTGTCAACAATTGGGATAAGAAATTTGTCCTTCACCGTCTATGCGTTCAGCGCGCGGTAATCCACACAGAACCTCCATGTACCGTCCTTCTTATGGACCAAGGAAGCCGGGGAAGAGAAAGGGGAGACACTATGACAGATGATGCTCTGTTGCAACATGGCGATGCATTTGTCAACAATTGTGATAAGAAATTTGTCCTTCACCGTCTGTGCGTTCAACGCGCGGTAATCCACACAAAACCTCCATGTACCGTCCTTATGGACCAAGAAATCCGGGGAAGAGAAATGAGAGACACTATGACATATGATGCCCTGTTGCAGCTTGGCGGTGCACTGTCGTTCGATCTCATCCTTTTGCAGGAAAAAATAATGGTTGGGTCGGACGACCACAAGGGCCGTGCTCGGCAGGAGGCAAATGCGGTGATCATGTCGTCTAGGTGGCGGGAGGCCCTTGGTGGAGGCCATGGTGTTGCCGAACTCCTGCAAAAGAGCGTCGAGGTCGGTGTTCCCCGTGTCATCTTTCTGCACTAAGATTGATTGCCAGGAAGTGGCTGCGGAGCAATCTGCCATTCCTTTTGGTGGGATCCACGACACCAAGTCATCGTGAGGCGGTCAAAATCCCAAAGCAATGGCCCCAAGGTGCACAACCACTGAACCCCCAAGACGACCTCAAAGCCCCGAAGAACTATCACCAAGAAATCCACTTGCGAATGATGCTCCTCCGCAACAATCAGAACAATTTGGCAAACTCCAGAGCAAGCCATCGCACTGTCGTTGGCCACGACTACGCTAAGGCTGCTCCGGGGAGTTACAGGGCGCTGAAGATGGCCGACGGTGTACTCACTGATGAAACTATGGGCACTGCCCTAGTCCATGGGAGCGACCAACGTCTGGCCGACCACCATAATCCGCATCTGAATCATCTCCCCTACGTGGGGGCTGACAGTAACATGTAGAGAAAGAGTGGGTTCCCTCAGATCATCATCATCCTCCTCCTCCTCGGAGTGGTCCTCGACCTCAATCCAGAAGAGGCGCTTGCATCGGCGACCCCGACTCTAAGTGTCGTCACAATTGTAACAGAGGTTCTTGGCTTATCGGTCGACCATTTCTTTGGTCAATAGGTGGCGGATCGCGGCCGGGTGATCACCCTCCTTGCCCTTATTGGGTGGACTGCTGAACTGGGCCGGTGAAACACTGACACCACAGGAAGGTCCGTCAACACTACGACGTCCGAGGTGTGGCCGATCCATCAAAATACACCTCTTGTAGACACGTACAAGGCTCATTGCGGTAGCAAGGTTTGTCGGATTCTGAAACTCCAGATCCAGACGAAGACCCTCATGGAGGCCCGCTATGAATATGGGCACCCGATGTTCCGGTACATTGGGCGGTGTACGGGCGAGCAACACCTTGAACTGCTCCAAATAATCATCAATGGATCCCGTCTGACGGAGGGAGATGAGGTCGTTGATAGGGTTGCTGCGAAGGAGCGGCCCAAAATGAAGGTTGCAATGGACCATGAAATCCTCCCACGTCAAATGAGGTTTCTTCCACTGCCGTTGGGAAAACCAGAGTTGGACCGAGCCCATGAGGTGGAAGGAGGCAACATTGATCCAATCCTCCAAGTGGTACGTTGGTTGGCACAACATTGCTCGCAATGCGTGGGCCATATCAAGGGATCATCGCACCCATCGAAGAGGGGAAAGTCCATCTTCGCATAGCGGGGGAACGCCGTTGCCTTCAAAACAGGGTGGTGTGAACTCCAGTCGGGATTGGGCTGCTGGGCCGTCGTGAAAGGAGCTAGAAGCGGTTCACGGTGGTGGCGGGGCGGCATCAACGCGTCAAGGTGGTTGCAAATCACTTCAAGGTTAGCGTTGTTGTGAGTCATCATCATTTTCTGAAAGGAATCTAAGAACTGCGACATGGTCTGACCTCCCTCGTCCATGAGAGGAGCATCCAGAAGGAAAGGGGGTGGATGGGTGGGCAGGATACCGGCGCTGCCGTGGGTCAGTGTATTTGTAGGCGGGAGGGAGGCAGGTCGCGGCTGGGTGGACCGAAGCTCGGACAGAAGAACGCGCGCTGACGGTTTTGTTCCCGGCAGAACGAGCGCGCACGACTTCTGTGCGGATCGTTCGGGTATGGGTGCTTAAAATGACGGAACTGGCAGCGTCAGAGGCGGGGAAATGCGGAGGGCCGACAGGAGGAGGTGGTAGCTCTGATACTAAGTTGATGGGGATCCCAGTTTGAGATCTCATGCATGGCCGGGTGACATAGAAATCCTGGAGGTGGTTGGAGTTTCCCTTCTTAGACCTATGAGAACCTGTCTTGATGACGGAGGAGGACCGGCGAGGAGGGAGGAGCAAGCTTTCCGGCGAGGAGCTGGCGTGCTATTTGTGGATCGCGGCTATGGCATGTGGGAGGCGGAAAAGGGGGAGAAAGAAAAGAGGAAGAGAGAAGAAAATTATATTTAATTCTTGTTAATGTCTACACAACCAAGACCTCCCCCCCATAATCGGTGGTCATAATGCGGAAATTATTCCTTGCGGGGTCGTGCGATGTTGGTATGTGACGTCCCAACGTGGATCCGCAACAACAATATTTGTACAATTGCTTCCATTGATCAATAAGTCGCATACTTCCCTTTGAATATTGCACCTGGGTTGGAATATAATCTATATTTGATTATCTTCAATCTACAAACACTATCTCCATCTTAATGCCACTACGTTTTCTACTTGTTCCTGAATCTGCATAGATCCATTAGGGTTCTCGGTTCATTGATGAAGCATAAAATGATGCTTTAGTATACACTTTTAAACCTAGAGCTCTGGTGCCAAATTATGCATTCATGGTATGGTTAAGAAATCAAATCGTTCACAAGAGGAACAGTCCACAAATGCTAGGTAAGCAAATCTAGAAGAACAACTGCCAGTGAAGAAGAATTGTTTATAAACAGCCTCAACAAGATAGTTAAATCACCACAATCACTTCATTACTTCAATATGTGTTCATTGGATCAAAAATTCCATCTAATCTGAATGCTTACTATGGAAACAAATTTTTTTACTACCAAACAACAAACCTGGGTGGAAAGTAAACAATTGAGGTATTTGTTCACCACCTGAAGGTGATAAAGCTACATTTTGAACCCACGGATAAGTCCTCTCCCCACACTCGAAGGGATATCGGATGATCGGAGAGGAAGAAGAGGAGAAACTCCAACATCACCTGACAATTTTCTGTGTGAGGACATCAATCAAATGTGGCTGCCTTCCGGTGCTAAGGTTTGGAAAGTAGTTTTGGCCTTTTCTAAAAAGCCCCAAATATTTAAATATCACAAAAAAAAAATCCTGACATGGTTTGAAATTTGAAAATCTGAAAAGATTGAAATGACAATGCCAAACTATTAGAGTGAAGTAGTTCGTGTTGAATTAAAGATAGAAAATTGATACAGAAAAGAGAGTAGGAGGTTGAATTTGCGTAAGCAGCAAAGCAGAGTAATGCGGCTATCTCATTAATTTGAACAATGTAGTTACATGCTTAAATGGAAAAATTACTCCGAGTTATGTGCGCCGTTACAAATATCCCATTTACTCCATTAGATCCACACTTTTAAAGGTAACACGTTTACATACAGTTACACAAATACATACTTTACACGATTACACACATTACATATTACTTGACACATTAAGCTATCGGGCTCTGATTATATCTTCTCAACACTCTCCCTTAATCAGAGCTTAGTAATGTCCACGATTTGTTCCTCGTAAAAGCAATATTCCAGCTTTAGAAGTTTCTTTTGCACCAGTTCTCTGGTGTAATGGTAATTTAGCTCGATGTGCTTTGATTTTCTGTGCATGACAGGGTTTTTTGCCATAGAAATGGCAGATGTGTTATCGACATGGATAACAAATTCCTTCTCTTCTTCTTTCATATTTCCTAGTAATCCTTGGAGCCATATTCCTTCTTTAGTGGCTTCTCCCAGCACTATATATTCCGCCTCCGCGATCGATATGACAACGCTTTTTTGTTTGGAAGTGTTCCAGGAAATGGGTTTTGTTCCGAGGAAGAAAATGAATCCAGAAGTACTCTTCCTATCTTTGGCACACTCCTCCCAATCACTATCACAAAAACCATTTAGGCACATACGTTGAGCTTCAGAATTATAGAGAAGTCCCAGATTTTGATTCCCCTTTTAGTATCACATGATTTTTTTACGCATGCCAGGTGCTTGATACTTGGTTTAGACATGAACCTGGAGGCTAGATTGATAGAATACTCAATATCAGGTCTGCTGTGCGTTAAGTAGAATGGAGATCCAACTATGCTTCTATAAATCTCTAGACTTGCTCTTCTCCATCAAACTTAAATTACTTATCAGATGTTGATGTGAGAGTAGACATAGGATTACACTCTGTCATGTGGCATCGATTTAGAAGATCATGCAGATACTTCATTTGATGAATGACAAGACTCCCTGGGACTTGTATTACTTGGATTCTCAGGAAATATTTCATTCCTCCCATGTCCGACATTTCAAAATCATGCTTACTTTGCCATTTAAACTCATCTATGAACTCGGTTCTGGTGCCTATGAGTATCAAGTCATCCACATAAAGGCTGAGTATCATGTAATCAGATGCATAGTAGCTTTTGATATGAAGGGAGGCTTCACTGGGGCTTTGTTCAAAGAGATGATCTTTCAAATAAGTGTCAATCCTTTGATTCCATGCTCTCGGCTCTTGTTTTAGCCCGTTTAAAGCTTTTTTCAATTTGTATACTTTGGCTTCTTCTCCTTTTACACGGCATCTTCATTCAATTCCCCATTCAAAAAAGCAGATTTTACATCCATTTGGTGCACTAGAAGTTGTCTTTGTGCAGCAATAACAAAAACCAATCGATGGTCTCCATTCGAGCCATGGGGGCAAACATTTCAGTAAAATCTTTGCCGGACATTTGAGAATAACCCTTAGCTACTAATCTTGCCTTATGTTTGAGGATGCTATCTTCTTTAAATTTTCTTTTGTACACTCGCTTCATTCCCACAATTTCTCTATCTTCTGGATTCTCTACTAAATCCCAGGTATGATTATTTTCTATTGATTGAAGTTCACTCTACGTTGCTTCAACTCAGTGTTCATCCTTGACGGCTTCTTTGTAAGAACAAGGTTCTGTTGCTAAGAGTGCCATGAAATTTGATGAGGAACATGAAGCATATAGATCAGCTAGACTTCTAAATTTTGTTGGAGATGATGAAGCAGAGGACTGTTTGAGCTTGATGATGAATGGTCAGAAGTATGGTGCTGCGCATGGGTAGGTTGAACAGGTGTATGAGTCTCAACAACCCTTTGAGTTTCATTCTCATTGTTGGATGGTATGAGTTCACTGCCTTGTTCAGCTGAACCATCGAGTTCCTGAACAGATACTGCAGATGCAACATTTCATATGGAGTGATCTTCTCTAAGGCTCTGGTGATTGATCTATTAAGAATGTAAATAGTCGTGTACACAGCTTCAGCCCGAATGCCTTGGTAGATTTTTGGAAGACATCAAGCATTTAGTCATTTCCAAAATCGTTCGGTTGCGCCTTTCTACCACGCCGTTTTGCTGTGGAGATCGTGGTGCTGACAGTTGTCTTGCTATGCCATTGTCCTGACGGAAAGATTGAAAGTTTGAACTTACAAACTCCCCTCCCTTGTCTGTTATGGTTTTACTTTGAAGTTCTAGCATTTCCTCAATCATGCATTTAAAATGGATAAACTTTTGAAGTGCCTCAGATTTTTGCTCCAAGAAATATACCCACATATATCGAGTATCATCTACTATTAAGAAGAAAT
Source organism: Dactylorhiza incarnata (assembly GCA_033032865.1). Taxonomy (NCBI): domain Eukaryota; kingdom Viridiplantae; phylum Streptophyta; class Magnoliopsida; order Asparagales; family Orchidaceae; genus Dactylorhiza; species Dactylorhiza incarnata. The sequence continues at coordinate 9,205,962 of JAWHQI010000082.1, read as the reverse complement.
ACCTTTTCTCGGATAGAGAGCATGCAGATGAGGTTCCCCATAGATCCATGTGGAGCAATTGAAGTGGTTGAGAGGCTCGCCAGGAAGATTCTTGTCCGTAAAGCAGCTTTCACATATTAATCTCTTCATCTTTAGTTTAGGAAGTCCTTTCACCAATGCTGCTGGGCTGAGAGAGAGAGTTAAGATCTGATATATTGAGGTGGCCAAACCTGCAATGCCATTTATAAGCTTCATCTTCAAGACCCACATTGAGTGCTTTTACTGAGGCTGATGGAAGGGAAATGGGAATACTTTGTGATCATTCATTGATACTTCAACTAGAATCCTTTGCTCTTTTTATCTTTCATGAAACAGACGTTATTGATACAACTTCATGTCCTTTATGGCTCTATCGAACAACTGACGAACACTGAGTAAATTGTGAGCAAACCTGGGTACATATTGAACATCCTTGATGTATTTCAGTTGTCCATTTGGAGCTTTGACGCAGTTTGTGCCCTTGCCTTGTATTGACTGTGATTTTCCATCGCCCATAACAACTTCAGCTTTTAGAGATTCATCTAGATGTACAAAGGCCTTTTTGTTGTGTGTCATATGATTCGATCATCTTGAGTCTATATACCAGAGATCCTCTTATTTGGTTGTTGACTTCAGGAAGGTAAAAAAGGCATTTGATGAATCAACTTATACTAGGTTTTCTTCTTCAGTTTGCTTGTAATCATCTTCAAACCTGCAGTCACGGTCGATGCGGGTTGTCTTCTTACATCTTTTACACTGGAAGTAACAATCTTTCTTCGCATGATTCATTTTTTTACAAATTTGACATTGAGAGGAATTGATTGATCTTCCGGTTCCTGCATTTCTCCCTCTCCCTTTTCCCGTGGATGAGGAATTTGTTCTTCTTTCATCAGGTTTGCCAGCTCCAAGTGATAATTTAGTATGGAATGCTTGTTCCAATGGTACATCAAACCGTCTCATGCAACTTTCGTGGGAATGTAACAACCCCATCAGTTCAGGAAGAGCAAACACATTTCGGTCCTTCGTTTCTTCTATGGCTGCAACAACATGGTCGAATTTTATGTGAAGGCTTAGAACTTTCACCACTACTTTCTTTTTTTCTATTTCTTCACCCAAGCTTCGAATCTGATTAATAATCCTAGTAGTTCTAGAGAAGAACTCATGGGCAGCTTCAGTTTCCTGCATCTGCAAGGAGTAAAGGTATTTCCATAAACCTTGTAATTTGATGGAAACAACTTTAAACAATCCTTTGAATTCTGGGACTAAGATGTCCCAGGCCTCCTTGGATGTGCTGGCCCCCATTAATCGTGGAATTTTTTTTTCTATTCACACCTTGTTGAATGCAAAATAGGGCTTTAGAATCTTTCTTCAAATTCTCTGCATATCGTTGTTATGAATATGCTAGGGATAGAGAGAAAGCTAGAGAGACTAGGGAAGAAGAGGGAACTAGGGTTTGCTAGAAGAGGAATACCTGATAATAATCTTCATAGCCATCAAGAGGGAGGGGTCCGGGTATATATAATACCCGGACCCAAGGGGGCCGACCGGCCCCCATAGGGGCTGAACCAGTGTGGTTCAACCCCAATTCCTTATATTTAATATTGGCGGGCTGAACCGGATGGTTCAGCCCGGCCTTCTTCCGTCTTCTCCTTTGATCGACGTGCACAGTCGTATCCTCCGCATCCGGTAGAGTCGCCGAGCGTAACATTCCCTTCCCCTTCAAGGGCCAGCTTGTCCTCAAGCTGGAGGCGGTGAGCGCGCGGCTCCTTCCCCGCAGTACTCTGTCCCATCCTGGCTGAACTGAGGCCTTCCAAGCAGTACTCCTTCCCGTGCCGGCTGAACTCCATAGTCATCTGAACCCAATCGAAGGTCACCCGCTTAAGTTGCTGCAGCCACGGTGCGCCCAAGACCATGTCAGAATCCCGGATTGGCAATAAGTAAACATCAATATGCTCGGTGTATCCCTGTATCTGGAACTCCACCCCTTTCATCACCCCCTCGCATTGCAGTGTACGTCCATCCGCCACCATGACGTGGAACGCTGCACTGCCATCTATGACACCCCCCGTCTGCCAGGCCACACCGGGTTGGATGAAGTTGTGAGTGCTCCCGCTGTCCATCAAGAGCGTCACCGTCGCCCTGCCGACCCTCCCAGTCAAGTGTAAGGTCGGAGATGGGGTACCCCCCTTCAGGGCATGGAGGGATACGACAAAGTCGTCAAAAACCAACTCTCCCTCCGCTGCAGTGTGAGTAACATCTTCCGCTTCCTCCTGTAGCATGAATACCTGGACCTTCTGGCAAGCGTGCCCGCGGGTATACTTCTCATCGCAGTTGAAGCATAACCCTTTGTCCTTTCTGGCCTGAAGCTCCTGCCACGTCAACCTCGTCACCGTAGGGCGGCCCCCGGTAGGTGGTTCTTGCTTTTGTACATCTGCACCCGTAGGTGCCCGACCCGTCGTCCGAGTCCTCTGCCGATTGTATCGCTCCTCCTGTATCCTGGCCAGGCTGATGGCACGACTCAAACTGCGTGGCATGTAGGCGTGGACCTCGTCTCTCAGGTGATCCTTCAATCCTGATACAAAGCAGCTCAGCATCGTTTTTTCCTCCCAATTGACCCGATTGGCCAACCGTTCAAACTCTGTCCGGTACTCCGTGACGGTCCCGTTTTGCCGCAATTTCTGCAACATGGCTTCAACATCTTCGTACTCCAAAGGACCGAAGCGAGCAGAGAAGCACTCCACAAACTCCTCCCAGGGTGCATAGTCGCGTCCCCTCAGAAACCATTTTGTCCACTGATAGGCGTCCTCTTCCAGGTGGAAAGATGCCAACTGAACCCACTGCCCCGCCGGAATCTCTTGGTATTTGAAAAAAAGTTCAGCTTTCTGGATCCACTCAAGGGCGTCACCTCCTTTGAACTTAGGGAAGTTCATTCGTGTCAATTTGGGCTGCATATATGGGCGGTGTTCTGCCGGTGCTAGATGGTATGGTGGTGCCGGAGCCACTGCGGGCCCGGGCCGCCCCCGGTCCAGACCGTAGCCTCCTTGTTGCCCTCCACCCCATGGGTTGCCATTTCCATAGTCCGCCGGTCCTCCATATGGCGGTGGCATCGGTCGGATGCCTGCCACACCCCCGAGTGGGGTCGCATTCGCTCCAGTAGGTCGAAAAGGGGCTGCTCCCTGCCCTGGACCCCGCCACGAGGGACCCGGCTGCATTCCCGGTCCGTTCCAAGCATACTGAGCGCCGAACGGCCCATTCGGTGCCGCCGATCCCGATACGTGGATGCCGCCTCCCGTAGACCCGGATCCGGCACCTTGTTGCGTTCCACTTCCGATTCCTGTGCCGTTCTGCGCCGGGGGATGGTAGGATACTTCGGTTTCGGATCCCTCCGCCGCATGGGATTTTCCTTTCAGATTTTGCACGAGTAAGTTCTTGATCTCCTCCATGCGCGCGTCCAAGCGATCCTCTAGATTTTTATGGGAGGATTTCACTTGTTCGTCGAGTGCCGCCACCGTGTCCGACAACACTACGTAGTTCTCTTCGATGGTGGCCAAGCGTGCATTCTCGGCTTCGGTGCGTGTCACCATGGCAGCGGAACCAGACGCCGGAAGCGCTGGAGCAACAGAAGTCGGGGGAGCAGGCAGGAGGCAGGCGGCGGCAGCGGCGGTGGCCCCGGAGCAGCGGGCGGCGGCTGCTGGAGTAGCAGGCGGCGGCCTCTGGAGCAGCAGGCGCTGGAGTCGTCGGATCGGAAAGGAGTCGGCGCTGGAATCCCTGGAAAAGTCGGAGAAGAAGCTCGGAGAAGAAGCTCGTTGTCGAAGAAGTCGCTGGACTCGAAAAAAGGGCAAGGATCCGCTGGATCGGGGCTAGACGAGGCCGACGGAATGGACGTGAAGCAGAACTGTTGCCGAAGGCGCGGATCTGGGGGGGATCGACGCAGATCGGGGGCCGGAAACGGCGCTGGACGCGATGTCGCTGGAGTCGGCAGTCGCTGGAGTAGGCAGGAGGCAGGTGGCGGTCCTTGGAGCTTCAGGCAGCGGACTTGGACGCGCGGGATGGACGCCAGGGCTGGACGCGATATTGATGTCGATGTCGTCGATGTCGTCGAGGTCGGCGCTGGACGCGAAGGATGGACGCTGGAGTCGTCGATGTCGATGGAGCGCTTACGGAAGCAGTCGGCCTGCGCTGAAGTCGTCGATGTCGGAAGCGAGAGATGGAGCGCTGGACGCGAGGGATCCGGAAAAAAAAACGGGGAGGACGAATCCTCTGATACCAAATGTTATGAATATGCTAGGGATAGAGAGAAAGCTAGAGAGACTAGGGAAGAAGAGGGAACTAGGGTTTGCTAGAAGAGGAATACCTGATAATAATCTTCATAGCCATCAAGAGGGAGGGGTCCGGGTATATATAATACCCGGACCCAAGGGGGCCGACCGGCCCCCATAAGGGCTAAACCAGTGTGGTTCAGCCCCAATTCCTTATATTTAATATTGGCGGGCTGAACCGGATGGTTCAGCCCGGTCTTCTTCCGTCTTCTCCTTTGGTCGACGTGCACAGTCGTATCCTCCGCATCCGGTAGAGTCGCCGAGCGTAACAATCGTCTGGTTGTGGCCGCATCAGCTGCTGCATCAGGAGTTAGAGAGGAGGATATCGATGCAGAATCAGATCCCACAAATCCTGTGAAAGAAATAAAGTCTTCATTTGAAGACTCCAATAGTTGTAGAATTCACATCAAACACCGGAACTCCTGTTGGAGACAATTGAAAAGTTTGGATTCCCTCCGTCGCCATGTGATGATATCCGGTGTGGTAGAGATTCTTCAAGGAAGAAGAATTCTCAATGACTAGGATAATCTGCTGGCTTATTCTCTTTCTCACCCCTCACACTCTGATACCAATGTTGAATTAAAGAAAGAAAATCGATACAGAAAGGAGAGTAGCAGGTTGATTTCGCTCAAGCTGCAAAGCTGAGTAATGCGGCTATCTCATTAAATTGAACAATGTGGTTACAGACTTAAATAGAAAAATTACTTGGAGTTATGCATGCGGTTACAAATACCCCACTTACTCCATTACATCCACACACTTTTACAGGTAACATGTTTACGTACATTTACACAAACACACTTTACACGATTACACACATTACATGTTACCTGACACAGCTATCGGGCTCTAATTATATCTTCTCAACAGTTCGGTCCAAGATCTAATGATGCCATTTAAGTAGTGCCCCTATTGTACATGCATCACTCACAAAGAGATCAAAGACAAGTGAACTCATGAAGCTGTGGGCATTGCGCGCTCGCTATATAATTGGTCAATATGTTGTACAATCCTTTATTCAACCTGTTGCTCAATCTTTTGCTCCTCATTAGATTTGTGGGGGCCTTTCTTCTACCTAAACATGGGCTTCTCCTTCGAAGCATGTGAGGATTTTGCACTCGACACCCAATGGGATGTCTAGATGCTCCGCTTCCTTTATAGAGAAAACAAATGAGATAGGTTTTGCGGGTCATTTGTTCTTTAGAAACTTTTTCTTTGCAATGTTGATTTTTTCGTGCTACTGGTGTTGAGTGCACTTGCTAGACACTCTCATCTCCCACCACATATAATGTTCGCTCGCCAACAATGGCTGCAGCTTCTTTTCCAATCATTCCTCCAATTTGTGTCAATATCCTTCAATGACTCACCAATATAATGCATGAGGGAGAGATCTAGCCTCTCCAATAAGGTTATTTTGTCAGGGGAAGATCAGGAAGTCAACTCTCGGTCATCAAAGGTGGTTGTTTACGAGAAGGCAAATATATCCCCTTTCCATGACTTGCTGAAAAAAGTGTCGACAGATGCGACTCGCACTTTCTTGAATTTACTCGCGTTGATATGACTCCTTCTTTTGAGCTATAGGAATTAAATTTATGATTACTTTAATGAGGTTATTGCCTTGTTTCTAGGTATTAGATACGGTTCTATGTCTATTTAAACATCATTTGCGACGCGATTTTGAGACTTCTCTCATATTTTCAGCTAAAATTCATTTTTGCTGAGCTCTCTTCTCTCTGAGTGATCTGTAAGGATTCTAGGCTTAGTTAATGACCCACGGATGCCAAGAAGAGAGGGGACAAGGGAAATATGTTCAATTATTTTATGCAGAAAGTATTGTTCTCAGTTGTGTTATCGCCACAACACTCAACATGAATGTGGGGAAGAGAAATCAGAAAGCTTAACCCTAATGGTTGTGTTAAGGTTAATAATGATGTTGTTGAGCTTACTACTTTAAGTTATCTCTCTTTTGAAGTTTAATTGAACTTTATAGAACTCAATCTTTGTATAGCACTCACTTTAAATAATTTGTTGAACATTTTTTTGTCTACGTTAACGGTCACCTTAGTTTTTCCCATCCCTTTTTTTCTTAACTTATTTTCATCTATTGTTAAAACTAGGCCATGGAGTTTGTACTTGTCTTAACGTTTTTGTTGGAGGCGATTCCAATATTAAAATCAGCTGCTGGAGTAGGTAAGGTCTTTTCACTACTAGCTTGAACTTGCAATCTCACCTAATTCATTTGTCTTCATTGCTTTCCAATATTTCTATCACAATTATTTTGATAATTTTCTGTTCATTTTTGTGAATTTAACATGAATGTTTTTTGCTCTCTTCTGCGAATATTTATTTGGAATGTGGATGTTTCTCTTCCTACATTCTTACTTCTCCTTGTCAAGTTATATGATTGTTATGGAATTTACTTTCTTATGAATATTTTTTATTTATTTGAAATTGATTTAGGCTTGAAGCAATTTAAGCAAGGCTTGAATTTAACATTCCAACCCAAATTGTGAATCTTTGAAGGACAAAGTAAAAAGTTATTAACGCAAGATAGATCTAGCGGGGTAAACGTCTATTCTAGGAATGACTCAATGAATTATAAATTTATCCGCCAACTAGTTTACAATAAATGAGAATTATAAATAATACAATAGGATTGTCACATTCAAGAAGAGTTCTTAAATAGGAAACACGGCTAGGTGTGTACAAGTAAGAGTGTGAGAAAACAAACGCATAAACGAATAAAGCCTAACAAGTCGCAAGATGCCTCGACGCAAATATTACAATGTAATATTCACAAGAAAACATTGAATTGACATATGATTCAACAAAAAGAAATTACTACCAAGAAATAAGTTCATAATAATTATGTGATAGAAGGGTTGGTGAACGTACGGTGAGATACCGATGACTAGAGAGACAACGGTGGACTTAATCTGGACTTGGGATTCATAGGGTTGGACAAGACTTTTCCTGTGTTGAATTGCAATTTCAGGGGGCTGGATGGTGGTGTCCCGGGCTGTGGATGATAGAGGCAGACGAATAGGGCAAGAGGGATACGCCGGGTCGTATTTCTCTCCAATTTCTTTCAACAAAGAACTGATACAAGCATGCCAACTCTAGTGCGATACTTCCCTTATATAGGGGAGGGTTTCAATAAAAAATGCGTGAAACGTAAATAGAAAGAGCGACAATGGAAAATAACTAAATGCAGGAAAAACAATAATAGGTGTTGAAGTTATTAATGTTATATTAATATTTAGGTCTTTAGGACTGTTCCGTTTAGTTCACATTGTCAGTTTGTGTTTAAGTGTCCTTGTATTTCCTATATAATGTCCCTTTGTGGATGAATAAAATTGCACATTTTATTTTCTCTTTTATATTTCAACATGGTATCAGAGCATGAACCTTTCCCTCCTTGAAATTTCTCCCGGTAGCGTATGCGCCGCGGTCTCTTCGCATCGAAGAAGGCTTCGACTTTCGTTCCTGCTTCGGTCAAGTTTTTCGCTTTCGTCTTATGATCTTGACGACGAAAGCGCCAGAGGGATCCTTATCGTCTCGTCTGCTTTTCGTAGCAACCCCCGTCTACTTCTTGTCACAGATCCCTGCGTCTTCTCTGCCGCTGGTTCCCGTTGGGCGGAACCCTCTCCTGGCCTCGACAATCCCGTAGAGCCTGTTCAGCTCATCGTCGACGACTCCCATAGCTTCTCTCGTCGCAGCTCCCTTCGACGATGCCGCTCTAGTTGACAGAGCTAGATCTCGTCCTGTGCATCCCTGTTCTTTGCGAGCGCCAGCTCTGCCAGCGCATATTATTTGGGCTTTCCATTGTTGAGCTCTCCTTTGCTGCGACCTGCCGCCATCCAGCTATTCAATTTCTGCGATTCGGTGTTGCCGTTGCTCCCTCCAGCCGTTCACCCGAGAGGATCTTCCAAGTTGTGAGCATGTATGGGGCAATTCGTGATGTTGCCCTAGAGTGTGGTGAGTATCCCGATCATGCATGCCGCTCCCATCGACTTTTCCGCTTTTCGTTTCTTTCTTCCGATTCCAGCTTCTTCTTGCCGCATTGCTAACCCTTCTGGGTGTTGAGAGCGAGAGAGCAAACCTTAGGGTTTTTTCCTTCTTGTCGTCCACGCACCAGTGCCCGATTCTTTAACTTATTTAGTCACCTCCTTGGATACACTCACCACCCGGTGAGGGGGTATTAGTTTGTATTTTAACACCCCCCTCAAGCTAATACCATAAGCATCCATCATCCCAAGCCTGAAAGAGTAGGAATGAAGTGATTTGCCAGAAACAACTTTGGTGAACTTGTCTGCAAGTTGATCTTCAGAAGGCACAAACACCATCAAAATAGACTGATCCTGGATTTTGTCCCGCATAAAGTGGCAATCAATCTCAATGTGTTTTGTCCTCTCATGGAAGACCGGATTGTTGGCAATATGAATCGCAGCTTGATTATCACAGTGAAGATGCATGGCTTCAAGAACAGGGAAGCCCATTTCTCCCAAGATAGATTTAACCCAGCTGAGTTCACAGGTAGTGATAGCAATGGCACGATACTCGACTTCAGTGGAGGAACGAGCAACGACATTTTGTTTTTTACTTCTCCAGGAGATGAGGTTGCCACCAACAAAGATAGAGTAACCACTCGTAGATCTTCTGTCCAGAGAAGAACCAGCCCAATCGACATCGCAATATCCATGGACCTTAAGGTGACCATGATCCTGAAATAGAATACCTTTGCCGGGTTCCTTTTTTAAGTATTTGAGGATTCGAAGGACAGCTTGATGATGATGAACTTTAGGACTGTGCATGAATTGACTGACCAGGCTAACGGCAAAGGAGATATCAGGTCGGGTGATTGTCAGATAAATCAACTTTCCCACAATACGTTGAAATTCTAACTTCCTCTCAAGATCTGGATATGTCTCCTTGTGAATGTCATAATTAGGATCCACTGGACTATCCACAGGTTTGACTCCCAAATATCCAACTTCACTGAGAAGGTCGAGGACATATTTACGCTGAGAGATCATAATCTTCCCGACAGATCGAGCAATCTCAATTCCAAGAAAGTATCGAAGGAGGCCCAAATCCTTGATTTCAAATGCAGACGCTAGTTTCCGTTTCACTTGAGTAATGTGGCAATCATCATTTCCAGTAATTATGATATCATCCACAAACTATGAGAATAGTGATACATTCCCCCTTTTTGTAGACAAAGACTGAATGATCAGAGATACAACGAGCGAAGTTTAACTCTAAGAGTTTGTTACTTAGCTTGGCAAACCAGGCACGAGGAGACTGCTTGAGGCCATACAAGGCTTTCTTGAGGCGACACCCACAGCCTTTAGGAACATCCATGCCAGGAGGAGGCATCATATAGATTTCCTCCTCCAATTCACCATGGAGGAAGACATTTTTTACATCGAGTTGGTGCAGAGTCCAGGACTTATGAGCTACAATTGACAACAAGATTCTCACAGAGTTCAGTTTAGCAACAAGAGCAAATGTCTCTTGGATCAACTCCCTCGATCTGAGTGAAGCCTTTCGCCACCAGTCTCGCTTTATATCTATCAAGAGTTCCATCCTGAAGAAATTTAGTAGTATATATCCATTTGCATCCAACGGGGTGACGCCCGTGAGGGATAGGAATAATTTCCCAAGTCTTTTGACGTTGGAGGGCATCCATCTCCTCCTCCATAGCTTTCAACCAATGAGGGTTCAAGCTAGCTTCTAAAAAACTGTTAGGAATAGAAATAGAGGAAACAGAAGCAAGATAAGCTTTCAAGGAGTGAGAGAGAGAGTGATACCCAATATACTTATCAATAGGGTATCTGGTATGACCACTATGAATTTGAAGGGCTGGAGTGGTCTCCTGAGTGGTGTTAGTTCTTGGATCTGGCGGAGTGGTGGTGGGTGGTGGAGCATGAGTGTGACCTTCTTGCCCAGTATTTTTTAGTCTTCTTTTGTAGACTTAAAGATCCTTCCTCCTCCTGTACACTCGAAGATCATTGGTGGTTCCTTCCTTCCTGGCAGGAATATCCATACTGCCAGGAGCAATCACATCAACCAGCACAGGTAAGGGAGGGATCGAATCACCCTCCTCTTTACTCTTTTCCTGAATAGTAACAATTTTGTCCTCATCGGAGTAATAAGGGGTATTTTCGAAAAAGGTGACATCTTTTGATATAAACTTCCTTCGAAGAGTAGGAGAATAACACTTATACCCCTTTTGATTAGCAGCATATCCCACAAAGATACATTTTATCGCTTGAGGGCCTAGTTTATCTCTATGAGGACCCACAAGGTGGACAAAGGCAACACATCCAAATATTTTAGGAGGAAGATTGAACAGAGGCATATCTGGGCAAAGAAGCTGTAGAGGACACTTTCCCTCCAAAGTGCCAGTGGCCATCCGATTAATTAGATAAACAGATGTGAGAACACCTTCATCCCATAGCCCCTTAGGGACGTGCATCTCTTGCAATAGGCAACGAGTAGTCTCCATGATATGCCGATTTTTCCTCTCAGCAATCCCATTCTGCTGAGGGGTCCCCGGACAGGAAGATTGGAAAGTAATGCCATGGTCTCCCAGGAATCTCTGAAGATCACTACTTATATATTCACCTCCATTGTCACTTCTAAGGACTTCAATTTTAGTTTCAAACTGGGTCAGCACATGATGATAAAATAACTGAAAATTTTCTGAAACCTCATTTTTTCTCTTCATAAGATACACCCAAGTAAAGCGAGAATGATCATCAATAAAAGAGACAAAATATTGAAATCCATTCACAGAGCAAATATGAGATGTCCAGACATCTGAATGTATCAAATCAAAACATTTCACACTTCGACTCCGGCTAGGAGCATGGATGGTTCTACAGTGCTTAGCTAATTCACAAGACTGACAATTAAGAGGAGTTTTTTTAACATCAACAAAATGCGGAAAGATAGCCTTTAGAGTCTTCAAACTAGCATGTCCAAATCTCTTGTGCCACAACATCAACTGATCATGATTGGTTGGCAACTGTGCACCAAAAGCTTGGCGGTTGTCCATGACATACACACCACCTGACTCATGTCCACCACCAATCGTCTTCCCACTCGCCAGATCCTGAAAAACACAATGAGAAGAGAAGAAGGTAATAGAACATTTGAGTTGTTTGGTTAAACTACTAACGGATAACAGATTTGTAGGAAATGAGGGGGCAATAACCACAGATTTGAGAGACACAAAGGGGGAGAGATGAATAACCCCTTTACCAGTTACAGAAGCCGAGGATCCATCAGCGAGTTTCACGCTGCCAGATGCAGGAGAAATAGAAGAAACCCCCAGAGAAGACCCAGTCATATGGTCGGAGGCCCCCGAGTCAATGATCCAAGGAGTAGAGGGTCCTTTTGAGGACACAGACCTAGTGTGAACATGGGCAGCAGTGCCGGCTAAATCACCAGAAAAGGTCTTCCAGAAATAGTTCTTCCAGTCGTATTGGCTTTTAGGGCCTTGAGTTCCCTCGTCAAATTCTCATTTTCTCCCAGGAGATCCCGTATTCTCCAAGTTGCTATACATAGCTGTTTGAGGTCTCCATATTTCCCATCAGAACCACGGGTCCATCCTGAAGGAACCAAGTGAGGATGAAGATCCCAGCATTTCTCTTTCCCATGTCCTTTCTTTCCACAGTGAGGACACTTCATTCGACTCTTATCATCTTGTCTCATATTCCTTGACTGCCACTTCTTCTGCTCAGCAACAAGGGCAGATTTCTCATGGCCAATATGAACATCTGAACGAGTGGAGTTTATGCGGCTTGTCTCCCCTCGAATATAGTGGGCCACGATTTCCAGATCAGGCACATAATCTCTTCCTAGCATCTGAACTCTCTGAAATTCAAGTTCAGGGGGGAGACCCGAAAGCATTTCGAACACCCTCCGTTGCATAAGTTCCATCTTGTAATCTTCTACAGTCTGGATAGCAGAATATTGATCAAGTTCTGCCCACTTATGGGTCAGTTTGCTATAATATTCCTCAAAATCACTCATCCCTGCCATGTGGATCTGCTCAGTCTGGAGTTGATATATTCTAGCCAAGTCCTTCTTTTTTGAGTAATTTCGCTCGATTAACTCTCACATTTCTTTTGCAGTTTGACAGAACAGGAAGTGACTTGCAATCTTTGGTTCCATAGAATTGACAAGCCAGTTTATCACAGTAAGATTCTCACCTTCCCAGTCCTCATATAGAGGATCAGTCTTGCTTGGGGCTGGCTTGGATCCGGTGATAAATCCAAGTCTTCGACGACTCCCAATGAATATTCGCATAGATTGAGCCCATAGGAGATAGTTTCTCCCATTGAGCTTGATGTGAGTGACCCCTTGATTGAAGTCCATGTTAGAGCTCCCTCCACTGTAGGGTTTGGGTTGGTTAACGGCCCCTTCAGAGGCACTTGCACTTTTCAAGTTGTCCATACGGGCACACAAGATGGCTGGACCTTAGGGAACCCACAGGAAACAACAGCAGCAGCTGGAGGCAGCGACAGAGAAGGACCTTCAGGTCGGGATTGTCCACTGGCAGCAACAGCAGTAGGACCACGACAGCAGCAGCAGGACCACAACAGGATCACGCGAGCGGCAGGGACGGAGCTTCAGGACGACGACAGATCACGACGCTCCCGTACGACGGCGAGAGCAGGACACGACGGCAGGGACAGAGCTTCAGGACGACGACAGATCACGGCGTCGGAAGCAGGCTCCAATCGATCAACGGCGGGATCGGCTCGAGACGATGACGGGATCGGCAGCAGGCACCGAACGACGGGATTGGCTCGTGCCGACGAACAGATCTTCAGAACGACAACAGAGGACGACGAGAACGCACGCAGACGAAGAGGATAGGAGGAACGCACGTCGAGCCTTCAGGTCGACGGGAAGAAGCTCCCCTCTGATACCATGTTGAGAGCGAGAGAGCAAACCTTAGGGTTTTTTCCTTCTTGTCGTCCACGCACCAGGGCCCGATTCTTTAACTCATTTAGTCACCTCCTTGGATACACTCACCACCCGGTGTGGGGGTATTAGTTTGTATTTTAACACTGGGGTGTTGATTTCTCACTGATCAGAAAGCTTGTGTTGTTTTTGTAGTCATTTTTGTGTGCCTTTGCTTGATTATTGTTAGTGTTTTCTACTTGTTGTTGTTATGCCATCCTGCACGTGTGTCCCACGTGATGGGGAGTGTTTGAGATGAAGGGGTCTCTAATGGTATTTCCCGACTCTCGCCTTAGTCCCGCACGGTCCTCCCGGCTTATGTCTTGTGTTATTTCCGTCTCCCCATTTTTTGTTGATTGGTACATGTGTTGTGGTACGACCTTTGTTGATTGTGCTAACTTCAGTAGGTTGTGTCGTGTGGGACCGTGTTGTACGAGATTGTGTCGTGTGGGACCATGTTGTGCGAGATTGTGTCGTGTGGGACCTCCCTTTGTGCGGATTATCCCCGACGGATTATCCTTGGTTGCCCGTTTGATAATTAATACCACATCTTCCGCTACCTTCGATATGTTGTGCGTGTATATGATGTTGGTTGCTCTGATTCCGGCGAGTCTACATCGTGTGTGGGACATGCGTTATGTGTGGGTCCGCGTCGTGTGTAGCTATGACCCCGGTTTGGAATTTCCCCCGACCGCACGTCTGATGTTTTGTCCCACATCGCCTACCTCCATTACCTTTATATGATGTTTTCAAGCTAGAGGTTTCCCTTCCAGCTTGAGAGGGGGAGGGGTGTTGAAGTTATCAGTGCTATATTAATATTTAAGCCTTCAGGAGTGTTCGGTTTAGTCCCTCATTGTCAGTTCGTATTTAAGAGTCTTTGTATTTCCTATATAATGCCCTTTGTGGATGACTAAAATTGCACCTTTTATCTTCTCTTTGATATTTCAACAATAGCACGCAAAAATAGGAAAACAACAATAGGAAAGCAACAATAGGAAATCATTAATAGAGAAGCTGCAATTTAAAAGAATTCCTCCTTTGATTAGGCCTTATCCGGCTCACGCGCACGACATGTGTATACACGTGCGAATCGCCTCCCGCCGATGGGATCTCCCGTGTTCATATCAACACTCCCGGTTTCCATAACGACCTTGTCCTCAAGGTTGAAATCTGGGAATTGCGCCTTGATCTCGTCCGCTACATTCCACATGGCTTCTTCGGCTGGCTGCTTTTCCCCTAGATGAGGACCTGCCGCATGGGCTTCCCTTGAATGTGCTCGGCTCGAGAGCCTAGGACTGTAGCCGACGCGTAGTGTGGAATTGACTCCAGGATTAACCCTTCGGTAGAGTGGCCTGAAGGGGGTGGTTCCCCAATGATCACTTGAGCTGCGATACATGGAGGACCAGGTGTATGCGGCTAACGGTTGGCAGCTGTATGCGTTAAGTTACCTCCCTTATTTTCCCCAAGATCAGGAAGGGACCATAGTATCAGACAAAAATCTTGGGATGTAGTTGTTTGGCCAATGAACTTCGGCTGTGAGGATGTTATTTGACGAACACGGTCTCGCCCGGTGAAAATACCACCTCGCGGCTCTGACGGTTGGCTTGCTGGTCCGCCCGTAGACCGTTTGGAAAGGGGTTACTCCCGTGGTCGATTGATAGGAAGTATTGTACCACAGTTCGGCCCATGCGATCCAGTGGGTCTATTGTCGTGGCTGCTCGTTAGCAAAGCATTGCAAATACATGCCGACACAGCGATTGAGAACTTCTGTTTGCCTGTTTATCTGCTGGTGGTATGCTGTGCTGAATCACAACTTGG
Source organism: Dactylorhiza incarnata (assembly GCA_033032865.1). Classification (NCBI taxonomy): domain Eukaryota; kingdom Viridiplantae; phylum Streptophyta; class Magnoliopsida; order Asparagales; family Orchidaceae; genus Dactylorhiza; species Dactylorhiza incarnata. Next base: position 9,190,828 of record JAWHQI010000082.1, on the reverse strand, counting down.
TGCCGTGTTAGAGGAACATCTCTTGCCAAAAATCACTCATGAATATCGGGTTGTGATCACTGACGATGGAGAGCGGGAAGCCATGGAGTCTGACCACCTCGCCTATGAAAATTCTGGCGTTCAAATTGCTTATGATAATTTGTAGCCTGGAAAGGTATTTCGATATTGCTTATGATAATTTGCAGGAAGAAGCTTAGAAGCTCAACATTGATCAATGTCAATTCTTATGACAGAAAGTCTTTCTGCAAACGAACAATAAAAAATGATGAATGTCAATTCCTATGACAGAAAATCATCATACAGTCGAACAAAAGATTTGTATTTAAACTCAATGTCATTTCCCATGTGTATTAATATTGGATTGAAAACCAATATTTTAATATCAATGTCTGTGAAACGAACGGACCCTTAGGGATTAGTAGACTCCGGGGTATAACTGGAAGTGATTTCAAGGATTCTGTACTTAAATTGAGTGTCTTATTTGGGTCTCATCTTCAGTATGACTAGGCATATGTTCAAGGCGATGTCGCTTTCTGGAATATCCATGATAATCACAATGTTATCTTTCCATACTACTGGGTCAGAGATAGACTCATTCTCACTACACAACAGTGAACTCTTCGTAGGGCAATGTGCTATGATAGGAGTAGTTTGACTCAACCTCTTAGGTAGTATTGCGTCGTGCGTTAAGTCGTTTGTAATGTGAGCAAAGTGAGAGTCTATGCGGCCACATTGAGCTTACATAACTTTTTGGAAGTCAACATCTATGTATTGGTAACATTTTCAGGATGATGACTTCTATGAGGCCCCTGATAAACACCGGGTTGTGTCAGGGGATTAATTCGATTCTTTCTCATGGATGGTTAGGGATGAGGACGAACATTATATGGGTATGACCACCTCTTAGGAGAAGCTCCATGAGGGGCCCCTGATAAACACCGGGTTGTGTCAGGGGATTAATTCGATTCTTTCTCATGGATGGTTAGGGATGAGGACGAACATTATATGGGTATGACCACCTCTTAGGAGAAGCTCCATGAGGTTGAACGTAATGAGGCCTCGATCCTCAAATAGAGGAGAGAAATAATAATGATATCCCTGGTAATAATATTGTCGACTGAGTATAAACGCGCACCAGATCCTCAAATACATGAGATGAGTAACAACGGTAGGCTAGAGGATGATCATTATGACTATAATCAAACCGTGCTAGAATAACTATTATGACATGCATGATCTATGAGCTCTATTCTTGTCCATCTTAGACTAAGCCCGAACCTGAGGCTTTGATACCAAACTGACGCAGGATGAGTCTAGCCAAGTAAATGTCGATTATATGAATAATAATTTATTCATTCAATGTCTAAACTTGTAAAAGTCAGAATTATAAATAATACAATATGATAGCCACATTTAAGTAGGGTTCTAGTAAAGGAATAAGTTTCGGTGTATACAAGTAAGAGTGCGGGAAAACAAATATAAGGGCAAACTAAACTCGGCAGTTTTCAGGATACTTAGCACAAAGATTACAATTCAATATTCATAAAAACAGTGAATTACACACATTTCAACTTAACGAAATTACAGCCAATAAATGAACTCAAAATAATCACGGGATAGAAGACTTGGTGGACGTCCGTTGAGAGATCGATAGCCGGGGAAGCAACAATGGAGTGAATCTGGACTTTCAGAGGGGATTCAGAGGGCTGGAAGGGGCTGTTGTGGTGCTGATTGACAATTTCAGTGGATTGGATGGTGGCTGTTGGGACTGGACAGGGGCCGGGGTGATGTTTGGAGCAGCGAGAAAGCATCAACAGTGATTGTACAGGGACTGGATAGCATGGACACAACTTCAGGTAGCTGGACATAGCCTGCTTTGTGGATTCCTAGATTATAATAGTGGAGGAGAGGGGCAGCCTGTCGATATGGGACTGCTTTGAATATAGTGGCTGATGTTTGGAGCAGCGGGGAAGGAGTGAAATTGTGACTTTTGTAGCTGGAAGGGGTTTAAACAGTTTGAAGACGTGAACGGGGGAAACAATTACTATGGGAGTGGATAGTTGTCGGTTGAATTGAGGATGTCAGCCGACTGCTATGGAGGAAATGTAGCGGCGACAGTGGTTTGAGAGGAGTAATGGGAAGTTATGGGTTCTAGATGGTTGGGACGGGAGTGGGAAATAATCCAGGCTGCTGCCATATTTGGTGGGGAGGCGGGGCCTGATAGTTAACGAGAATGATTGGGAGATGGTTTAATTTACGGACAGTGGAGGGGCTGTTTAGCAATAAAGTAGTGGGGAATTATGGAGGTGATTGAGGATTAATTGGGTAGTTATTTAGGGAGTAGTGGATAGTTATAAAGTTAGTGTGGTAGACTATGTGTGGTTAAGATAGTTATGCGAGTTTTATGGGAAGTTATGAGTATTGGAAGATGGTTACTGGGTAGTTATGTGGGAAGTGGGGATAAGTGCAGGTGGCGGTGGAGAGGAGAGGGTTGCCTGCCGACCAATGTGGTGGCCGGTGGTGGTGATGTCCGAAAATGGTGGAGGGATATTCCTAGACTTTGCCCTCTTGTTCGACTTCGACATCCGGTGAACAAAAGGTGAAACTTTCTTTATTAATTTTCGATCACCTCTAAATGATCCTTATTTATTCACTAAGGATTCTGTCACGACCCGTCTAAAAGCAAAAGACAGAGCGCGCTTCGTGCGGGTCGTGATGCCATAGACACGAGGGAAAGAATCTCTATGTCTGTTAGGCGGAAGCAGATATACTGATAATTAGTTTTTGAATAATTACTTTAGAGTAAAATAGATTGCTTTTATGCGGAAACGTTAAAATATGACAGTAAGATTATTAGATGCACATGTATTTTTAATAAAACTATGATACATGTTCAGATACAGATTTTTATACAATGACAATCTAGAGAAATGAACATGTAAATCATGTCAAATTCTTATACATATATTATTTAGCCTACCAGTTGTCTATGATAACAGAGAAAATGACTGATCGTAATTATTACATAAAAGAAATATCTGACAGTTAAATAAAATGAAACATAAACATAGAACCTGTCACGACAAGTAAATAAACATCCAGAAGCTGGAGCTTGACGCATATTGGGCTCAGGAAGCAGGCGGCGAAGTCACGGATGCTAAGACAAATTCCAAAACAAGAAGAAAAAACCGTCAAAACATTGAAATGAACAGGAGCAAAGTAAAATAAAGTACGAGCGGGAGAAACCGAAATATTTGTGCACCCGTTTTCATGAAGCAAACTAATAAGCCAGACAAGTAAATGAGTCAAGCAGAAATATCTAGAATTATTAGACTACTCCGGGGTAAAGCAGGTACTCGATTATGTAATGACCTAAGCTGGAACAAATGAAAGGTGTATGTGTCTTTAGTTGAGGCACATGATTCATGATTCAAAAGGATTCAAATTCAGATGCAAGTCTTATCAGAGATTCAAGATTTCTGCCCGTGATCTCTAAGGGGCGGCTCTTTCGAACCCTCACCCTTGAGCCAGGGAGTTCATGCTAGCTATGACCGGTCCTTTGTTCCCGTTAGGGATTCAATAGGGAACCTAAGTCGAGGAGTTGCATCAATTAAACACCACCTTTCATTGTTCGCTTACGTTATTAATGAATTAAATACTTCATAATTTAATGATTTCTATCGTGTCAAGATATGTTACCAATTACTGATCAAGATATACAAGAGTAGAATTTACAAACATGAAACGGGGGGATCAAGTCATGGAACAATAATTACACAAGTCTTAGAGCCAGACAGATATAAGAAACAAGATTCGATGACACAAAAGAAACTAGATAAAGAGTTTTGAAAACTTGCGGGTTCAAGTTTTCACGAGTGATAAGATTAATATGCATAATTTTCTAGGGTACCAAGTATTCATTCAGATTAATCCATTCCAAGACACGATTGATTATCTTCTAAGTAAACATGTGTACGATCCGAACATTATACAAAACACAAATCACTTGATTGCTACAAGGAAACCTTATCAATTATCATTATGACCATCGTTGCTCAAGACCGAAAATTCTACCATTCTTCCAATTATACATCGAATGAGAAAATTAATCATCTAAGTGATTTCCAAATAAAAACATTCAGGATCACAAACTCATGTCATTTCAAATATATTAAACCATAAACTACTAACTTGCAGATTAGACATTCAAGATTTAAATTCATTTGGCAGATCAACAATTCATGAGGGAAGTCAAATAAACTCAATGCTTGCAAGAGAGAGGGATCTCTACTTGCCTTAAGGTGTGGCTGAAACTGACGGCGGCGTCTAAGCGGCGCGAGCAAAAGTCAGAAACCCTAATTCGAACCTGTTAAAGAACGACGAAAGCGATATTGGAGAAATTCTCTACGCTAACACAAACAATTAATTTACAAAATCCAAAGCACGAGAGGGTTTATGAATTACCTCCCTCAAATGTGAGGGGCGAGAAGATTACCATGCAGAAATGGGGATTTGGCGGCGCTTAGGTTAGGGAAACCCTAAATCAGAGAGGGCTTTGGAGAGATTCCGCCAATTAGGGCGACGAATGGCCCAGGGGAGCACGAAAACCTAGAAATTGGACGATTATAAGATGAGCAAAAAATCTGAAATGCAATTATACGCAACTTGGAGCACAAATTTGCAAAATAAATCAAGCAGAAATCTGAAAGAGGAGGGAAAAGCGAGATCCTTACCCAAGGAAGTTGAATCATCCTCAAGGAGGCGAGGGAAGGAAAACCCTAACTGTTCCCCTCACAAACACCGGCCAAGACGAAGAGGAAAATTGGGCTGCCGGCCTGAGGAAGAGGAGACCGCTGCTGCCGGCCCCTTGGAGGAAGAAGAGGCTGCCAGCCCTAGCTGATCGAAGAAGAAGCAAAAAGGGGAAGGAGGGAGAACTGTTGTCCACGAGAAGGAGTTGCTGTCGGCCACAGAAGGGGGAGGTGAAAAGCTGATGCGGCTTGGGGAGGAGGAGCTGCCGATGATGCTTGGATGGAAGGGCTCCCGTTGGCCATGAATAGAGGAGATGGATGGGGAGCAGCCGACGGCCTTGAGGAAGAGAAGTAGGGCTGCGATCGGGAGGACATGGGGGCGCGAGAGACGAGCGGCAGACGGGAATCGGGAGCGAGAGAAGCGGCTTGTGGCTTGCGGGAGATTAAATCGGGGGGCTGGGGGCTGCAATTAGCAAAAAAAAAGAAACCTAATTCTTTTTACAAAATTGCCACTTCAATTTAAACCCTCACTTTTATTTCGATGTATAAAAAAATGGGTTGTTACAGATTCACCATGGATGACCATGATTCTCCGATCATGACGACCTTCAAATACACAAAAATAAAATTCATTGTGGTTACTCAATCCTCTGCTGAAGAAGAATATTGTGTCTTGACTTTTTCTTGTGAATTGATATGGATCAAATCAATTTTGAAGAATTTTGCTTTTGTATTGAAGGAGCCATGGTGTTATAATGTTTTAACCAAGATGCAATTAGCGGCTAATCTAGTTTTTCATGGAGGACAAAACATATAGAGATTGAGTGTTATTTTGTGTGAAAAATTTCAAAATAAAATCATCTCTTTTTTCCTTTGTTTATGCTGGCGCTTAATTGACAAATATGCACAGTACAACAACACTCAAGCCTTTATCCCACCATTGCGGGGTCGGTTATATGAATCATTTGTCGCCATTTCGCCCTATCTTTAATCCTAATCTCACTAATTTCTAGGTACATCATATCTTTCCTTATAGTTTCATTCCAAGTCTTTTTTGGTCTACCCCTCCCCTGTTTAATGTCTAGTAGATAAACTCTCACAACGTCTAACAAGTACCTTTAATGGTCTCCTTTGTACATGTCCGAAGCATCTTAATCGAGCTTCTCGCAGCTTCTCTACAATTGGTGCCACTCCTGTCTTATCCCTGACACATTCATTCCTAATTTTATCCAGTCTCGTGTGCCTACACATCCACCTAAGCATTCTCATCTCCACACAGGTAGGTGGACTTCTGTCCTACATCACATTGCTGGTCTAATTGCAGTGCGGTAAAATTCGCCTTTAAGTTTTAATGATACTTTACGATCACATAAAATCCCTGACACGCATCTCCACTTCAACCAACTTGCTTGGATTCTATGCATCACACCTTTATCTACACCTCCATATTCTTGAACTATCGATCCCATAAATTTAAAGTACTCACTATGTGAAATATCTTGGTCACCCAACTTAATGACAGAGTCATCCGTCCTTCTTGCACTACTAAATTTAAGCTCCATATACTCATTTTTGTCCCGCACAACCGAAAACCCTTCTTTTCTAAAGTATCTCGCCAAGATTCAAGTTCCGTGTTTACACCCTCGCGCGTTTCATCGTTTAAAACGGTACCATCTGCAAACAATAAACACTAAGGTATTGCTTGTTGGATATGTCCGTTGAGCTCATCTAAGACAAGGGAAATAGATAAGGGCTAAAAACTGACCCTGATGTAAGCCACAATGATTGACAATTCTTGTGTTAATTCTCCAGAAGTCCTCACCCTCATCACCGAATTTGTATACATATCTTTGATTATGTCAATGTATAATACATTTACACATTTTTTTCTAAGACTCTCCATAATACCTCTCTTGGAACCATATCATAAGCTTTTTCAAGATCGATAAACAATATATGTAAATATTGTTTTTTTCCCGATAGTTGTCAATGAGTCTTCTCAAGAGGTGTATAACTTCCATGGTTGATCGCCCTGACATAAATCAAATTGATTCTCCGAGATGCTAGTCTCTCGTCCTACTCTTCTCTCTATTACTCGTTCCCATAGTTTCATGGTATGTCGCATTAATTTAATTCTTATGTATTTGACACAATTTTGTATATCTCCTTTGTTCTTATACAAAGCGTACCAAAATACTTTCTCTCCATTGGTCGACATCCTATTTGTATTCTGTATCTTATTGAAGAAACACGCAAGCCACAAAATTCCTTCCTTCCCTATGCATTTCCATACTTCGATTGGTATATCGTCTGGTTCAACCGCATTTTCATTTTTCATCTTCTTCAGAGCATCTAATACCTTCGATGCTTGAATTTTACGATAAAAGTTATGTTCAAATATTCCTCCGATTTACTTAACTCTTCCATGCTCAGTTCATTATCTTTTTCTTCATTGTAGATTTGATAAAAATATCTTTTCTATCGCTCCTTAATAACTGCATCATCCATTAACACCTTATCTGTTTCATCCTTCATGCATTTAACTTCAATTAAATCCCATGTCTTCCTCTTTCTAGCGCAAGCAATTTTATATATATCACGCTCTCCATCTTTGGTATATAGTCGCTTGTAAATTTTTTCATAAGCTTAACTTCTTGTTTTACTTACTGCTTTTTTAACTTCTTTCTTGATGACTTTATATCTTGCCAAATTTTCATCATTCTTATAAGCGTAAAGTGTTTTATAGCTAGTCCTCTTTACCTTCACTTTGTCTTGCACTTCCTCTTTCCACCACCAAGATTCTTTATATGTGAGGGCTTTTGCATATTTAACACTACACCTAAGTCCTCTTGAAGGTGCAACGATCCTTGCCAAGACGCCGCATTCAGACAATACGACGAGGACTTTTGCATATTTAACACTAAACTCAAGTCCTGGAGTTGCAGCGGTCTTTGCCAAGACGCCACATTCGGACCATACTGCGCGTTCCTTACGGGGAACAACCTAACTTTTGCACAAATTCTCAAACGATCCATATTCATAAGGGTGACTAAATTTTACACTGACCGTCTACCTAACACAACCCTCACCATGTTTCATCTGGGCTTTTGATCGACATAGGCTGGTTTGTGTTACCAACATTGTATTTGGAAAAAAAATTATAGGCGCTCCCTCAAGCTTGGAATGATGCATGCTTATTGTGTTAGTTTAGGAGGGGGAGGGCGAGCAGTAGGACAAGGGGGTGGGGTGTAAACTTAAGCAAGCCTATTGCCACTTGTTGGCCGCCATATTGCCAATAGGAGTACCTAGGATTTTCATTACCTTTCTTTTCTACCTGGCAGGAGACTGAGCCGCATTGCTCCAAATTCATGAATGACCCTGCCACATATCATGAGATTAGCTGCAGCACATTGTAGATCTCTCCGGAAAGTTATTGGCAGATCGTTAATCCACACAAAATGGGCTGCTCTGATCGTCGTGTAGGCCGTTGGAGTCGTGATCCCCATCATTTCCCCCGCCTTGAAATCATTCATTCCCGTTAATGAAGATGGTCGTGCTCTCGTCTGAAGACGAGGTGAATCCTTTTAGCTTTGATGTTGTCGTGCTGTGGAGGCTGAAAACCGTATTGCTAAAGCCGATGTTGACGATGGAACCGAGGATGGTACTCCTGAAGCTGGCGACAACGCTGTAGGTGGTGGTGTTTCTATAGGAGATGGTGATGAAGATGTCAGAGTTAAAGTAGAGGAAATCAGTGTTGAAGACGACATTACTGTTGTCGTCTACGTCGAGAACGGTAATGGTGCTAAATGTTGGATATGATACTGTTGTAGATGACAATGAAGGATGATGCTGATAATGGTATATTGTCAAAGAAGGTGCGTGAAGTGGTGCTGGTGGTACTGTTGGAAGTTGGGTGGTAAGAGGAGGCTGATGGTGGAGATGGTAGTGTATGTAGGGCCGAGGCTCTGAGACGGTGGAAGTTAACCGACTCATGTAATCACGTGGCTCATCAAATGAGGTCAAATTTTTAATGTTGAATACAAGTAAAGTTCTCGTATTCCGAGAAATATTAAATTCGTAAGCATTTATCCAAATTTTCCTTATGGTTGTATAAGGTCTCATTCTCCCTGCATTTAATTTCCCCGCAGTTCCTCGTGGGAACCTCTCCGCATGTATATAAACCATGACATATTCACCTGTTTGAAACTCTATGCTATCATGTGATGATAAGCATAGGATTTATAAATTTTATTATTGCAAGTGATCCTGTGCTCATTTATGAATTCGTAATGCTTGGAAGTTGAACTTGCATTTTTATTTTATTTTTACATATGGGTTTGAGGCTAGCATTCACAATTTAAGTCGATGTGCTAAATTTAGTTTTACTCATTTATGAATTTCTTCATGGTGAATAGCGATCTATCAGTATAAAGTTCATGCTTATGTTCAGTTTTTGAACATTCTTTGTATTGTGTGAGTCTGTACTCCTGATCACTGAACTGAACATACAAAAGATGTTTATTGGCACCAGGGAAATTTGTTGTCGGAGTAAAATTACCAAAATTTTGCTCATATTATTCCTTTTTCATCCCAGTTTCTTACTCACAAGTTCTTGCATTTGTAGCAATCATAAGAATGCTGCAAAATTTCATACGAGGGAGAATGATATTCTTTAAAGGTTGATCGTGACTTATTTAGCATGCTAACATCATGGAATTTGCTAGATCATTTTGATCTGCTTATAAATCAAAACAAGCTTTGCCAGCTAGGAATTTTCTGACATTCAAGCATGCTTGTCAAGCCAGTAGGCATGCAGAAACGCATGTTTGTTTATGAATTTTCATTGCTATTTACGTGGACAACACTCTTCTTATTTTTCAACTGACTGTCGCTATATAGTTAAAGGCTTGGATGGTGTTGTTGTAGTTGTAGTACTGTAGCTATATAGTTTTTTGTTCTCTTCCCTTGTATTCCTCAACGTGGACTCATCGTTTGCCAACTGTGTAGTGTATTTTTCTATAGCTTATTCATTCTGGTGAAACTGTTTATGGCATACCTATTTTTGTTCTCCATATTTTTGGGATTCATTTTTTGTCCTTACCTTCTATGAGTTCTTCACTCTTTTTGTTATTTTTTACTTTATTGTTCAGGCCATATTGATGATGAAATGAGCATGGATGAGCAAATAATATCTTTGGATACAAATCTCGAAAGGCAGATTAAAGATGGAATGGATTCACATCTTTTTCAGCTTTTGGTATGTTACTAAGTGCTTAAGGATCACCATGATTTGTTTGGAATTTTTTCGTGTGATAACTTTATATTTGAGTCATGGGCAGGTAAATGCATTGTTTAAGGATACATCACTTATTCATCAGAGTTATGAAGCTGCACCATCTGATGAAGAAGTTGAAGCTGTTGGTTCTGTTTGTTCTTTCCTGCATGTCACATTCAGTACATTACCTTCTGAACGCATCATGACTGGGCTAGCTTACGGAACCGACCTCGTTCTTGTATTATGGAATTTTATTAAGTATTGCCAAGACAATCAGATCTGGCCTGCTTTCAGGCATCTCACCGCATATATTCCTGATGATGCTCCATGCTGGCTATTATCTTTGGCTGCTTTCTGTCCTGTGTATAAGTAAGGCTGTTTGTTTTGGTGATTGTTTCTTTCCAAGAATATCATATCTAGAAATTTTAATTTGCTTCATTGTTTTTGTCCCGAGTCCCATCCCTTGAGCATTTTTTAAGGCAAATTACATGCAGGTTTTTGAATTGTAGAACACACTTTGTAACGGCTCCCCTTTAACGGAAGACACCACCATTGAATATTTACATTTCATGCATCGTCAAAGTCCGAAGATAAGAGCATTTGACATGCATCACAAATAGAAACATTCATTATATGATAAAGTACTAAAAGAAAAATGCAATACAAAATTGAACTTTTCTTCCACTACTGAAGTTCAAAATTTTACATGATAATTGCCCTTAATATATACACAATATAAGGGCAAAAAAATAATATAAATTCATGATATCCGATGTTCGGCTGAATGCATGAATTTTGTCACAGGAATTCGAATTAGTAATTCTGCTGTTCGGCTGCATGTTAGAATTTCATTGATGGAATTGAAATTTAAAGTTTAAAACAATGACAAAATTGAAATATCAAGACCATACATAAACATGAATAATGTCAACATCTAAATAAGTTCACTTAAAATAATAAAAACATATATAAATATAGTCCACATATAAAAACACTAGTCCACATATAATTAATCTCACAAATATAAGCGGAGCCAGGTCCTCCTGATTGGCACCGACAAAGCCATGAACATGTCGCTCTTCGGTTCGTCAACACTCAACACATTGATGACATTTATGATCTCATGCTTAGTCAGATCCTTAATAGCTGCAATGACCGCATATATCCTGTCGGCTCTTGAGATTGGTGGTGGAGGTTGAACCTTTCAGCTATTAGAACATTTCAGCCATTGCAACTATTACAGATCTGACTGAGCATTAGATAATATATGCCTTCGATATGATGAGCGTCGACGAAACGAAGAGCGACACGTTCATGGCTTTGCCGGTGCCAATCAGGAGGACCTGACTTCGCTTACATTTGCGAGATTGATTATATGTGGGCTTATGTTTTTATCCGCGGACTTTATTTATATATGTTTTTATTATTTTAAGTGAACTTATTTAGATGTTAACATTATTCATGTTTATGTATGATCCTGGTATTTCTATTGTCTCATTGTTTTAAACTTTAAATTTGAATTCCATCCACTGAATTCTAACATGCATCTAAACATTGGAATTACTAATTCTAATCCCTGTGACAAAATTCCTGCATTCAGTCGAACATCAGAATTGGAATAGACTTCAATTTCAATTCCCGCGGGAATTGGAATTGAGCCAATTCCTATTCCTTTCTCCCAATTCCCGCGAAACGAACAAAGCCTAATATATGTCAATATCTAATGTGCAAATTATACTCAAATGCATATAACAAACATTTTCTTTTCATTAATCATAGCTATGAATATCGTATGTGTAACTCATTAAATTAGTAGAGCATAAGTTAAATATGTAAATGCTTATTGTGGCTTTACCCTTTCTCTCAATCTTAGAATTGCACAGCCATTGAAACCGTCGAAATTATTTCTTCAAGTTTTTTAAAGGGATGATGGAAGAAAAGTAAGAAACAAGTCATATTTCATCATAATACCCCAAAACAGCCCTAATTTTCATATAGATGGAAGAGAAGAAGAAAAATCGAGTGATTTAAGCTTATTTTGCAAAACTGGGGTTTCCTGCTATCCCTGAAATGCAACTATTGTAGCCACCATTCAACATAGAAATGAAAAAAGAGTGAAGATAGAAGTATTACCGTGGATTTAAACCCAAAATCCCACTAGAATACTCAACCTCCGGTGTCGATCGGCTAGACGTGCATTGCACAATAGTAGGGAACAACGAGGGCTCGGAATAGAAAGCTCGGGACTAGAAAGTTCTCGATATGAATCCAATCGAGAGCAGCGCCATATAAAAGCCATTTTCTAAAGCCAACACCGATAAACCCCTTAAAATCCAGCCGATCATCTCAATCCACTAAATTGTTTTTATCATTATGGAGTCTTTTTAATAATGTTTTATTTTTAATAATATCTTAAACTTCAATATTAATACTAGAAGACATGATTTAGCTCTTAATGCGTTTGTCGTTGCTTTACACTTTTTTCTGCCTGACATCAAAAAACACCATAATTTAGGGCCATCATGATACTACCCTCCTACACACAACTCCATATCATAATCTTACTGTTAGTTTTTGTTGCAAGACTCTAATTACTCCATAATTTTATGCTCAAACTAAGGAACTTATTGTTGATATCCCTGCTTCATTGTTTGACGGTTGTGGCATTTTCTTTTTTCTCTTTGATTTAGGTTCTACTTTTTCTCCTTCCTAATAAAAAATGGTTTAGAAGACTGCGGACTTGCTTCAGTAGCTAGGGTTTTGTTCATAAAATTCGCTGCTCTCCAAATATTACAACTTGAGTAATTCAAGCTTCGTGGAAGCTGAAAACACAAAGGGCTGTGAGGAGGAGGTTTTTAAGATGGATGGTTACGGATTTGAGGTTGAGAGGAGAGGTTTCTTGGGAGTGTACTACAGTTGTGGTGAAAGGGCAAGGGAGGTGGAGGTTGGGAAGGAGTGGGCTTTAAATCCGCAAACTGGTTCAAGTCTATGCTTGTCTTTTGTCTCAAGGACTTAAGTGCAATTTATTTTATTTATGCTTTTGAAAAAGGTTTAATTTTTTTATTTGCTTCTATAAAATAATGAAAATCCCATCTTAAACGTTAAGTCCTGCTCTATCAGGTATATGCTAACAATCATGGATAATGAGGAATTTTATGAGCAGGAACGCCCACTATCCTTGAGGAATGTTAGGCTCTTAGTTATCATATTGAAGCAGGTATTTACTTTTTGATTCACTTATTTAATTTCTATGGTACACTTTGATGTTAATACATTACTATCATCTGTGATCCAGATTTTTTCTTTTTAATGTTAATTATTTTAATTAATCCGGGTTTCTGCATTAAAGTTTGTTGTCATATAACAGCCTTGATGTCTTAGGCTTTATCCTTTCAATAATGCTTCTGCAATCTCTTTCTGCAGGTGCTATGGCAACTCCTTTGGCTGATACCTGCTAATAATTCTCCTCAGAAACTGGGAGTTGATAACTCTGTCAGTAAGAAACTTTCAGTTGATACTATAAGAACCAGAGCTCATGCTGTCATATCTGAACTCTTGAACCAGGTATTTATAAAAGCTCAACTGTTTTTTCTTTTAGTTAGTAATTAGATTAGCGAGATTCATTTTGTTATTTGTTCAAATATTTTTTTTTTTGGTGAACATCAACTATTCTATTGCCTATGTATAACACACCGTCATATTTAAGTTTCTAATATGCGTGTGGTGGCTTAGGCAAGCCATTTATTTCTGCCTCTTGTCATATTTCATGAGTAATTCTCAATGTTAAAGAATGTTGATTTACTTTTTGGGTATTTGTAATACTTTTCTTCAGTTACTAGATTGGAACAATAGAAGATCATTCACATCAGCCAGTGATTTCCATTCTCCTGATGCAAGCAGCGAAGTTTTTGTAGCTCAGGTAAAAATAATTACTGATTGTACCATATGTTGACCTTAAACATTTCTTCCTCACATTTTTGTGGTTTAATGCAGGCCTTGACTGAAAATAGCAGAGCATCTGAGTTACTGAAACAGGCTCCATTTCTTGTGCCATTTACAAGCAGGGTTAAAATATTCACTGTGAGATCCTCCACTCTTTTCCTCCCAACACACACAATTATGTCACGTTATAATCTTATTACTAGTTTTCGTATATAGAATATTCTTTGTAATACACATTAAAATTTCCCTTCTAATGTTATTATACAATTTTCAGCACTAAAGCTTCATGAATTTGTTTGATAGGCACAATTAGCAGCTTCAAAGAATCAAACCGGAGCTTATCCTTTACCTAGAAATCGGTTTCGAATAAGAAGAAATAGAATTTTTGAAGATGCATTTCGTCAGCTAAGCGTGTTGTCAACGGAAGAGCTCAGAGGCTCGGTATTGCTTACCTCATATCTGCAATATTTTTTCTTAAAAACCAAATACTGACATGCTTTAGAACCCAAGAATCCAACCAAAATCCTGTTGGTACTAGTAATATTAAATAATCCAATGCACCCTCTATGTGTGGTAACAGTGGAACAAATGGCCCATCACTTGACGGAATGCAATGGACATTGGATTACGTGGGAAAATGATGTTTTTGATACTATGTTAGAATCGAAGTATCCTTTAAAACCAATTGGTACTAGGTGGAGAGGTACAAGATTTGATAAAATAAGCAAGGCAACATTAGATTTTCATTGTGGGACTAAATATTCCCTCAACTGTGGAAGCATCTCCAGTTCTCCACTACTAGAAACCCCCCTTAACTGCAGAAGAGCTACTTGATAGTAGCTTCAATATTAAAGCAATTTCTATTTTCTTTTTTGCAACTTCTTTATAGTGTGTAATCCATATTCTTCACCTGTCTTGATTTCCTCAGATCCGTGTTTCTTTTTTCAATGAATTCGGAGTAGAGGAAGCTGGCATTGATGGTGGTGGCATCTTCAAGGATTTCATGGAGAACATTACTCAAGCAGCTTTCAATGTGCAGTATGGGCTATTTAAGGTTTGTTATTCCGTTAATAATTTTCAAGAGCCCCAGTTTTCATTTTCCCCCTTTCAAGCCAATTTGTTGGTCTTCTGTCTATGGTCTTTTTACCTGCCTTGAGTGCATTATTTGTGCAACTTGATTTGTGTTTTTCTGTTTTTCATACAAGAACCAACATGATTATGGTTGCAGTGTGATTTACTATGGTGGTCATCTGCATAATTTTGTGATTTGCTAAATACTTCAGATTTAGCTGGTGGCATGAATGAGTGCCTTCAATAACAAACCTGCAACAGTGTATATATGTGTATATATATATATAGAGAGAGAGAGAGAGAAGATACATCATGATCCCTTCTAAACTTGGTCGCCCTTGCTTGCCGAATTTTAGACCCTAAACCTACCTAGATCTAGTTGCCACACAAGAGGCAATTTCCACAATCTACAAAGATTTTCAATCTAAGATAAAAACACCAAAAGAAAACACAGAGAAATAGAATATTGCAGTACAAAAACTCTCTAGCAACTGATGCAAAAGGAAGATGGTGAAGGGACGCTCAAATTCGTCGTCATAGAACGCGAACCCTTCTCTAGAATGAGCGTTTTAATCTTCAATTTTCCTTGAAATCCCTTGGAATTAAATATTGGGAGTGCTGGAGGCTTTTAGGTGGCTAGGGTGATCCCCTCTCTCAAAAATCTCGTGATGGCTCCTCATTCACGAGAGAATAGAATGAGTTTTTATTTCTCTGGGAGCTATCGCTTGCGGTTGCAGATACCGCAGGGCGATAGCGTCAAATATTCAATATCCCGTGCTTTTTTCGGCCTCAAGACGGTGGGGATTCCCATATGGAGCTTGGAGCTACCATAGGGCGATAGTGGATACCGCAGGGCGATAGTGGATACCACAGGGCGATAGTGGCTCTTGCTGGCGATATCCTTCTTTATGAAGTTCTTTTGGTAGTCTCAAATTTCTCTAACTCCACAGAAGATCGTCGACTGCAGGTCGACATACATCAAGTGCTATCGTCGGGCGGTATTAACGATATCCTCCTTTATGAAGTTCTTTTGGCAGTCTCAAATTTCTCTAAGTCCACAGAAGATCGTCGACTGCAGGTCGACATACATCAAGTGCTATTGCCGGGCGGTATTAATTACCTTTGGAGGTAGGACACATTTTTTGCCTTAAACTTGTCGTTTTAGCTCGATTCTTGCTGCAACATCCATTACTTGTATCGGTGATAACTCCTGAACCTGCACAATACAAAAGACTTGTAAATATTGATCAGGTACACATTGGGATATGTTATTCTCAATCCATGGGTAGTGTCAAACCTTGTTCCAACAAACTCCCCTTTGTGATAATAACAAATCCCGAGATTGGGAAATAAATAATACAATAAAGTCGTGTTTATAGTGGTGTGCATGTGATAATCATTAAGCGCGGTCAGGGCAATTATATGATTTGCATATATGAATAACTGATACAAGAATTATTAAACTCCCCCTAAAGGACTGCTCCCCCTAAATCAAGGATCTCCCCCTAAGTGTTATATTTCTCAATCTCTCATTTTCTCTCCCCCTTTGTTATTAGCAAAAGCGGTATCACAACCGTAGAAATAAGCATGGTAGAGCATATACAGTGATATAAACAATAGTCGTGAAATCTAAATTGGAGCACCATACAAGTGTACAAAATAATCGTGAAATGCGTAAAATACACAGATAATTGAGAATGAACAACCCAATGTATGTAAAAATATGTACAAAATAAAGTCCTCTGATTTTTTTCTCTGCCCCCGTCCGTCATTGACTTCAATTCTGCTTGGCCATCGAATTTTAGAATGAAGGTTCTTTATCTTTCATCGTAATCGATGACTTCCTGACTTTCTCTTGCTTTCTTTCATGCGTTATACGGTTATTAATTGTATAATATAAAATATTTATACTAGTTTGGTAGATTTGGAGTTCAATAAATGTTAAATTATTTATACTTTAATAACATTAGAAGGTAAATGTTTCATTGACATTGGCCAGTAACGCGCATGGACATCAGAGACTCGTCATCTCTATGTTTTTTTGTTGCATATGTATTTCGGGCCGTGTAGTTATTTATTGTTTGCCCCTTCTGTGTTTCTATGTTAGGCACTATATAAGCCTAGGTATGGCTCTTTATTTGGGCATCTTGGAAGTAAGATCGAATTTGGAGCAGCCCTAGGGGATGAATCTCTTTCTCTAATCTCCTATCTTCTTCTTCTCTTCCTCTTCTTCTTCAAACCCTGCTCCCTAACATTGGAGAAGAGGTAGGGGGTACATAGAATAAAATTTAGACTCCATAAAGACAATTAATTAAGGCTATCAAAACCGCCCAAACCTGAGCACAATTCAAAGTTTGTAGAGTACCAAAATGCCATTATTAAATGGTGCCAATCAATACCCAAAACTCTAGCGATAAGAGCCATACCTAGGCTTATATAGTGCCTAGCATAGAAACACAGAAGGGGCAAACAGTAAATACATCGGCCGATATATGCCGACGTTATATCGATTGACATATTTCAATTTATTTTATTTAGTGTCTATGGTCTAATAGACCATAAACTGAAATTGTCTCGTTGCCAGGTTGTTTTGTATCATTCCTCATACTTTTTTCTCTGCCTCCGACCGTCATTGACTTCAATTCTGCTTACCCATCGAATTTTAGAATGAAGGTTCTTTATCTTCCATCGTAATCGATGACTTCCTAACTTCCTCTTGCTTTCTTTCATGCGTTATACTGTTATTAATTGTATAATATAAAATATTTATACTAGTTTGGTAGATTTAGAGTTCAATAAATGTTAAATTATTTATATTTTAATAACATTAGAAGGTAAAGGTTTCATTGACATTGGCCAGTACTGCACATGGACATCAGAGACTCGTCATCTCTATGTTTTTTGTCGCATATGTATTTCTGGCCGTGTAGTTATTTACTGTTTGCCCCTTCTGTGTTTCTATGCTAGGCACTATATAAGCCTAGGTATAGCTCTTATTTTGGGCATCTTGGAAGTAAGATCGAATTTGGAGCAGCCCTAGGGGATGAATCTCTTTCTCTAATCTCCCGTCTTCTTCTTCTCTTCCTCTTCTTCTTCAAACCCTGCTCCCTAAAAGTGGAGGAGAGGTAGGGGTGCATAGAATAAAATTTAGACTCCATAAGGACAATTAATTAAGGCTATCAAAACTGCCCAAACTTGAGCAGAATTCAAAGTTTGTAGAGTACCAAAATGCCATTATTAAATGGTGCCAATCAATAACCAAAAATCCAGCTAGCATACCCATCTTTAAGAGGCCGCAAAACCACAAAAACAGGGCAAAGGAACCTACATCCGGGAGCATATCTTTAAGAGGAAGTAAAACCACAAAAATAGGGCCAAGGAACCCACATTTTGTAGCCCATCCTTAGGGATCAAATCACCCCTAATTAATACTATAATTTGAGATTAGGTTAGGCATTTACCATCACTGCAGTGCCTCAAACAGCAGCCCCAATAGCAACCAACAACAGTAAAATGTGGAGAGGGTGTCCAAATAAAAACTCCAATCAACACATCAGCAACATCCCACGGCCAGGAGCAACAACCGAGCCCAACAAGGCAACAAGTGAGAATTAGAGCCAAGAAATCCAATTTCAAAAAACCAGAATCCGAATTTGCGTGCTGGAAATGAAAAACCAGTCTTAAAAATCCAAGTCCTACCAAGGCTCTGTTTGGCTCAGCTGAGTAGTGGTGAAATAATCAGCTGTTTTGCAGAGTGGTGACAGAATCTGTGAAACTGTTTGGCAGAACAGCTTTTGCAGTGCTAACAAATTGATTCGACATAAACGATATACCTGCAGGAAACCCAAAAATCTAAAAAATTTAGATCTGTGGAGGAGGACCATGGACATTAGGATCTGGAAATTAAGATCTGGAAACTCAAAAATTTTAGATCTGGAAACTCAATAAACTACATCATCAACAATCGATAAACTCAAAAAGTCTACATCTTCTACAATCGGAAACTCAAAAATCTACATCTTGCAGCCAAAAATTCTTATCTAGAAGTTACGAAATCGATAAACCTAAAAACTAAAAGCTAAAAAATGGGTATACCTGCGGGAACTTGCCAGCGAGATGCAGATGGGGGGGGGGGATCTGGAAGAGAGAATGGCGAGATTGCTCTGCTTGCTGGCAAGATTGCTCCTCCAGCAAGAACAAAATGGCGGAGAGGGAGGGCCGAGGGCTTGGTGAGCGAAACTGGGTAGGAGGATGATGGCCAACATCGACGTCACAGGGCTCTCGACGAAGAAATGCTAGGGCATGTGTGATTGCGAGTTTCTGCGATTGAGGAGTCGTGATAACAGACCACGACTCCGAAAACGCTAAAAAATAGCGATTTCGAGCAACAACGTCTTCCACTGCTGCGCCTATTTTTGGCGTTTGTCGCGATGGTGGGAGAAACATCAGTGCGTTGGAGTTCAAATGCGGAGCCAAACAGAGCCGAAGTAAAAGCAAGAATAAGGTGAGTAGAGATCTGGGAGCAAAAACTAGGAAGTAGAAGCCAAAGCCAAGGTGCTGGAAGCAGAATCCAGAGCCAAGAATCCAAGACCTGGGTCGGAAAAGAGATGGTAAGGAGGAAGAAAGAGTGTCAGCCTACTTAATTCTATGGTATTATACTATGATCCCATGGCACAAATTCCCTATATACCCCCATGTGTATCCATTACATTAGGCCTAGGGATTATGATGAAGCTGCATGTCTTCCACTAAGGGCAACCATGCCATTCTACCCTTCCTCTTAATGACCCTACCCAAGATAATGGATGATTTGATTTATATTCTTAAATCCTATTATCTCAAAATCAGAAATCAACTTTTGGGCATGCTTAAGGAGCCAGCCAAATGCATAAAGCCTATAACCAAACTCAATAAGACTGAATCAATTAAAGCTAAGCTATCATATAAAGGCTCACTTAAATAAAACCTAATCATCAATCAAGGCCCCACATGAAACATTAGCATAAGGGCATAAGCTCATTATAGTTGATTCAAGAAATCAAGTAAAACTATAGGCTGAATTATTAGGTGAACGCCCATACCATATATATAAATTAATACTAATAAAATTATGGCTCAAATAAAATTGTTATTAGACATTTAGTCCCACATCTTGTACCACCACTTCATGTTCCTTCATGCTTAGTATATGTAGAAATTAAGAGAAGAGAAATACTTGGTGTAATTTATTCTTCCACATAGGGGCTCTTATATAGCATTACAAAGAGACACAACACCGCTAGCCGGTGTGGGACTAAACACATAGACTTAAATATAATAACTCTGAACACTCCCCCTCAAGCTGAAGGGGAACCCTTCAGCTTGAACACAACATAAAAGAAAAGGTAAATGGTAGTTGGCAACGTTGGACAAAACACCAGCCACCGAGGCCCAACCGCGTGTCACCGGGGATACTTCAACCGGGCACACGACGTTGGTCCACAAACCGACCATGAGCACACTGGATGCTCCCGGAGTTGAAACCAGGTCAACCAACAAAGGCCAAACCACACCTACCTAACATCAAAGAAAAATGGGGAGACACACACAACATATGAAATATGCCTGGAGGCCGTGTGTGACTAAGGCAGGAGTCGGGAAAGAGGCATCCGAGTCGCCGTTATCACAAACACTCCCCCTCACGTGGAACGCGTGCAAGAAGGCATAGACTCACATGGAGACATAGACGAAGACAATCAGAATAACACATAAAACGAAAGACAACTATGGATAACGGTTGCCGGCAAGACCAAGATCTGAGATGCAGCGAGCAAAGCACAAGCCAGCTGCGAGCAGAAGGCTTAAACGGCTGCGAGCAGAGTGCTCAAGCAGCGGCGAGCAAAAAAAGGCTCAAGCAGCGGCGAGTGAGAAGGGAGTAAGAGAAGAGCTCGACACCCAAAGAGCAGCAACACGGAAACCATACTCACATCCTTCAGGGGGAGACACCATACTGTACAACCCTCATTCTCCGAGGGTGGACCCCCCCCAAGGCCACGTAGGTAGAAGTCAAAGTCAAGAAGGTCAACACAGAGCCCGGCAGTCCAAGGCAGAGAAGAGAAGACCTCGGCGAGTATGCAGGCAATACTCGCCAGGTTGGCGAGTATGGAACAGAAGACCTGGCGACTATTGGCCCGGCGTGTGCGAGCAGCACCCAATACTCGCCAGATGGGCGACTATGGCATGATACTCGCCGAGTCACCCATAGTCGCCGGGTTAGGGGCTGGGCTATAACCCCCCCCCCCCCCCTACCCCTTGGTTTTCCTATAAATAGGACCCCAGGGGTACTTGAATTGGCACCTGGACTTGAGCTTCGAAACCCTGCTCTTGCATTCTGGAACCTGTCGCACTTGGCCGCTACTCCCGGTACTAGCCAAGTCGGTGCCTTCCTCGTACCCTGCTCTGCCGTTCTTTGGTCTTGGAGGGGAAGTCTCTTCGGAGCTTCTGGGTACGTGGTGAGACCTCCCCGCCGCAGCACCTGGGGTCCTGTTTGTTGCTCTTCTAGCTTCTTCGTCGTTGCCAGCCAAGCCATCTCGTCGGGCTGCTGGGCGAGTAGCCTCCGGCTGCATCGGTCCGAATCTTGAGGTCAGGATTTTCCTGGCGTCAACACTTTGGTGCGGTGAGCGTGGACCGCAGTCAGAGAAGGAAAGTTCGGCAAGAAGGCGAGATGGTCGTAGGTGACGACCATGAGGAGGAGGTCGGCAACTCGACGGGAATTGGCAGGTTCGTGACGCTGGAGGTTTTCGAAGCCTTCGCGCAGCGCATGGAGGGAGCCATGCGAGCAGCGTTTCAGCCGCGCGCCGAGGTCACGGCGACCTCGCCGCATCGCCCAGTTCCGTCCGAGGGAGGGAGTCCCCCTCGGCGAGCAGGAAAGGAACACGTGGAGGATGAAACCGAGCGACCAAGGAGGTCGCAATTCTACCAGCCAACCTCGCAAGGTATTCGCTTCCGCGAGCCGTGCGAGCAGGGGAGATACCAGGATACTCGCCCATACGACGAGTATGGCGGTGATACTCGCCAAGTTGAGGATCGTCGCCGGGCAGGAGGGAGGAGCCCCTTCTGCGAGGAGATCCTTGCCGCGCCAGTGCCAGAGGGGTTCAGGGACCCCGCCTTGAATTACTATTCGGGGAAGGAGGACCCCGTCAGGCATATCCAATGGTTCGAGGATATTGTCTCTATCCGAACCATGTCGGACGCCTTCAAGTGCAGGTTGTTTGCCATCACCTTCCGTGCGAAGGCCTGGGACTGGTTCCATCAGTTGCCCGCCGGCTCGATCTACTGCTTTGAAGACCTGTGCCGTGGGCTGACAACCCGTTTCGACACGGCCCGGAAGCTGAAGAAGGAGGCAACGACCTTGTTTTACCTCGTGCAAGGGCCAGATGAGGCATTGAGACCTTACATCGAGCGCTTCCAGGAGGAGGTTCTGCAAATCCAGGAGGTGGATAGCAACATCCTGTTGCTGGCCCTGACATTCGGCATCAGTCAAGGCCTCTTCAAATTGGAGCTCAGTGAGAATCCTCCCTACTCCTACGACAACCTCATTCAGAGGGCCAATAAGTTTGTCCGGGGAGAGGCCTCCAACCCTGACTTCTTGGCAAGGCTGGCACAGGTGACCAGAGGCGACCGTGGAGAGAGGGATGGAATCCCTGAGAAGAGGAAGAGAGAGGAGCCCCGAAGGGAGGAAAGGAAGAGGCCGGAGCGGCAAGAAGAGAAGAAGAAGGAGGAGCTCAGGAGGAAGGAAACCGGGAGGATCGTGGAGAGAAGGCCCGTCGAGTCCCCTGAGCGTCAGGAGGAAGGAAGGCGCTACCAAGTCCCCGTCAACCGGCCACCTTGGAGGCCGGCTGGACGGCACCAGCGTCAGGATCAAAGGGGGAGATCCCCAGAAAGAAGGCCCTTTCGCCAGCCAGAGAGGCGTCAGGAGAGGAGGAGAGATGAAGCAATGGCGGTAGCCGGGCGAGGCCGCCGTCAAGGAAGGAAGAAGCAGAAGCCTAGGAGGCGTCAAGCAGAAGAGGTTCCTCTCTACTGCGACTTCCACCAGGTGGGGGGACATGCCATGACTGCCTGCCCAGACTTTTGGGAAGCCCGGAGGAGGCTGGCAGCAGGAGAAGCTGGAGGAGAGCAGCGGAGGATAGAGGCCCCTGCCGAGCCTCAGGCAGGGCAGGCTGCCGTCGTTCGAAGGAGGAACGAGGACCGGGTCGACCAGGGAGGTCGGGGAGACCTGGGCCAGGGAGGCAGAGTTGGAGTAATCTATGAGGGAGCAGGGCTGGGAGCTTCCCGCAAGGGGAGCCTCCATCAGATCTACCGCAGGAGTGTCGCCTCGACCTCACAAGCACCACCCCCGATGGAGGAGATTACCTTTTCCGAGGAGGACATGCTAGGGAACGAGAATCCCTTCCATGATGCCCTCATGATTCAAGCCGCGGTGGAGGACTTCACCGTTGATCGAATTCTGATCGACAACGGTAGCTCTGTAAACGTCATCTTCAAGGGGACGTTTGGCGGACTGGGAGTCGAAGCCGCCAGGGTTCGGGCACCTGATGGTCCCCTCTTCGGCTTCTCCGGAGAGAAGAAGGAAGTGGAAGGAGGAGCTGATCTCCTTGTAACGCTCGGTGGCACCTCCATCAGCTGTCGATTCGTCATCGTCGACGCCCCGAGCTGTTACAGGGCCATCTTTGGGAGGCCGCTTCTCAACGCCTTCAAAGCCGTCCCATCCTCCTACCATCAGTGCTTGAAGTACTGTAAGGGAGACGTCCAGGTGAGGATCAGGAGCGATCCAAGAGCCGCTAGGGAGTGCTATCTTAGCGCCGTCAGTACCATCAGCTGGATGGCTGACGCGGAAGAGTTCGGAAGAGTGCTGGAGAGCCCGGCCAGGCTGGAAGTGGCTGAAGAGGTCGAGGAGATCGAGGTACTCTCCGCAGCGGGAGTGCCGGGGCTGCTGAAGATTGGCGGGTCGCTGAAGACCGAGGAGAAGATCGAGATGGCGGCGTGTCTGCAAAAGAACGTCGACATCTTTGCTTGGAGCGCAGCTGAGATGCCAGGAGTCGACCCTGAGGTCGCGTGTCATCGCCTCAACCTGGATCCCACTGTCCAGCCCGTCCGCCAAAAGAAGAGGAGAACCGCCACCATCCTCGCCAAGCCAATTAGGGAGGAGGTTAAAAAACTGCTCGATGCAGGTTTTGTATCAGAGATCCAGTACCCAGGCTGGGTCTCCAATGTTGTAATGGTGACAAAGGCGGGGGGAAGCTGGAGAATGTGTGTGGATTTTTCCTTAATGAATAAAAGCTGCCCGAAGGATTGTTATCCCTTGCCTCGAATCGACGCGCTGGTTGATTCAGCCGTCGGTTTTTCTGTGATGAGTTTCCTTGATGCGTTTTCAGGATATCACCAGATTCGGATGTATCCCCCCGATTGCCGCGATGTCTCCTTCATCACCGACGATGGCTGCTACAGCTACAAAATGATGCCCTTCGGTTTGAAGAATGCGGGAGCCACCTATCAACGGATGATGGACCATATTTTCAAGGAGCAAAAGGGGAGGAACCTGGAAGTGTATGTGGACGACCTCTTGATCAAAAGCAAGAGTGTCCAGGAACACATAGCCGATCTGGTAGAGACCTTCGCGACGCTAAGAAGATTCAAGATGCGACTCAATCCGGCGAAGTGCGTCTTCGGAGCAGGAAGGGGGAAGTTCCTGGGGCATCTCCTTACCTCGGAGGGAGTAGAGCCTAACCCCGACAAGGTTAAGGCGATCCTGGAGATGCCATCCCCGAAGACGATGAAGGAAGTCCAAAGGTTGACAGGAAGGCTGGCGGGTCTTAGCCGCTTCCTCTCTAAGGCCGGAGAGAAATGCTCTCCATTCTTCAAGACACTCCGCAAAGCAGAAAGCTTCGAGTGGTCCGAAGGATGTGAGACGGCGTTCGGGAAGCTGAAGGAGCAGTTGACTCAGACACCTCTCCTCCAGAGCCCGAAAGAAGGCGAAGACCTGCTCGTCTACCTGGGAGTAGGAGCAGAGACGGTGAGCTCCGTTTTGGTCCGGGAGGAAGGAAGGAAGCAGTTACCCATCTACTATGTCAGCCGGGTACTGAAAAAGGCGGAGCTGAAGTATCCAATCCTGGAGAAGCTTGCCTTCGCCTTGGTGGTGTCGGCGCGAAAGCTCCGGCCCTATTTTCAAGCTCACTCCATCCGAGTGGTGACTGATCATCCTCTCCGCAATGTCCTAGAGGGAGTGGAGCATTCAGGGAGGTTGGCAAAATGGTCGGTAGAACTCAGCGAGTTCGACATTTCCTTCTCTCCCCGAGTGGCGATCAAGGCCCAGGCAGTAGCAGACTTCTTGGCTGATTTCTCGGTGGAAGCGGAGCCAGGAGAAGAGGAGCTCAATCCAATTCCTTGGAAGATGTTTGTTGATGGAGCTTCGGGCAAAAGCTCTGTGGGGGTGGGCATCGTGCTCGTCAGCCCACAGGGAACAAGAATCGAGCAAGCCGTCGAGATCCTCTTCCCCGTCACAAACAACCAGGCAGAGTACGAGGCCATAGTGGCAGGCTTGCGCCTTGCCAAGGAGCTGGGGATCCGTGATGTCCGGGCTTTCACGGATTCAATGGTGGTCGCATCGCAGATTCGAGGCGAGTTCGAGGTGCGCGACACCACCTTGCAGAAGTACTTAGTAAAAGTGAAAGGGCTGATGGGAGGCTTCCAGTCCTTCTTCGTCGAGCATGTGCCAAGGGAGGAGAACTCAGCAGCAGATCGCCTCGCCAAGTACGGGCCAAGGGCTGGAGGAACTATCACCGAGCTATTCCGCCCGTCCATTGAAGAGGGCGAGATGATGGAGATCGAGCAACGCCCCTCGTGGATGGATCCCTTCGTGGCATTCCTGGCCAGCGGCCAGCTCCCGGCAGACGAAGGGGATAAAAGAAGATTTCGGTACAAGGCGGCATACTACCTCCTGCAAGATGGGGAACTGTACCGCAAGACCATCTCGGGCCCCCTGGCCAGATGTGTTTCTGAAGACGAAATACCCCGAGTGTTGGAAGAGATCCACTCGGGAGAGTGTGGAAGTCATTCTGGGACTTGCACTTTGGAGCAGAGGGTCTTGAGGCATGGTTACTTCTGGCCTACTATCCGGAAGGATGCTGAGATCTTCTCAAAGAAGTGCCAGAAGTGCCAGCTCTTCGCCCCCCTTCAGTTGCAGCCGGCCCAGCAGCTCCGATCGATCATCTCCCCATGGCCGTTCGCCATCTGGGGGATGGACTTGATCGGCCCTTTCCCTCAAGCCAGTGGACAACGAAAGTTCGTTCTCGTCATGATCGACTACTTCTCCAAGTGGATCGAGGCCAAAGCCCTGGCCAAGACCACCACTCAAGTCGTCAAGAACTTCATCTGGGGAGAGATCGTCTGCAGATTCGGGATCCCTCTCGCCTTCATCACCGACAATGGTCCCCAGTTCGCCAGCTTGGAACTGGAAGACTTTTGCAGGCAACTAGGAACCGACCTTCGATTCGCCTCCGTGCATCACCCAAGGAGTAATGGCCAGGTGGAGGCCGCCAACAAACTGATCATCAACCTACTGAAGAAGAAGGTGGAGAACCTAAGACGTAACTGGGCAGACCAGCTCCCCTCGGTCCTGTGGGCTCTGAGGACCACTCCTAGCTCAGCCACAGGGGAAACACCGTTCAAACTCTCTCACGGGTCGGAAGCTCTCATTCAAGTAGAGTTCGAAGTCAGAAGCCCAAGGGTGGTAGCTGCGGAGGACGGAAGCGAAGAATGACGACTAGAGAATGAAGAGGTTCAAAAGCTATCTCTCGACTACATCGAAGAACTCCGAGATTTAGCTTCGGCCAGGCAAGAGGAGATCAAGCGCCGGATGGCAAAACATTTTGACAAAAATGTCCGCCTCAAACACTTCCAAGCAGGTGATTTTGTCCTGAAAAAGGTGGACGCAGCAGGAAAGTCTGCGGCCGTCGGGAAGCTCAACCCGAACTGGGAAGGACCTTTCATCATCCAGGAAGCACTCCTGACAGGAGGATACCGCTTGCAGAACCAGGAAGGCGAGCTGCTAGGGAGCACCTGGAGCGGCGATGACCTGAAAAGGTTTTATCCCTAAGGGGAAATGTGTATATCCCATCCTTATAAATTCATTTCTTTGAATAAAATCTGCATCTCCCTGAAACATGGGACGAGGCAGCTTCTTTCGCATCAACAAAGTTTTCAAAATAAAGAAGTCAGGTGAAGTCAATCTCCACGCTAGGTTGGAAAATGAGCCTCCGACTTAACCCTCGTAAAAACTCAGAACGGATGATGGGACAGTGCCTCGGGTGTGCGTTCCCTTAAGACCAAGCCTCTGCAATGACGGCCGAGTTCAGCTCCCCCCTTGCATGTTGGCCGCGGTTCCCACCGACTGCATTTCTCGTCCGACTGTAGAGATTACCAGGAAGAAGTCTGGACGCCGACCTTCCGATTCGGCGAAGGGATGATCGATTTCGCTAGCTCAGGGGACCCTTGAAAAAAGGCGTCATGTACCCTCGAGAGCTAAAAAGCTCGTAGCAAAGCATTTCATTTTCGAAATTATTGTGTCAGATCATATGAGTTATTGTGCCTAAAGTGTGCTTAACTCCCTGCTAAACTCATCGAGCAACAGGAAGCAGGTCCGATCCACATCAGGCATCCAAGTAGGATGGAGGCCTCGAGATGGTGTGTCCCCTTGGATCTCCCCGACTGCCACTCCCTGCTTGACGTCGTCCTACATCAACATTCACCGCCGCAGGTTGGAAGACGAGCCTCCGACTTGACCCTCGTAAAAACTCAGAACGGATGATGGGACGGTGCCTCGGATGTGCGTTCCCTTAAGACCAAGCCTCTGCAATGACGGCCGAGATCAGCTCCCCCCTTGCATGTTGGCCGCGGTTCCCACCGACTGCATTTCTCGTCCGGCTGTAGAGATTACTAGGGAAAAGTCTGGAAGCCGATACTCCAACTTGAGAAGGGAAGCGATCGATTCGACCGGCCAAAGGATGGAGACGTTCCAGCACCCAAGTAGGATGGAGACCTCGGGAGGGTGTGTCCCCTTGGATCTCCCCGACCGTCATTCCCTACTTGACGACATCCTCCGTCGACATCTGGTACAGAGCGAGGCCTTGAGAGCATGTATCCTTCGGAACCCTCCAAGTCGCCTCCACAGCTCGACTCCACCAAGGGAGATATTGAAGAGTGCGAGTATACATGCGCGAGTATCTAGGCGAACATACGTGCGTGAGTACCTAGGCGAGTATACAGGAGCGAGCATGATATGCGAGCATACAGGTGCGAGAATGAAGAAATGCTCCATCTCGCCGCGATCCTAAGAGCCTAGCGAGCACTCACTCTCGCCTCGAGCCTAGGAGCTTAAGCGGCATTCAGAAAATAAAGCAAACACCAAGGAAACCGGCGAGCAAAAGTTTTGACTTTTTCATATGTAAATATTTGATGTCTATAAACAAAAGAATCTTCAAGGTGTTTACAAAAGGTCGCCGGGCGAGCAAAAAAGGGTGCCCAGGCGACTAGGCGACATCCTCGCCTTAAATATCTACGTCGGCATCATCAACATCGTCGCCATCATCGTCATCATCATCGTCATCCTCGTCCTCGGAATCGTCATCCTCAGCACCACTGGACGGCGGTGAGGGTGCTCGCAAGGGAGAGGTGGACTCCTCGGTGAGCAGCGCCGGGATGAGGTCCTCCACTGTCAACTCCATTGCCGCCGACTTCAGGAGATCGTCTGCCTTCAGCTGACTCAGGATGACGGTCCCAGTAGCTCGCGCGATCTCTCGACGAACGCGTGGCATATCGTCGCCATGCATCCGGATCTGCTTGCCGACCCTAGAGGGGCCCGCCACCGCTGGCTGTTGCTCGGCAGGCCGAGTTTCCAGCTCAGCGATGCGAACTTGGGCGGCCTCCAAGGCCAGCCGAGTGTCATCCAGCTCCTTCTCCAGCTGGGACACCTTTGTCGCCATCTCCACCTCAGCGACCTACAAAAACAAGAAGACACACAAAGTCAGCAAGTTATTCGGCAAAGAGGCGACTATCCCGGAGGCGAGTATCATAGAGAAGCGAGTACCTCATGCTCCTTCGCCTTGAGCCCCATGGCGATCATTTTCTTTGTGCTGATCCGGATCACCTCCTCGTACTCCAGCAACCTCCTCGCCGTCATGTGCGCTAGCTCGGCAGACCGCAGCAGAGATCGCGAGGTCTGGTGCGCCAGGTACTCGGAAGGCTCCTCTCGCAGCCTCTCGGCGTCCTCACGACCATAGATGGCATGAAGCAAATCAAAGGCCTCGCCCTGATCCTCCCAGTCCTCTGACCAGGGCGGGAGGTTGGAGCTCAGAGACACCACATGGTCGCTCTCCGACCAGGCGACTAGGCGGCGACCATAGGCGTCCTCACCACGAACACCCAAGTTGAAATTAGGGTGGGTATAGGGCTCGCCGGCCTCAGAAGGGTCCGCCTTCTTGCCAAGGTCCCGGTGAGCGACCTCCTTCTTCTTCCTCGAGGGCTCGGAGGGCTCGCCCCTCTCCTTCCGCTTCTTCGAAGGCCCAGATCCTTCGCCGATGATCAAGGGCTCATCGCCTCCTGGCGACAAGTCTATGGGCGAGTAGACCCCTTCCCCGCGAACAGAAGTCCCCGCACCTCCTTGTGTGGAAGCCGTCGCCTTCACCACCGCAGGAAGAAGCTCGCGCGGCAGGACATGGACTGCTGCAGCAAGAAGAGTAATAAGTCCAGTTAATCACCAAGATGAAGACGAAGAGCGAGTATTGCGAATACTCGCGCGGTGGATTACCTTCGCCTGCGAAAACCTCAGCGAGTTCATCTACTCGCCTCCTCCAGTACACCACATCAAGGCGGCGACCTTTGAAAGCCTCGAGCAGCTTCTCGCCACCCTCGCTTAGGAAGGAAACCCCGAAGACGCTCTCCGGTGGCTGGAAGGACTTGTCAGGGACGGCTTGAAAGTCTCCAGCGATGACGACTATTCGCTCTCCCCAGCGATGATTCTTGTTAGCAGTGCCGACCAGCGTGCAGACGTGGCTGCAGAGGAAGACGACGCCCTCGCCAGTCGCCATGAAATGGAATACTCGCCTAAAGACCGACAGGTCGAAGGCTATTCCCTGGTCGCGCAGGTAGCAGAGGAAGCCCACGATCATCGCCACCCCATTGGGGTTGATCTGGGCAGGGACTATCCCAAAGTAACGGAGTATCTGGGAGAACTCCGTCCACAATGGTAGTCGCAAGCCCACCTCGAAGTGGCGAATAGGGATCACCCGCTCATTAGTCAAAAAGGTGTTTAGTCGCTCGCCCTGGCGAGGAAGCCTCGCGACATACCCTGGCGGGAGGTACTTCGCCCTGACGACCTCCAACTCTTTCTCAGTCGTGACTGCCTTCTTGAAGATGGTCGCCGCAAAATTCTTGGCGTGATTGGCACGCCGGATGGTCGCCTCGTCAGTCATCTTTGAAAGGAAGGAAAGAAAGGCGAGTATCAAAGAAGAGAAGGGGAAAGTGAGACGGAGGATACTCGCGCAAGAGTTAGGAAATCGCCAAAGCGTAATTAAGCGTATCGAGCACGACGGCGCGATCAGGAATAAGGGGGTAGCGAGTATCAAGTTATAATCGCCAAGATCAGCAAGCTCGCCATGCCTAAGGCGACGCGCAGACAATACTCGCCAATGTAAAAGAAGATAGAAAAAATCAAGAAAACCATCCTAGAAGAAGAAAGCAGAAGCAAGTAATAAAAGGCGAGTTTCTGATACTCGCCGAATAAATATTAATCAAATAGTTCAAGCAGTACAGAGATACTCGCCAAAAGGCGACATGACCTAGAAAGAAGAAAAATAAAGAAAAAGCAACATCTAGGGAGGAGCTTGAAGGTTCGCCTGAATGTCTGGCTTTTGAGGTTGTCGCCCGACCCATCCCAAGCCGCGAGCTCGCCTGAAGTGCTCGGAGGCCACAGACATCGCGTCCTCGCCCTGACGTAGCTGGTCTTCGATCCTCGCCAGCCGACCAACCGAGCCCATGCTCGCGCGCATCCTCACCAGCTCGTCATGATGCAGTTGTTGGCGATGTTCGAGCCTCCCAAGTCTGCGCTCAAGCTCGTTGACCGATTGAAGGCGAGATTCCGTAGCGACCAGCCGAGTATCGAACTCCTCCAGTCGAGAAACCCGCGTCTCCAACTCAGCCAGGCGACGATGAGCATCAATGCTCGCCAAGCGCTCAACCCGCGATTCGACATCAGTCAGGCGGCGATGAGGCTCGCAGATCGCTAAGCGCTCCAGCTTGGATTCCAGCTCTAGGATTGCGCGAGTAGCCCTCTCCTGGTACTCGCGAGAAGGAAGCCCGACCGCGTCGATCAAGGCTCCTATGGGAGTACGAGCGCGAGCTGCAAAGAGGGCAAAAATATCAGAGCTTTGACGACTGAAGGAACCAAGTGAAGATAGTGGCGACTATCATGAATGACGACCAAATACCTGGCCGAGGACTACGAGAGCGATGGCGAGGAGAGCCCCTGCCTCGCTGGGGAGACGTGCTATGATGATGATCGCCTCGCCGAGCAGGATGGGATCCAGCCGTCTGATCCCGGCTAGGAGGCGCGTTCCCACGACCGCGACTATCGCCTGGTCGTCCTCCTCCCCTTGGAGGAAAGAAGCCCGAGGAGCCCCCAGTCCCGCCACGGCGCGAGGACTCGCCCTGATGAGTAGAAGGCGCAGTAGAAGTCGAAGGGCGCTGGTCGCCCTGAAGAATTTCGGAAGGAGGGAACGGAGGAGGTGGCGGAAGCCCGCCTACGGGCAGTTGCGAGCTACTCGCTGTCCCCACAAACTGAAGAGGCGGTGGTGGTGGAGGCGGAAGCACGATGCCCGCCAAAGGAGCACGTTGCTCGCTCATCGGCCTCTTCTCCAGCGAGGAGCTATGAAGAACTCGCCCTGAGCGACCTCCACCCCTAGGCGAAATCATGGGCGACGATCTCAGAGGAGGTGCGGCTAAAGGCTCCTCCTGAGCACCGATGGTGGAAGAATCTGCGAGCATAGAAGAAATATTCAGCAACCCGGACCAAGTCGAGGTCAGTTAAAAAAGGTGGCGAGTAGATTAATCGCACCTCGCACAGAAGCGAGATTCTCCAACGGATTCTGGGCCACGATCTCAGGAACGCTCGCCCGCTTGGCGACATTTGGAGCAGGAGGATCAACGGCCGGCGAGTCGCCCTCATTAGAGAGCCCCAGATCGTCCAGCAGCTGCTGGTGTTGGTCGCCCAAAGGCGCAGCGACCTCTTCCTCGGCGGCTTTCTTCTTCTTCTCCTTCTTCTTCTTCTTCTGGGCGAGCCTCTTCCTCTTCTTGGAAGATGGAAGGTCGCCAGATGCGGGATCCAGGCGAGGAGGGAGCGCAGAGCCATCAAAAAGGCCGACAAGACCAGCCATGGCCGCCTTAGCCTCGGCAGCATAGTCGCGCACCATCTTGAGCGAGTTCAGAAAAGACGTACCATCAGAGACCCCTGCCCCTCTATTTATAGAGCTCGAGCGTCGGCCAGCGAGATGGCGAGTATAGGCCAATAATCGCCAGTAGGCAAGCTCGTCGAATGAAGGTTGGATGGTTCTTTCCGAGCAACTACGTTACTCGCAAAGAGCGGGGATTGTGTACAACCCTCATTCTCCGAGGGTGGACCCCCCCCCCCCCCCCCCCAAGGCCACGTAGGCAGAAGTCAAAGTCAAGAAGGTCAACACAAAGCCCGGCAGTCCAAGGCAGAGAAGAGAAGACCTCGGCGAGGATGCAGGCAATACTCGCCAGGTTGGCGAGTATGGAATAGAAGACCTGCCGACTATTGGCCCGGCGTGTGCGAGCAGCACCCAATACTCGCCAGATGGGCGACTATGGCATGATACTCGCCGAGTCACCCATAGTCGCCGGGTTAGGGGCTGGGCTATAAACCCCCCCCCCACCCCCCCCCTACCCCTTGGTTTTCCTATAAATAGGACCCCAGGGGTACTTGGATTGGCACCTGGACTTGAGCTTCGAAACCCTGCTCTTGCATTCTGGAACCTGTCGCACTTGGCCGCTACTCCCGGTACTAGCCAAGTCGGTGCCTTCCTCGTACCCTGCTCGGCCGTTCTTTGGTCTTGGAGGGGAAGTCTCTTCGGAGCTTCTGGGTACGTGGTGGGACCTCCCTGCCGCAGCACCTGGGGTCCTGTTTGTTGCTTGATAAGAAAATATTTTACGCGACGTAGGAGGCAAGCGCACCTATCGCGTGTAGTATATACGATTTAGAAAAATCATATCAAGGTCGTATTTAGTCCTGGGTCCCGTCGAGTATTGTTACTTCGAGAAAACTGCTATTGTTTTATCGGATTAAAAATAAGTGATGAAAGTGATAATTAAAAACAAAAAACAAAAATGATAACATAACGATAATAACAAAAATGATAACAATCGCGGGCTTAGTGTGCGTTTAGCAAAAACCAAGAAAAGCGATAGAAAAGACAAAAAGGACGCACTAAATTAAAACACACACACTCTACGAAATTGAAATGAAAGCGATAAATTGCAGGAATTAAAGAAATGCAATCCCTACCCAAATAGGTAGAGGGGAAATAAATGCGTGAGCAAGTTCTACCCAAACGGGTAGACGGGAAATAAATGCAGTGCAAGTTCTACCCAAACGGGTAGACGGGAAATAAATGCAGTGCAAGTCCTATCCAAATGGGTAGGCGAGAAATAAATGCATTGCAATAATGAAATAAAACTAAGCTATTAAACGAAATAACGAAAACAAAAACACGAATTAAAAAAAGGTGATGACAACGAAAAAAATGACGGAAACGAAAATGATTAAAACATAAAACAACAAAAACACGAATAATAAAAACATAAAGTGAAAATACGAAAACGAAGAAAGCATTACGAGAGAAAAACGCTCGCTTTGAAGCGATTTTAAACGCAGCCCGAATATCCCATTCTAAACTACCGTGTCAAGGAAGAAAAGAATGAAAAATTATGACGACGCATAAATTCGAATCTAAGCGAGAAAACCGATTTTATGGCGACGAATAAATCTAGCTAAAGAAAGAAAAATTGCAAAATTGAAGTGCGAAAATAAAGCTAAGTTATGAATTGAAATACGGTGCAGAAATAAAGCTAAGTTATGAATTGAAATACGGTGCAGAAATAAAGCTAAGTTATGAATTGAAATACGGTGCAGAATATGAAATTGCAGAATTTGAAATTACGCTACGAATGCACGAAAAAACTAAATTTATTTATTGCCAGAATAACGGGGTTTACAGGAAATAAAATTACAAAATTAAAAACATTTAATTACAACATTTATATTACAAAAAGAAAATAAAATAAACACCTAATTAATTACAAAAAAGAAAATAAAAAAATACAAAAAGTGGACAAAATATTGTGGAAGATCACCCAAAAGGGCAATCCATTAGGAGCCAAGAGGTTCCAAGAGGTTCCAAGAGGAGGAATTGATGAGGGGGTCGGCCTCTATTTATAGAGAAAATTTTGGAATTACACGCCCTCGGTCACGGGCGTGACTGAGGGCGTGACACGGCTTGGGGT
This sequence comes from Dactylorhiza incarnata, assembly GCA_033032865.1. NCBI lineage: Eukaryota > Viridiplantae > Streptophyta > Magnoliopsida > Asparagales > Orchidaceae > Dactylorhiza > Dactylorhiza incarnata. Next base: position 9,156,181 of record JAWHQI010000082.1, on the reverse strand, counting down.
GCGAATAGCCAGAACAGCTGGATCCAGGCTGGCATCTGGAAGGCTTGACCGGCGACTTGGAAGTACACGGGCGTGTTCTAAGGAACACGGGCGTGTTCGATGTCGGCAGGCTTGAGCTTGAACTGGGCGTGACACCTGGCGTGTCCTTTGGTTTTCTGGAAGCTTTGTTGAGTCACGACCTCGGTCACGGGCGTGACCCGATCACGGTCGTGACATTGGGCGTGACATTGACATTTGGGCTCGAATCTGACTGAACATCCAACAAGGGCGTGACCAAGTACACGGCCTCGGTCACGGGCGTGACCGAGGGCGTGACTTGATGTTTGAGCTGGAAAAAAGACAGAAATGAAAATTATCAGAAATTATTGAACACGCCCTTGGACACGGGAGTGTCCGAGGGCGTGACTTAACAAAATTACAGAAATTTTATAAAATGAAAATAAAACTAAGTTAAAGACAAAAATAGCAAAAACAAACATTTTATTCATTAATTTACATATATTATTTACAAATTTAATTAAAACTATACTAAAAACTATATAGAAAAATGCGTATATTTCCTATTTATCATTGCTCTTCTAGCTTCTTCGTCGTTGCCAGCCAAGCCATCTCGTCGGGCTGCTGGGCGAGTAGCCTCCGGCTGCATCGATCCGAATCTTGAGATCAGGATTTTCCTGGCGTCAACACATACCACACTCTCTATCCCGACCATCACGGTCTTCTCCTCCCTTTGAAGGTATTTGGGTGTGTCTGCTATGTTTGGGATGCTCGTCCCTCTGTCTCCAAACTTGACCCTCGTGCCTTGAAATGTATCTTCAGCGGCTACTCTCGGACCACTAAAGGATATCGGTGTTACTCTCCTGATCTCCACCGATACATTCTTTCCTCTGATGTCGTCTTCCGGGAGTCCGACCCTTATTTCTCTCATGGATCCTCTCATCCTGATCCCTCTCTTGATGCTCTATTGGTCCCTAGGCATGAACCTGCCATCATTTCACCGATCGATCTGTTGTCTTCCCCTGTGGGAGCAAGTCTACTCTCGTCGCTCTTCTGATAATACAGTGGTGCCACCACCTCAGCCTACCTCTGTTACCGATAATGCGACGACTGTTCCTCCAGAAGAACCTGCTACTATACCTACCACTATTCCGCCATCCAGCCCAGAGGTTCCTATTGCTGTCCGGAAAGGAGTTCGGGTCGGGAGAAACCGCTCTATGTTAACTCTTACCAGGGCTTGTCCGCTTCTCATAAAGCGCTGAACTCGACCCTTGATCGATATCATCTACCATCGACCGTGGCGGAGGCCAAAGCTCATCCTGGCTGGGCGGCTGCCATGCATGACGAATTGACTGCTCTCCAACAAAACAGTACATGGGACCTGGTTCCCCCACCTCCCGGCAAGAAGGCAATTGGATGCAAATGGATATATTCTGTCAAAGTGAATGCTGATGGTTCTCTGGACCGCCTAAAAGCCCGCCTGGTTGCCAAAGGTTATGCTCAGACTTATGTCGTGGATTATGATGAAACATTCGCTCCAGTTGCGAAGATGTCCTCTCTTCGAATACTCCTTTCGCTTGCTGCCTTCCGCCAGTGGGCCTTACACCAGTTGGATATTATGAATGTTTTTTTCCATGGGCTCCTGGATGAGGAAGTTTATATGGAACAACCTCCTGGGTTCGTTGCTGAGGGGGAGCGTAACAAGGTGTGCCGTCTCCTAGCGTCCTTATATGGATTGAAACAATCCCCTCAGGCTTGGTTTGCTCGGTTCCGAACTGTTGTTACCAAGTTCGGGCTTACCAAATGTACTAAAGACTCTTCTCTCTTTTATCAGAACTCCTCTGCTGGTACTATTCTGCTACTGGTATATGTTGATGATATTGTTATCACAGGCAACAACTCAGAAGGAATATCAAATCTCAAAGCATTCTTACACTCTAATTTCCAAACAAAAGATCTGGGCCCATTGCGGTATTTCCTTGGGATTGAGGTGATTCATGATGATCACTTTCTCTTTATTTGCCAACGAAAATATGCTCTTGATCTTCTATCTGACCTTGGGATGGCTAACTGTGGCCATATGAATTCTCCGCTAGAACCAGGGGAAAAGAGTCTTCACGCCGAAAGCAAACCTTTTGAATCACCAGAAAAGTACCGAAGAATTGTTGGAAAATTAAACTACCTCACCATGACTCGCCCGGACATTGCTTGTGCGGTTGGTAAGGTCAGTCAGTTCATGGCAGCTCCAACTATGTCTCAGTGGGAGTCCGTTCTCCGGATTATCAGATACGTGAAGAAGGATCCTGGTTTGGGAATATCATACAAAAGTCGAGGTCATTCCGATCTAGAGGCTGTTGGAGTTTCTGAGGTGATCTCAAAACAATCAACAGTTAGTCTTACTGCCAACGCAATATGAGCCTATATGGTCGCACATAAAAGCGTTTGGAGAAATTGGAGAAAGAATTGAGTTGACCTTGCTTATATAGGATATGAGTGGAGGACCAATCCTGTGACTGTTTGGAATTAAGTTGAGAATGTCTCAATGTGAAATCGTTTAAAAGGTTTAAACGAATAGATTTATACTTGACAAATTCGGCTAAAGTGTTTAACCAAACTGTGTCAAATTCGGCTAAAGGGTTTAGACGAATTCGGCTAAAGGGTTTAGACGAATTTATATAGCCGAATTTATATAGTCGAATTCGGTTATAGTGTATAGTCGAATTCGGTTATAGTGTATAGCCGAACTTATATATAGTCGAACTGAAGGCATTCGTCGACCGCTGAGACGGCAAAAGGCTAGTGTAGCGAGTTCGTCGAACGCAGATCTCCTGAGTTCGTCGAACGCAGATCTCTTGAGTTCGTCGAACGCAGATTTCCTTGAGTTCGTCGAACGTAGATCTCTTGAGTTCGTCGAACGCGGATCTCTTGAGTTCGTCGAACGCAGATCTCTTGAGTTCGTCGAACGCAGATCTCTTTGAGTTCGTCGAACGCAGATCTCTTTGAGTTCGTCGAACGCAGCCTCTGGCATATAACAGTTCACGATCTTAGGGTTCGGGGCACGAGGGAACAGAAAGATTGCGACCGACCCTTTTTCGTGATTTGCGAGAGCAGCGCCGGAAGTGTTCTGCTAGGACTTCTCTCCTGTTTCGACAGTCGCCGCCTCCCCTGTCTCGGATCTAGCAGTCCGTGGGGACGCTGAGAGCTTTTCTTCTCCGACTCATTCCTTGTTCGACAAGACATTGAAGTTCTCCTCCGCTTGTGTGGATCTCTGTAGAGGGGCCGATCCATTTCGGTTCTTGGAACTCAAGATTCGTTCTACCAGAAGTTCGTGTGGAGCATCTTGGTTGAGTATCGACTCAATCCCGCAAAGGTATATCGTTTTGTTGCCTTTTACTATTTCTTGATTCATTAAATCCGCAAGATCCTTAACTCTTTGGGTTGTTCTTGTTATTTTTCCGCTGCGCATATGTGATATGCTGTCTACTTTATTGTTAAGAAAAACCCAACAGAGGCATACAGTGACTCTGACTGGGCAGGATGCTTAGCCACCCGAAAATCAACCACGGGATTCACTGTCTTTATGAGTGGCAACCTTATCTTCTGGAAGAGCAAGAAACAAACCACAGTTGTCAGATCTAGTGCCGAGGCAGAATATCGGGCTATGTCCCACACTGTTGCTGAGATCATGTGGGTGAGGCAGATTCTCAGTGAAATTGGGTATCCCGTTCAAGATCCCACTCCTCTATGGTGTGACAATCAAGCTGCAATCCAGATAGCCACGAATCCCTTGTTTCATGAACGCACAAAGCACATAGAAGTCGACTGCCATTTTGTTAGAGAAAAGTTTGAAGAAGGTCTTATTTCGCTAAAGCATGTGAAGACCGGAGATCAAGTTGCAGACATTCTTACGAAAGGGGTTACGGGGACTCGAATGAACTATATATGTAACAAGTTGGGTCTGGGAAGTTCCCATGATCCAACTTGAGGGGGAGTGTTATTAGACATTTAGTCCAACATCTTGTACCACCACTTCATGTTCCTTCATGCTTTGTATAAATAAAGGGTGAGACCTCCATATGAGGCACTCAGTTTTTCCTCCTAATCCCGTAACAAAAATCAAATGCTGAGGGAGGTAAAAAAAACTTAGAATCCATTTGGTACTTTACCTTTGAATTGCATTCATCATTAAAGAGGAGTTTCTAAGTTTATACTTCATAAATATACAGAGATTCCTTTTAATAAATGTACTTGAATTCTGCTTTATTTTAGTACTGGGTGATTGTTTTTGATATACAGGTCACATAAAACATAAACTTGGAGTTTCAATTGACAATTCAGTTTGTGTAGTTTTTATTTTCTTTTATTTATACCTTGTATTTTATAGCAACCATTCTTGTGAAAATACAATAATGAGGGCATATATGAAGTAACTCTGTCAAATAGAAATCAGACTTAATCTAACCCTACTAATCATGGTGTTGAAACCAGCAACCGGTCTCCTGAGTTCAGACCTGATGCGATTTCGGCAAGTGCACCGGTCGCTGTCAAGTAATAATGGGAATAACTTCCCCGAATGTCGATCTCTTGAGGAATGCAGGTTGTGATGATGTGATTCGTGTCGTGAAACGATTGTTACAACAAGCGAAATAAGTAAAACAAGGGGGCTTCGTTAGGCGAGATGAATGCGTCGACCGCTATGCCGGGCTTCGTTAGGCGAGTGGACGGAAAGCAAGTGTGGAATGTGAGGGTCGCAATCACCTCTTCGCTAATCACCGTTAGCCTTTGCTAACGTGAGTCTCAAGTGAGTGAATGGAGTGGATGCGGGTGAGTGGTGATGAAGCGCAACACAACACAATATCCAAGGTTAAGAAAAACAAGAAACACTTTCATAGACAAATGAGAGTAATCATGTTAATTACAAACTAATACATCCACAAAAGGGAAAAGGGGAGAATAAACCAATAGAGAAGACTAGCTGTCGATCTCGGCCGGAATAGTGGGTTGTCAAACCACTTCCGGGCTCGGTCGATGTATGCTTCTGGGACCAAGAGACTGTCACTATCTCCGATCTTGCTCCGTCGTCTTCGTTCGTCAGGTTTTCTTCTTCTTCTTCCAAACTGAGGTTGCACAACTCGGCAACGGTCCCCCATTGGGTTGTCTCTCAAGACCTCTTTTGTTTAATGTCCTTAAGGTGGAACAAATACCTGTATTAACGCAGTTTATAGAGAGCAATAAACCCTAAACAAGTTCACAAACAACGTTCACAATTCAAGAAAAAAAATAAAGCCCAGCTATACGCACTCTTGTAGTTCACTTCTCCAGTGGCTTGCAGACCAGAGGTGAAAGCTTTAGGGCCAAAATTGGTGTTACCCAATTTTCCCCTAGCCTCCGCCTTCTCGCCACAGAGAGCAGTAGAGCGTGCATCACGTAAGAGCCTCTCCTGTTTTAGCTTCTCAACCGTTGGAGAGCACCAGCGTTCATAGTTTTCAGAATTTCTCACCTTTGTGGTGAGTGGCTTCATTTCCGTCACCGCAGTAGCGACTGGATCAGCCCAAGAAACAGAGCGTTTAATAGAGTTATTACATAAATTATTGCAAAATAAGAATGGGACACTGTCCCGGGTTGAGTCCTGCTCAACAAGTTCAGAAGTGAAGTTCTTCTCCCTCTCGGAGTCGTTTTCTTTTCGGACATCAACCTCTTCCTCTTCTCCAGTCAGCTGATCCTCTTTCTTTTCCTCACCAAATGGTTCTTCTTCTTTCCTGTATTCTGCATCACTGAATAACTCATCAATAATAAAAGTGGGAGAGCAATTAGATGTTTCGGTCATAACCTCGGGGCAACTAGGATGTGTCACTTTACTAGGTAAAATAACATAACCAATAGAAAAATCCAGTGTAGCACCACTCTCCTTCAAGAATGGTACCCCCAAGATAGGAATGGATCGATTTTCGTGGGGTCCCAACACTTGGAAGTCGGCTACCACCACTGTCCCCTCGATTATAACTTCGACATTTTTCACTTCTCCCTCTGCCTGAATAACCGTCCCGTTAGCAAGCACGAGAGACTTCCGATCATCCGTATCTATTTTTAGTTTCATTTTAGCAACGTCTTGCATTGCAAGGACGTTGCGGGATGATCCGGAGTCGCATAAGGCAGTCGTCTCAACGTTATTGATGGAGCAGGTGACTACCAACTCATTCGGGCTACTCACTACCGCTTCGGCAAGACTCTTCCCCTAATCTATTGGATTTTTTTCCATATTGCTGGGGAGAGTCCCTTGCGAACGCTCGGTAAGCACTTGAGCCAATTGGCCCAATTGTGTTTCCAAGTTCCGCATGGAAGTAGTTTGGCTTGCCATGTTGGAGCGGGCAACCTCCATAAACCTTTCCATCATTTCTTCTAAATTGCTTTTCTTGGGGACCGGGGCACCTTGATTGTAACCCGGTAGAGGTGGCCTCGGTTGACTTCCGGAGGCATAAGCATCATTTTGATGTTGCCCCGGTTGCCATCGTTGGCCAGCCGCATTTTGGTTCCATGAGAAATTGGGATGATTTCTCACTCCCGGATTATAAGTATTTCCATAGGGTGCCCACCTAGTTTGATTCCCTACATAATTAACAGACTCATTTAAGTTAAACTGGGCGAATTCACCTGACAGCCCACCTCCTGAGCATTCGTAAGCATGGTGACCACCACCTCCGCATCCTTCGCAAGCGATAGTCGTAGAGGGCGCAGCAGCAGAAGGTATAGAATCCACTGCGAAAAGACCCCGAGCGCCCCTGGGTGCGTTCCTCCCAGCTGTCCAGAAAGTGCTGTGGGAAGCAGTGTCTTGCAAAATTCTCAAGGCTTCCTCCAAGGTGTGGTTCATTAAGGTGCCTCCAGCAGCGACATCAACCATTGCCCGATAGTTGGGCTTTATCGCGAAGTAGAAGTTCTCCACTAGCTCCCACGGTTGGTGCCCATGGCTTGGGCACTTGCGAAGAAGTTCGTTGAAGCTCTCCAAAGCCTCAGCGAGAGTCTCCTGATCCGCCTGACGGAAAGTAGCAATATCCCGCCGCAGGCTCACAATCTTGTCCACCGGATGGAACTTGGCGAGGAACTTGGACGTGAGGGCGTCCCATGTTGCGGTTGTACCTAGAGGAATTGTATGGAGCCAGACCTTGGCTTTATCGTGCAGAGAGAATGGAAACATTCTCAGTTTGACTGTTTCATCCGGGATTCCCGCGTAGCGGAACGTTCCGCAAATTTCAGCAAACTCCGCCAGGTGAAGATGTGGGTCTTCACTAGGCATCCCCTAGAACTGTGTGTTGTTGCGGATAATATTCAGAATGGTTTGTGTTGGGTCCAGCGTCTCCTCACTTGACCCGTAGCGCCCTTCCATTGATATAAAGATCAAGTTGCGCCTTCACCAAAAGTCCGGGCTTTTGGTGTAGTTGGTTGCGCTGGGTCCTCTCAATTGGTATCAAAGCAGGTTGCGGGTTCGAGACCCGGGGGGCGCTGATAATTCCTGAAATTCTCTCTACCTGTGTGGGTCCCGGTGGGTCAGGCGGCCGCAGCCATGTGTCAAGCCACCTCTAAGCCTGCGGGCCATGTGGAGCACCTCTGAATTGCGGGTCGTGCTGGACGCTGGGGGGGGGGGGGGGGGATTGTTGGGTCCAGCGTCTCCTCACTTGACCCGTAGCGCCCTTCCATTGATATAAAGATCAAGTTGCGCCTTCACCAAAAGTCCGGGCTTTTGGTGTAGTTGGTTGCGCTGGGTCCTCTCAGTTTGCTTGATTTCGAACTGGTTGTTCATGATATCTGGCCCGAATCCCGGATACACACTCCCGACAGTTGGGGTGGTGTAATCCCTCATTGTTCGTGGCCTTGGTCGAGCCGCTTCCTGCTCATCCACCATAATATTCTGCCCCTCGTCGGGCACTCTCTGGCCGCCTCCGTGGCCCTCTCCCTGGTTCAGATTATCTCCCATTTGCGCTCGTGCGGCTGCAGAACGCCTCAGTGCGCGAGCAGCCCGTTCGATTTCTGGATCAAAGGGTGCTAGATCCCTTGCGGCTTGCCCCTGCATGCACAAACAAAAGACAAAAAGGAACAAAAATAAAAAACACCCGGTCCTATAACAAGGGTTCAAAACACAAAACACTTCACGCCTGCACTCCCCGGCAACGGCACCAAAAACTTGAAGCGATTTCGGCAAGTGCACCGATTGTTGTCAAGTAATAATGAGAATAGCTTACCCAAATGTCGATCTCTTGAGGAATGCATGTTATGATGAAGTGATTCGTGTCGTGAAACGATTGTTACAACGAGCAAAATAAGTAAAACAAGGGGGCTTTGGTTGGTTGGTCTAAACTAACAACAAGAAAGTAAAGATGCGGGTCAAAGTCACCGCTTCGCTTGGCGAGATGAATGCGTCGGCTGCTATGTCGGGCTTCGTTAGGCGAGTGGACGGAAAGCAAGTGTGGAATGTGAGGGTCGCAATGACCTATTTGTTAATCACTGTTAGCCTTTGCTAACGTGAGTCTCAAGTGAGTGAATGGAGTGGATGCGGGTGAGTGGTGATGAAGCGCAACACAACACAATATCCAAGGTTAAGAAAAACAAGAAACACTTTCATTCATAGACAAATGAGAGTAATCATGTTCATTACAAACTAATACATCCACAAAAGGGAAAAGGGGAGAATAAACCAATAGAGAAGACTAGCTGTCGATCTCGGCCGGAATAGTGGGTTGTCAAACCACTTCCGGGCTCGATCGATGTATGCTTCCGGGACCAAGAGATTGTCACTATCTCCGATCTTGCTCCGTCGTCTTCGTTCGTCAGGTTTTCTTCTTCTTCTTCCAAACTGAGGTTGCACAACTCGGCAATGGTGTTGTTAACGGCCGGGAATGCTCCCAAACTCTTGGAATCCGCTAGGGTTTCACCGGAGAATGGCTCCCGGATGAAGGAGATGAGTGGAGATGGAGGAGGAGCGAAAACGGCGCTGGGCGAAGCTTAAAATCGCCGAATGGAAATCCGTTCTCCGCATATATATCCGAGCCGGCAGATTTCCTGACTTATAAACAAAGACAGCAGAAATTAAGTCACGCACGGTCGAACGCATGACCGTGCGTAGACCGTGCAATATTAACGAAGAAGCAGTGCCTTGAGGAAGAAGCAGCAGCACCCGTGCATTTTACTCACGCACGGTTGAAGCTGCCTGTGCGTTTGTGCGTAAAAACGCACGACCAATTCAGATGGCCGAAAAACTAGGGTTAATAGGCGATCGTGCGTTTTCTTCGCGCATAGGCAACTGCCCGTGCATAAAAACGCACGATCAAAGACAGAACATCGTTTTCTACCCCAGATGAGGGCGCACGACCGCAGCCGTCCGTGCGTCAAGGAAAACGCACGACCGTGCGATATATGCAGACATGAAAATGGGTAAAATAGGATGATCTATCCACCTGCATAAACATCAACACAGCTGGGAATACCCTTCCAGCTCAATAAAAATACAAAATAAAAGATTAGGGAGCACTATGTGCTTACCCCCAACAACAAGAAGCAAACCAAAAACGGGCTTAAATAGTGCACATAGCGCGGAAGCGATTATAAGAGAAATACAAGCAATAATAACTCGAAAAGGACGTGCACAAGAGTGAAAACTAGCCCGGATGAGTCCATAAAAGTGTATATAAATGAGACTCATCAGGACCCACTGGGGGGGTGTAGCCCGCACCTACTTCTCTCTCACAAGCTCACTTGACAGTTGATGGAAAACCTAGAATAAACCCAAGGCTGTAGCGAGGAGGTCCCGCCACACACCCGGAAGATCTTAAAGAGCTTCCCCTCCCAAACCAATGCTCAGCTGGGCACCTTGGATGGCACTGACATCCAACCAAAACTTGCCCAGGAGGAGAAAGCCAAAAAGACCCGATCTCCTCCAAGGTGCCCTTAAGGGTCTATTTATAGGTTTTCTAGTCTGGTCTGCAAATAGCCTAAATCCGCATTTTAGTTTTACTAATCACACCCCAAACTGGTCTGTTAACAACCTAACTCCGCTGTTCTGGATGGCTATTGGCAGCCCACGAAGGGTAGCTAGACCATTTCCCCCCTAAAGCCTTCTGGGCGAGTGGTCCGTGAAGGCACCACTCGCCTGATACCTGCCTTGCTGGACGAGTGGGGTCCCGCCCTCACTCGCCCGACTTTCAGCGCATTCGCACCCCTAAGTGGGCGAGTGCTTTGCGGAAGAGGCTCGCACTCGCCCTGAGGCTCCCCTGTCTCTCCTGACCTGGGCGAGTGCTCTTCTTGACTTGTATCTTGCATCTTGACCCTTTAGAGCCCGGGGACGCACTCGGCGAATACGGGGTTGTACACAATCCCCGCTCTTTGCGAGCGAATCCTACGCTCGGAAAGAAAAGTCCAACCCCCGATATTCGGCGAGTGCTTTGCTGATCTGGAGGGAATCTTTTTGGTGAGCTCTTCCCCTCTGCTATAAATATACCTTAGGTCGTTGCCCTGGGAGTACCTGTCCTCCCGTTACTATTTCTCCTTTTCACCTTTGAGCTTTCCTCGCTCGAAATGTCGTTCAGGCCGACGCCGAGACCGCTCTCGCAAGGACTGATGGAGCGCCTTGCTGCCGCTCAGGGGGAGAATACTTCCAGGTCCACTCGGTATGTCCCCTGACTCTCGTCAAAGAGGGATCCATCTATGCCCTACCAGCTGAAGAAGGCCAGGGTGGTCCGGCGAAACCTTTCGGCGAGGGAGTCTGCGTCGGAGACTCCTCCCCTCTCCAACATCCCTCCCGACAACACCGCCGAGGTATTATAATCTATCTCGCTTTAAAGCTAATCTTGGTGACCTCATATCTTAACAATTTCAACCACTCGCAGAACCTGCAGATGGTGGGAGGCGACCTCGGGATCAACCCCGCGGATTCCGACATCCCCCCACCTGCCCTCGGAGGTGCTCCACCGACCCAGGAGCCCGCCCCTCTATGTACTCCTGGCGGAACCGCGCCGGTGCTAGGTAAGTTCCTTATTACCTTCTCGCATACCTTTTATCTTTCGCCAACTTATCTGTCTCGCTTTCATCCCGCAGCCTCCACCTTCGGGACCACAGGGCTTTCCACGACATCGCGTGATCCTCCCCTGACACCACGAGATCCTCCTTCGACACCGCGTGCCTCTCCCGCTTCTGAGACTACCACCCTCGCGCTCGAGCCGGAGCGCCCGGACGAGAGGGCCACTGACCACAACCCCCCGTGTACTGACCACACCACCACCTCTGTCGCCGACCTTGCGTCGCACCGTCCCGAAATGGGTAAATCTCTTCACCCACCTAGCCAGCCATTCGTAGGGCAACCTAGCCCCTCTCGCCGGCGTTAAGACAGAGAACCTGTGCCAGGTTAGTCATTTCTCTCGCTGTGACTTTCTTTTACCAAGGTCTCCACACCATATTCATCTAGCGTTTTCTCTCGCAGGCTTCCGAGAGGCCTCGCCGATGGACCCTCAATACGAGGATGAAGAGGAAATGTTCTCGCCTCCTCCCTCCCCTTGCAATTTTTCAGACTTCTTGGGCGATCCTGCCGACTCTAGGACGATGAAGGCGCGGATGACGGAGTTTCTCGGCAAGCTCATCTGGATACAGCGAGACCTCGCCAACCAGTTCGATGGGCAACGAGCGGCCTTTGAGCGTCTGCTGAGCGCCCTTGAGTGAGATTATACGCACCTCATGGGGAGATGGAGCGCTAGGGGGCGGGTGCGAGGAGACTTCTTCTGGGAGGCATATCGCGTGGGCCGGGGACCAGATGCGTCTGGTCCCCCAACAGCTCGCAGCAGTAAGCGCGTATTACTACCCGCGAGTGCCTCCGAGGACAGGGAGGCGAGGCTGGGGTCGATGGCAGTGGGTTCAGTACTATGCCTACCGGCTCTCGCCCCCTGTATTCTCCCCACCTTTGCTCTTTCTTCTTATCTTTTATGTACTGAACAAGACGAGACCTGCTGCGTCTCATTCCGAGACCAGTCAGACCCTTGACAGCTGCACTCCTTGCACAAGAGTTTGGACTGGGCCGATTCTCCTTTGTCGTAACCCGTATCCTTGCTTCGATTTCTTGGCTTACTTTATGCATTTCACTTAGATAATTTGAGCTTGCCTTTGAATGTTCGTACTGTTTTTATTTTCCGTTATTTCATAAATTATTATTGAGTGTGAATCTTGCTTGTGGTTGTATGGATCTCGCGACGGTTAAATTCGTTAGGCGCCACAGAATATTTTGCTAATAATGATTAACGATCTTGTGAAGCTCAAACGGTTGAGAGAAATTTATGTGAATGCTCGATTTAGCCCGCTCGGTCTCTTTTAAAAAAAATTAAATAAGAACATATTTTTTCTAATTCTACTTTTATTTTATAATATAAAAAATATATATATATATATTTAAAATTATTTTATTTCAAAACCCTAGATTGATTTACATCAGTTTGGTATCAGAGGGACCTTTGATTCGCTCCTATCGTGAATCAAGCGATCCGGGTTTTCTAAAAAAACAAAATAAAATAAGAAAATTATTTTCATTTAAAGTTGTAAAATTCTCATTAAATCTTTTTAGTAAATTTTCAATATTAAGAAAAAGGGAGAGTTTATTTAAAGTATCTTTTGAGATCTAAATCTTATTCATTTTCAATAATTAAAAAAAGGGTGTTTATTATTTCAAGTTTTAGACGAATATTTTTTATTAAAGTCTTTTTTTAATAATTAAAAAAATAGACATCATTTTGTTCGTTTAATTTTTAGAGTTAAAAATAATAATAACTAGTGTCGTATCTTTCATTCCACAATTATAAATATTAAAAAAAAATTATTAGGGAAAAAAGTTTTTGAATTAAGATAAAAAAACATTTCAAAACAATATGAATATTTAAAAAAATTGAGATTTATCCTTTAAAGAATTTTTTTAATCTATTTTAAAATCTTTAAGACTTTTAATATAATATTGATATTTTAAAAATGGAGAATATTGACGAGCGCATTAAAACCTTATTGAAAAACGTTGAGTTCGTCACTGCAGAATTCAAGCAAAATCTGAATGGATTGAGCACCGATGTACACAACCTTAAAATGACAATGCGCAAGCAATATGTTTTTCCTGATTACCTCCCAACTCCGTATCCACAAGTGGAAATTGGGCTTCAGTTTACTGATAGCTATCTTTCTAGAAGCGTTGTTTCCCCCACGAGCACCTAAACCCCACTTAACTCCACTGTAGCACTCCCTATAGTAGCAGAGTTTATTTCCGAGCCCCTGCTCCAGGAAGAAGAATTTGCTAGCGACGTGTCACTCACCTTGGATGACACAGACTCGATCCCAGTCTTTCTTGAGACACCTAGTCTACTACAGTTGCCTATTCCTGAGCCCGAAAAGATTTTGTTTGATGATCACTTGTCACTCACACTAGCATCATCACCGTATATTGACTTTGTATTTGGTGTTCACACTCTTAGTCCACTTCATGACTATCATCTGAATTTAGGCTTGTACACTGAATTTTATCGTTACGTTATTTATTAGTTTTGGAAGATTTATGCTAGAAGATTCCTAGAGATTCCTAAAATTTTCACTCCTCATAGAGACATGCGTTTTAATGGATTTCTCTGGAATTTTTAAATGATAAAATTGGGATCAATTTAAAATTTTGTTGTATTAAGTTAGATATAAGCGGATTTGTAGAAGTGCAACAATATATTGAAAATTTTATGTCATATTTCTGGAACATACTATGGGGACGAAAGAGAACCAAACATGAGTTTAGTAGCACTTATCACTCTCTGATCGATAGACAGACCAAAGTCGTTAATATGAGTTTGGATAACTTTCTTAGGCGTTTAATCGGGGAGAATCTAAAGCAATGAGATCTTGTACTTTCACAAGCAAATTTCGCATTTAATAATTCTAAAAGCTACTCTCTTAATATATCTCCTTACGAGATTTTCTATGAGTTGCCCCGCCCACCTGACCACCGTCATCTTTCATTCCACGAACGTATTTATTTTGATGCGCAAGCTCATATTAACTATTTAAAAGAACTGCATAAATTTACTACTAATATTTTGCGAGCAACCTTTGAACATTACAAACTCACGGTCGGTCGTTGTCGCCATGAGTTGTACTTTTCAAAGGGAGGTCGGGTGATTACGTATTGCTGGAGGTTTGATCCAATTCAAGGTCAGAAGCCGATCGAGCCACCTGTTGAGGACCCAGACATACCACCAAACCTAGCACCAGTGACAACGTCAGATCTCTCCGTTGCCAGCTTTTGCGAGTTCTCGTTGGGGTCGAGCTCTCTCAACCTTAGGGAATTGATGCACCCTCCGTCGCATTCAAAGACGCATGACGCCAACATGCGTCATGAATTGTTTTATATGTATGCATTTATTTATCGTCATGTATTTCTTTTCCCATGCACCTACTTTATTTGAAGTTGTTCGGCTCGTCGGTTTGACCATCCGATGAGACCTTAAATAAATGGTCCGGTAATTTAGGTATTTATGACGGAAAATGTCAAGCTTAAATTATTTAAGGAATGCATAAATTTAGTTGGAGGAAAATATTTTCTTTGGAAATCTTTTTATGCCCCTAATTATAATGAGGGAATATTTTAAGCTTGCCAGATCATAGTGAGATTCAATTGGAAAGGAATACTTGGGAAAATAAATTATTTTGGAAATATTATTAAGGGTAGGAGGAATCAATCGATAATTAAAGACATAAATCAATCGATAATTAAAGGCATAATTCCTGGAGGTTCTCTATTTAATAAAGTGGTTGTTGTGAAGAAGAAGTTACCGGACAGCAGAGAACGAATTCAATTTCGCTCATCTGCATTGCCGGAAACTACCCCTGCCGCTGGTGCTGTCCCCGATCTTCTGCTCCAAGACCGCCAACGACTCGAAGCCGCAACCAGACGGCAGATTTCTTGACCTCCCGCGCCGTCCTCCTCTAAAGAAGCCTCAGCGAATCGATCTCGCCCAAGGCTGTTCCGCCCCACCGGTTCCAAACTCCAGATCGTCGTCGACCTCGGGACGTTTTTTTTTTTCCGACGAACTGGAACACACTGTCGTCGACCTCGCCACTACTCCGGCTCCATTCCGAGACCAATCAGACCCTTGACAGCTGCACTCCTTGCGCAAGAGTTTGGACTGGGCCGATTCTCTTTTGTCATAACCCGTATCCTTGCTCCGATTTCTTGGCTTACTTTATGCATTTTACTTAGATAATTTGAGCTTGCCTTTGAACGTTCCTACTGCTTTTATTTCCGTTATTTCATAAATTATTATTGCGTGTGAATCTTGCTTGTGGTTGTTTGGATCTCGCGACGGATCAATTCGTTAGTCGCCACAGAATATTTTGCTAATAACGATTAACGATCTTGTGAAGCTCAAACGGTTGAGAGAAATTTGCGTGAAAGCTCGATTTGGCCCGCTCGGTCTCTTTTAAAAAATTAAATAAGAACATCATATTTTTTCTAATTCTACTTTATTTTATAATATACAAAAATATATATTTTTTAAATTATTTTATTTCAAAACCTAGATTGGTTTACATCAACAATCCTTATTAGTACTTCTGACAGCCTTAAGATATGAGATAATTAATCTTGTGACTCCCTTCATGCCTCGTATATAATAATGGACTGGTCAGGTGTTGACTTCCGGCAACCAGTCCACGCCCAAGGTTAAATCAAACTCTGTTATGGAAGAATAAACGCTTCTATAATAAACTCAAACTCTCCAAACAGAACTAAAACTCTACAATTGTGGCCTGTCTGCACGAGGGAATCATTCTTCATAACTTATAATGTTGACATGACTGCAAAACTTATAAGCCCATCCTATGTGCGAAAGACTCTGCTATGAATGTGTGTGAAACACCCGTATGAAAGAGATCCTTGAAGGAAATATTTTGAATGAGAAGGATCGTGCTAAATAAGTTTAACTGCATGATCGAGTCCATAGCTTCAAAGCAAAAATGAGGTTAAAAGGAAAGTGTTTTCACTGCCTCAATATATCCAATTATATACTCAGGTGAGAAGAAAAAGAAAAGTTGGATTAATTTTTTGTAGGTGGGTGTGTGTTTGCTGACAATGGTGAGATCGCCCTGATGAGGTGGTGTGCCAATGGGTGGTTGGGTCATTGAAGTCATAAAGAAGACAAATGATATGAAATTGTTCTGCTTTTTTGATCATTTTTCACTCAACTGATGCTTTTGTTGTCTTGAAGGGCCTTCTTGGACAATCTTCTATATGAGTTATTAAAAGAACAGTTTCATTGAGTTGAACCTGAGTGATGCACAGTTCAAAACTTGGTATTTAATCAATTTGAAATTCAGAAATATTTACACAGAAATTAAAATATGAGTATTTGGGTTCTTGGAGATGTATTTAGAGAAATCTAAGTTGTCCTATTTGAGCTGCTGCTCTTAGCTGTTGTGTGCATTGCGATTTATTGCATCTCAGACATGGTAAACTGTTTTTATACTTCTATATTTTTTTTCATTTTGCAAGGAAATATGCACATGTTTCTGAAATTTACTAAGTGCCTTGTACATTTAATATATATTCTTCGGTTTTTGTATGAATTAGTACATATTTAGACGCAGTTTTGTAATTGATAAAATTGTTTGACGTAAATATTTTTTAAGCTTATTTTGTAAATTTTCCATTGCCCATTTTATTGTAGGAAACTAATGATCACCTCTTATATCCAAATCCTGGATCAGGAGTAATTCATGAACAACATCTCCAATATTTTGACTTTCTTGGAAGCCTACTTGGAAAGGTATCCTTTAATCATTATGTGTGCCTTTTTTGCTTCTTGCAATCCATCAGGCAGTTCAAAAAAGCAAGCGTGCTTTCAAGTTATCCTCATCATGCTTCTGTTGTTTATGTTTCCGTTCTTATTTCCTCTGGTGGCTATTGTGGCATTTAGTGCGGAATAATGCCACCTCCGTTATCATGGACAAGCTACTCTGGTAGTGTGTTTCCATGCTCATGTGTATTATAGCAATTTTTGTCATACATTTTTCATAGAAAATTGAAATTATGATAAGCTAGGTTTCTTACAGCAAAACAGTTGAAAAACACTAGAAAATAAGCTCTATTCGTCTTTTATAAGTTAGGCTACTTAAGTACATACCTGGTCCATTGAGATGAATAAATAGGTTTCGATGTAAGGAAAACACTATAAATTAAGTTATATTTGTCTTTCAAATAGGCCTCAGTAGGATATACTTTTATCTTTTCTACTTGAAGTATACAGTGTTATTCTACTATGCGCCTACTGCCAAGGAGCAATATATAGCTGACAAGTACATCCCTGCTCGATAATGACCTTGGTTGCAGGGTTACCATTAACACTAATAACTATAATCCTGTTCTCATTACCATTTATGTATTTTGTAGACTTATGAGCTGAATGCACATGTTTATGTTTCTTTCTGTTTAGATAAGTTGTTTCCTCAGTTAATTAAATCCAAAATATTTTCCAGTAATTATTATTAAGACATGAGCTTTTATGTCTTATAGTCAAATCAGTCTTCAAATTTAAACAATGTCTCAAGAAAATTTTAATTTATAAACCGGGTATACAGTGTTTTCTGTCATATTGGCTCGGTTCTTCTTTACGTATAAATGAAATATCCTCTTGTTGTTTAGAATATTGGAACAAACCTTTGACTTGGTTGGTTGTGAAAATATCCAATTAGATTTAGTTCACTTTGTACAACCCATATTTGTCAAGGGTGGACCCATTCAAGCCACGCAGACAGAAGTCAAAGATCAAAGACAAAATAAGCCAGCATGAGCAGTAGAAGACCTGGGCGAGTATGTGCGAGTATCCCTCCATACTCGCCAGGTGGGTGACCATGGGAGATGCTCACCGAAGCCAGGCGAGATCCTCCCAATGTCGCAAAGTCGCCGAGTTGGTCCATGCTATAAATAAGACTCCCCTCCATTTGGATTTGCCTATAAATAAGACCCCAGAGGTACCAGGAATGACACTTTTGGCTGTGCTTTTGGACCCTACATTCGAAGACTTGGACTGTGAGATCTTGGCCATCCCCCCTTGGTCTCCCTCTTAGATGCTCGCCAAGTTAGCGCCTTCCTTGTACCCTGCTCGTCCATTTTTGGTTGTGGAGGGGAAGTTTCTTCTAAGTTTCTGGATACGTGGTGGGACCTCCCCGCCGCAGCATCTTAGGTCATTCTCTTGTTCCCTTAGTCTCTTTGTCCTTGCCCCCTTGGACCGTCATGTCGGACCGCTGAACCAGTAACCTTAGGCTGCATTGATCCGAATATTTGTAGCCGAGATTTTCCAGGCTTCAAAACTTTGGTGCGGTGAGCGTGGATCGCAACCAGAAAAGGAAAATTTAGCAAGAAGGTGAGATGGTGGAACTCGGCAGGTGGATGTGAGTATGTGACAAGGTCAGATTTCGATGATTTCGCGCGGATAGAGGGGACCTTACGAGTAGCGTTGCTTCGTCGCGCGGAGGTCACGACATCCTCGCCTCGTTGCGTGACTGAGTCGCAGGTTAGTGGTCCCTCTAGGAGACCAGGAAAGGAGCATGTGACGGAAGAGCCAGAGCGACTAGTGCAGTCACAGTTCTACCCTGCGAGCTCTCAGGGAATCAAGTTCCGACATGTAGAGAATTTGGCGAGATTCCAAGATACTCGCCCAGGTGGCGAGTATGGTGGCGCTTCTCGCCAAGTTGAAGATCGTCGCCAGCAAGGTGAGAGGAGTCCATTCTGCGATGAGATCCTTTCTGCCCCAGTTCCGGCGGGGTTCACGGAACTCGTTTTGAGCTATTACTCTGGGAGGGATGATCCCATCAGTCAACTCCAGTGGTTTGAAGATGTCGTTTCCATCCGGACCATGTCAGATGCGTTCAAGTGCATGCTCTTTGCTATCACCTTTTGAGGGAAGGCCAATTCCACCAGCTGGTAGGAAGTTCCATTTACTGCTTCGAGGACCTGCGTCGTTGTAACAACCTTAAAAAAATTTCTTTGACATTAAATATATATATACATAATTTCCTCTTGCGGTCTAGCCGCAACCCAACTTCTCCCCTTTATTTTTCCCAGCCGAGCCCCCCCTCTCTCGATATACCTCCTTACGGACGGCTAGGGCTCGCAATCTGCACGTCTCCCGCTCTCGTTCCCGCCCCGAAGCGCACTCTGATTCTTGTCGAGACGGGTCGTGACAGTTGGTATCAGAGGGAGGTTTGTTTCTAAAGATAAAATATTTTACAATTATCAAATATTTTGAATCTTATTTTATAAATATTTATGCATGCATCATTTCTTCACGCACCTTGTCATTATGTGTTGTTCGCGGCTGAAACACGCACACACTCACTCATAAACATGAGTAGTATGCACACGAATGATAAGGGAGTATGGGCAAACTTAACATTTTTGTGCATATGAATTCCACTAGGATATACACCGCTTGCGAATATTAAATGGTTATGGGCAGTTTAATATTTTCAAGTGCGTTGGCATTAGAGTCTTAATATGCATGACATGTTAAGTGATATGGGCGCTTAACATGGCATGTGTATCCATTCATTGCATTCATATCATAAATCAATGCACAAGTGTGAAGCCAAGAACAACAATAATGATTGCACACGAATGGATTTACTATTTGCTTGACATCGCACACGATCTCATGATTGCACTTGCATGATCATTACCTAGAGTTGTCCAATGAAAATGCTGTAATTATTACATAATTTATGTACCTGACAGTAGGAAATGTTTTAGAATCTCTAGTTTCAAATCTCCGGTATTCGTAATCGGTGCTTCATGTTCTGCTTGTCTATCGAGCTCGTCTGATTCTTCAGTGTCTCCTTCTAGCTAGCTCTTGAGCGTCAACATCGCAAGTAAGTTACCCCCTTCGGGCAAAGATTGTTCGCTCTCGAATTTTTGAGTCTTATCCCTCAATTCCGAGCTGAGTGAAGCAATTCCTGTGTTCCCTGAATCCAATCCTTCGTATCTGGCCATACCCGCTAAGATCGTAGAGTATCAAGTAAACAAGTTTCGAAACAAAAATCATCCTTATGATAACTGTGTTTTGAAATGCATGAAAAGTCTGAATAATTTTTTTGAGAACTTGAATCTGATATGTGAAGCAAGAATCCACAAATTTTCTCTTGATCTTGGTATGTCTCCGCGCTTGTTTTCCTTTCTGTTTCAGCGTATTCATAGTTAGCTTTCATGCCTTGATTTGAAAGTCTTGTTGAAAAGAATGGCATCTGAATATTCGCCATAAGATCCCCCATTCGGAGAATTCTCAGAAAGTTTCGGGACGAAACTTCCTAAGTAGGGGAGATTGTAACAACCCTAAAAAAATTTCTTTGACATTAAATATATATATACATAATTTCCTCTTGCGGTCTAGCCGCAGCCCAACTTCTCCCCTTTATTTTTCCCAGCCGAGCCCCCCCTCTCTCGATATACCTCCTTACGGACGGCTAGGGCTCGCAATCTGTGCGTCTCCCGCTCTCGTTCCCGCCCCGAAGCGCACTCTGATTCTTGTCGAGACGGGTCGTGACAGTCGTGGAGTGACGATGTGATTTGCCCCGACAAAGAAAATGAAGGAGGCAACGCCCCTCTTCTATCTAGTGCAAGGGGTGCGCGAGACGTTGGAGAACTACATCGACCGCTTCCAGGAAGAGGTTTTGGACATCCAATAAGTGGATGGCTTCACCATGCAGCTAGCCCTTGACTTTCGGTCTGAGAGAAGGCCTCTTCAAGATGGAGATCAACAGAAATCCCCCATATGTCCTATGAAGAGCTTATTGAGAGGCCAATAAGTTCGTCCAGGGGGAATCATCAATTCGTGGCTTCCTGGCAGAGCTCAAGAGGATGTCCAGGGTGGAAGAAGATGAAGAGGAGAAGGTTTCGGTGCGTGGAAAGAAGGAGGAGCCTCGGAGGCAGGAATGGAAGAAGCAAGTAGATGGAAGGCGAGAGGAGCCGAGGAGGGAAGAGCCCATGTCGGGTCGGTGGCATTTCAAGCCCCCGTTCGAAGGAGGAACGAAGACCGAGTCGATCAAAGAGGTCGTGGAGTTGTTGTCCATGGAGGAGTATGGGTGATCCATGAGGGAGCAGAGCTAGGAGCTTCCCGTAAGGGAAATGACGCAGGACGAATCTATAGACGACGAGATAATCGGTGACCTAACCCTACATGCAATGCAAAGCCCGACGAGTTAAATTACAATTGAATAATAAACAATGACATCCCACGCAGTTAATTCACGACAAGGCAAAATAATTAATTAGGGCGAAAAAGTTGAGGCTTTCCTCCGCGTGGAGGGCCAAAGCAAGGGCGCGCGGCGAATAAACCCTGTAAATTACAATAATAACCTAGAGCAATATTCTACAATGATGTTTCTCCAAACAAATATAAAATGTCCAACCCAATAAATAACTGTTGAAAATAATCGTCCAAATACAACAAGTGACTCACCAAAGTAGTGGGCTGACCAAGGCACTGAAGAATTCGGAGGCGGAGATGCGTGGGCGACGATCCGAGGTGTAACCGAAGGCGTGGAAATGATGACGGTGGCTGTCCTTGGCGACGGAAGGTGAAAACAGACCGGAAATGGATGGATCCGGCGTCGTGGGTAGAGATCCGGACGAGGGTGGATAGATTTGATTATTTGGGAGCGGATCCGGGTTGGATTTGTCCAGATCTGGACTGATTTGGACAAGGAGGGGTGGAGTTGGTTCCACGTCGAGGAGAGGGGTGGTGGTTGCTTGGGACAAAGCGAGGAAAGGCTAGCAGCGGGTTTTGTGGGTTGAGTGGAGGGCGGCGGCTGGAGGCAAGGGGGCGGCTGGAGGCAAGGGGGCGGGTGGCTGAAGGCTGGAGGCAGGGGTGGCTGTGGGCTGGCGGCAGCAAGGGAAGGGGCGGGCTGCTGCTGGAGGAATTGGGGAGGCGGGCGGCTGAAATGTGAGGTTCATTGTTCACTAAACTATATTTGTGAACAGTAAATTTCATTTATCTACAGTGCCTAGAAGAGGGAGGGGGCTGCTGGTGGAGTTTCTGGACAACCAATGTGGCTGGGTTTTGGGGGGTTGTAGGGGCTGCGAATGAGGGTTTCGGTGGGGGAAGAAGGAGCCTAGGGTTAGGGCAAACCTTGGAGAGGGAGATACAAGCCTAGGAGTCGCCCCTAGGGTTCCACAGAGTCGGCACCATGGTGGGATCGCGGGAATCCGGGAATACAATTCTCCAAACTCTGCAATACCTCAAGCCCACAAACCATCTATTTATAATAAAAGGAGGATTAAGGCATCCCACCATCGACGACTATGATTGGCCGGAGGTGGGTCCACCTAAATACATCAAAATAAAATGCAAAATAGTGAAATAATATATCAAATTGATTTGCAACGCGAATCCGAACACATCTTCGGAGTCCGATCGTCGATCCGGGCACGTCATATATGGTAAGTCGCCAAATCAGCCCCGAATGGGCCCAAAACTCGTCCTCGTCTATGCTCCGCATCAATCTC
Organism: Dactylorhiza incarnata; assembly: GCA_033032865.1. Taxonomy (NCBI): domain Eukaryota; kingdom Viridiplantae; phylum Streptophyta; class Magnoliopsida; order Asparagales; family Orchidaceae; genus Dactylorhiza; species Dactylorhiza incarnata. Next base: position 9,133,635 of record JAWHQI010000082.1, on the reverse strand, counting down.
CCCGTCTTGAAAGAATTCATCTCCCGATGAATAGGGATCAGAATTCTCTCGCTGTATGCCAGGTAAAACTCGAAGAGGTCCACCAGAGGTTACCGAAGTGTCGTCGCTGGGAAAGTGTCCTCTCCAATCATCTCCCCCTGACTGAAATGCTGTCATCTCCGGTGAATTGAGATGGCCGTACTGAAGTCGATGTCCAGGGGCGAATCGATCAAGCTCTGCTGCAAGTACCCAGATGTCATCAACGTCTGTAGTATGAATGTACCAGCGGAATATGGTCTTCGTGATGCTCTCAACGCTCAACTCACGAGTGGTGGATCCCGTTGCGATCAATGGCGCCGTGGGTAGAACCAAAGAAGACGAGTCCCTAGGTGGGTGAGTGTCAGAAGTGGGTGAGTAGTGGTGGCCATCAGACGTGGGTGGGCTATGCGGGTGGTAAGGCAACGGGAGTGGAGGTGTGGGCGGCTGAAAGTCCCCACTGCTTGGGTCCACATACTCGCGAGGCTTGTACGACGTCATATCTTCAGAACTAAATACCAGGTGGATACCTATACTTGCAGGGATATCAAGATCGTAGATGTTTGCTTCGATCTGTCTCATGATTATATAGGGATCCATTCGCCTAACGCTCAAGCTTTTAGCAAGCCTCGCACGGAGCCTCACAACGCAGATTCTCACCATCACCTGCTCGCCTTTATGAAGTACCTGCACTTGCCTATGAACATCCGCATGTGATTTACAAGATTTATTACCAATATGAATTATTCGTCGGACCGACTCATGACATACATGCAAACGATGAACATACAACATAACAGACTTATGCAAATGATGCAGAAACGACTCAACATACTCATGCAAATGATGTAAATGAGACACGACGGACACAACATACTCGCTACGGGAAAGGCTAATAACCACTTGAAAATCTACCAAAGGAGGTGGCCTATCAGGAGGCTCTCTCGGAGGAGTGTAGAAAAACTCATCTCGTGTGGGACGAGTGCTTAGATGATCGAGAGAGACAACTATACTCAAATACAAGCTCGTAAAGGGCGAGATGTCTCTCAGGGAACGTGACACGTCAGAGGGCTCACCAGGGGGTGTGTATGAAAAGCCATCGCGAAGGAGGCGACCACTTGAGTGAAAATCGAGTACACCGACTAGAGGACGTGGCTCTGGGGTGTGGTGAGTGTCTCCGACAAGAAACAACTCATCGGGCGGGTCAGCGTGCGGCGTGTCCCAAAACTCATCACGAGTGAGATGTGTCATAACGTAGGTCTTCAAAATATGAGATGGGTCATTGGTGCAGGTTAGTTGGTGATAAAGCCTGTTAGGAGAGGTTCTTATCAAGGAGGTCTGGGGATCGAGCCCCAGCCTCAACAACCCGCCGCGCTAAGAACAGGCGCGGAGACGGGTTGGGGTGCCTGGACTGCAGTCCTTCTGGCAGGCGTGCTTGGTCGTGGTCCGCTAGCTGGTGTGATGTCACGGGGTGCGGTCGGGGCCCCGGCGTTCTGCATCAGGAAGTCTCTATGAGATATACCACAAGAGCGTCGCCTCAACCTCTCAGGCACCGCCCCCGTTGGATGAGATCACTTTCTCAGAGGACATGTTGAGGAATTTGAATTCCTTTCATGATAACCTCCTGATCCAAGCTGCAGTGGAGGACTTCACCGTCGACCGGATCCTTGTGGACAACATGTGCTAGGTAAACGTCATCTTCAAAAAGACGTTCGACGGGTTGGGAGTTGAGGCAAGAAGAGCGGTAGCTTCAGATGGTCCCCTATTTGGCTTCTCGGGAGAGAAGAAAGTGGTGGAGGGAGGAGCAGATTTGTTGGTAACACTCGGTGGCACTTCGATCCAATGCCGGTTCGTCATCGTCGATGCACCGAGTTGTTACAATGCCATCTTCAGGAGGCCGCTTATCAACTTCTTTAAGGTTGTCCCCTCCTATTATCAGTGTTTAAAGTGCTGTTAGGGAGAAGTCCAGTTGAGGATCAGAACCGATCCATAGCTGCTAGGGAATGCTATCTCAACGCAGTGAACACTATCAACTGGATGGAGGATGTATAGGAGATGGAGAAGGTGCTGGAGGGATGATTAGACTGGAGGCCGTAGAAGAGGTGGAAGAAGTAGAAGTGCTCTAGGAAGGTGGAGAGCCCGGTTGTTGAAGATCAGAGGATCTCTGAAGACCAGTGAGAAGGTAGAGATGGTGGCATGCCTGCAGGGGAATGTGGACATTTTCGCTTGGAGCGTTACATAGATGCCAGGAATCGATGCAGAGGTTGCCTGACACCGCCTTAACGTGGGCACCGAAGTCAAGCCCATCCGGCAAAAGAAGAGGACAAGCGTCACTGCGTTTGCTGAGCCCATTAGAGAGGAAGTAAGGAAGCTGTTTGAGGCAGACTTTGTGTCGGAGATTCAGTATCCAGACTGGGTTTCGAATGTTGTAATGGTGAAGAAAGTCGGAAGTCGGAGGGGGCTGGAGAATGTGTATCGACTTTTTCTTATTGAATAAAGCTTGCTTGAAAGATTGTTGTCCCTTGCCTCGGATTGACGCGTTGTTGATTCCGTCGTCGGTTTTTCTGTGATGAGTTTCCTTGATGCCTTTTCAGGATAATACCAGATTCAGATGCCTCCCCCCGATCGTCGCGATGTCTCCTTCTTCACCAGCGATTGCTGTTATAGCTACAAGATGATGCCCTTAGGGTTGAGGAACACAGAGGCTACCTACCGACGAATGATGGATCAGGTCTTCAAGGAGCAAAAGTGGCGGAATCTGGATGTTTACGCAGATGATCTATTGGTTAAGAGCAAGAGCGTCCAGGAGTGCCATTAATCTGGTGGAGACCTTTGTGACGCTTCGAAAGTTTAAGATGATGCTCAATCCAGCGAAGTGTGTGTTCTAGGCAGGGAGAGAAAAATTCTTGGGTCATCTCCTCACCCCGAAGGGAGTAAAGCCTAATCTTGACAAAGTTAAAGCTATTCTGGAGATGACATCGCCGAAGAGCACCAAAGAAGTCCAGAGGTTGGTAGACCTTAGTCGCTTCCTGTCAAAGGCCGGAGAGAAGTGCTCTCCTTTCTTCAAAACTCTCCGAAGCAGCCAACAATTCGAGTGGACCGAGGAGTGTGGGAAGGCCTTCGAAAAGCTCAAACAACAGCTAACCCATGCGCCTCTACTGCAAGGCCCGAAGGAAGGTGGAGACCTACTCCTCTATCTAGGAGTGGGTGCGAAGGTGGTGAGAGCGAAGGTGGTGAGTTCGGTGCTTGTCAGAGAAGAAGGAAAGGGGCAGCTACTCGTCTACTACGTGAGCCGGGTCCTCAGGAAAGCAGAAATGCGGTATCCCATCCTGGAGAAGTTAGCTTTCGCCTTGATGGTGTCGGTGCGGAAGCTTCGACCTTATTTTCAAGCTCACTCCATCCGAGTTGTGACTGATTATCCACTCCGAAGTATCTTAGATGAGGTGGAACACTCGGTAAGGCTAACAAAATGGTCGTTAGAACTCAGTGACTTCAACACTTCTTTCTCGCCAAGGGTGACGATCAAGGCACAGACAGTGGCTAACTCCCTAGCTGACTTCTCGGTAGAGGCGGATGAAGGCGAAGACTCCTCAAGCTTGGTTTCCGGGAAGATGTTTGTGGACGGAGCTTCATGCAAAAGCTCTGTGGGAGTGGGCATCGTGCTTGCCAACCCACAGGGAATTAGGATCAAGCAAGCAATCAAGATCCTCTTCCCCGTCACAAACAATCAAGCAGAGTACGGGGTCATAGTGACAACTTGCGTCTTGCGAAGGAATTGTGGATCCAAGACATCAGAGCTTTCACAAATTCAATGGTGGTCGCGTCATAGATCCGAGGAGAGTTCGAAGTACGCGACGCCATCTTGCAAAGATATTCGGTGAAAGTAAAGAGGTTGATTGGAGGCTTTCAATCTGCTTCGTCGAGCATGTTCCGCGGGAGAACTCGACCGCGGATCGTTTGGCCAAATATGGCCCGATGGATGGTGGAACGATCACCGAGTTCTTTCGACCATCCATCGAAGAAGGGAAGATGATGGAGATCGAGCAACGAGCTTCTTGGATAGATTCTTTCGTAGCATTCCTAGCTACCGGCCAACTCCCGGCTGAGGGTGGAGATAAAAGAGAGTTTAGATACAAAACAACTTACTATCTGCTGCATGGTGGGGAGTTATATCACAAAACTATCTCGGTCCCCTTGCCAGATGTGTGTCAGAGATCGAAGTGCCTCGAGTTCTGGAAGAGATTCACTCTGGAGAGTGTGGAAGTCATTCTGGGACTCGCACTCTGGAGCAAAGAATCTTGAGGCAAGGTTACTTCTGACTCACCATCTGAAAGGATGCCTAAGCCTCCTCTAAGAAGTGTCAGCTCTTCGCTCCTCTCCAATTACAGCTAGTCCAGCAGCTTCGTTCGATTACAGCCTATTGGTCGTTCGCCATATGAGGAATGAATTTGATAGGCCCCTTCCCCCAAGCTAGTGGTCAGAGGAAGTTTGTTCTCGTCATGATCGACTACTTCTCCAAATGAATCGAGGCTAATGCTCTAGCCAAGACCACATCCCAAGTCGTGAAGAACTTCATCTGGGGGGAGATCGCTTGCAGGTTCGGAATTCCTCTCGCCATCGTCACCGATAATGGTCCATAGTTCGCCATCTTGGAGCTGGAAGATTTCTATAGGCAGCTAGGGACAGATCTTCGGTTTGCCTTAATGCACCATCCTCAGAGCAATGAGCAAGTGGAGGACGCCAACAAGCTAGTCATCAACCTCTTGAAGAAAAAAGTCGCGAATCTAAAAGGGATCTGGGCGGAGCAGCTCCCTTCGATTCTATGGGCTCTGAGAACCACTCCTAGCTCGGTCTCTGGGGAGACTTTTTTCAAGCTATCTCACGGATCTGAAGCTCTCATCCCAGTGGAGTTTGAGGTCAGAAGTCCCAGAGTGGTTGCGGCAGAGGAAGGAGATAAGGCATGATGTTTGGAAAACGAAGAAGCCCAAAGGATTTCCCTTGACTACATCGAAGAGCTTCGAGACCTAGCCTCGGCTCGGTAGGAAGAGATCAAAAGGCGAATGACCAAGCACTTCGATAAGCACATCCGCATCAAGCAGTTCCAGGCTGGGGATCTCGTACTCAAAAAAATGGATGCGGCAGGAAGATCGGCCGCCGTCGGAATCTAAACCTGAACTGGGAAGGGTCGTTCATCATCCACGAGTCATTAGCGACTGAAGGATATCACCAACAAAACCACGACAAAAAACTACTTGGAAACACCTTGAGCGGTGATGACCTGAAAAGATTCTACCCCCATCGGGAAAGGGTATGTTCATCTTGTATATATTTGTTCATATCAATGACTTTCTCACCCCCTGAAATACGGGAATGCGTGAGTTCTTTTTCCGGAAAGTATCTCAAAAGGCTAAGTAGGTGAAATTGATCGCCACGATCGGGTTGGGAAACGAGCCTCCGACTTGACTCTCGTAAAATCCAGAATGGGTGATGGGACGGTGTGTCAGGTTTTTAATGCGTTCTCTTAAGACCAAGCCTCTGCATTGGCGGTCGAGACCAGCTCCCTCCTTGCACGTTGGCCGAGTTACCCCTCGATCACACTTCTCATCTGACTGGAGAGGTTATCAGGAGAGAGTCCGGACGCCAACCTCCCAACTCGACAAAGAGATGGTCGACTTAACTGATAAAGGGACCCTCCATGAAGGAGTCACCAGCCCCAAAGAGCTAAAAGCTCGCTACAAAAACTATCTCTCATACGAGACTTATTGTCGTTTCCTCCTATCATTAGAGTTGGTGCGGTTAACCCTCTTTAATGGTTGAGTGACATGGCGAGGACCTTCCAAGAGGAGAGAGAATCAAAAGAAGGATGGAGGCCTCGAGAGTGTCATGCGGGACCCCCCGAATGTCATCCCTATTTTCAGGTACTCTCAACTTCTCATCATGAAATAGGATGAAGGCCTGGAGAGCGTGTGTCCTGCGGGACCCCCCGACTGTCATTCCCTATCTAAGTGATCTCTCAACTTTTCATCGGGTAGAGTAGAGGCTTCGAGAGTGTGCGTCCTGCGGGACCCCCTGAGTACCACTCCCCTGTCCAAGCGTCTGCAACCTCTGAAGAACGCGAGTATGCATATGTGCGAGTATGCAGGTGCGAGTACGTGAGTATGTGAGTATAGCGAGCTTGGTGACTCTTGCGATCATCTTTTAAAATCGCATCAATTATGGCAGCGATCACACAAACTCACCTCAAGTCTATGAGCCTAGCGAGCACTCATCGCATTCGAGCCTAAAAGCCTAACGAATCTCGTAAACGAGCGAGCATGAAAGAAGCAGACGAGCAAAAAAAACCTTTTTAAATAAAGGTGAGTATTACATTTCAAAAAATATGTACAAGTCCAACATGTTTGGTAAAAAAGGTGTCTGCCGACTAAGCGCCATCATCGCCAACATCATCTCTGTCGATGTACCGCATGAATGTTAAGCTGACAAAGATGGCTTAGATTGGAGCTGAAGGTGGACTGGAGAATGGTGGCATGCTTTCTAATACTCCTGGGGGAGGGGTGCGGTGGGGGGGGGGGGGGTGTCGACATTGATGGGATTCATCTCACAAGCATTCTCCGTGGTGGTGTTGGGAGACAATTAAGGAGTGCATGAATCTCTCGTACAACACTTTGGAAGTCGAATAAGTTTTTTATGTCGTCCATGTCGTTAGAGAGGGAGGCGATGATGAAAACACTTTCTTCAAGAGCGACTATGGAGCGAGTGATCTGCACGAACTGGAGGGAGTATCGGGAAGAGGAACAGAAGGATGTTGTCAGGGAGTAGTGTGGTTAAGTTACCAATTGAATGGAGTCCTTGGAGTCTGTTACGGGCAACGTGCCCCGCCTTACTATTTTAATATATCTAGTCCTATTATATTTGAAGACAAGTCGCGTCGTATCTTTTATTGGGTTGATGTATTCATATTATATCGAGTCAAGTCAAGTCGTGTCGTAGGTTTATCTCTAGTATTTTAATGTTTGATGTAACTACGGGTTTGCCACCCGAGGTCTTATAAATAGACCCTTAAGAGTCTTGTATCGGAAAACTATGAAAGATTTCTAATTCTTGTCCCCTTGTGAGATATTTGGTGGCTCTCTCCTCTAACAAGCAACTTCGCTTAGGCAGCCGCGATCAAGGCTCCATTGTATCTCCGCCATCTTCCCCTCCTCCGACCCCTCATTCGGTAACCTCTTAGTAGGACCATAACACTTGGTATCAGAGCTCTCGGTCCTCTTCTGCCACCGTCATCGCTCAGTTCTTCTTCTGGCGCTCGACACAACTTCGGCATCCTTCCCGTCTCTTCTCCCTCCAGCGCTCGCACAAAGGCCGCATCCTTCCCACCTCAAGCTCCTCATCGACGGCTCAAGCACACTGTTTCATCCTCCTCCTTCGCGAAAGGAATTCCCAGTAACGGCCTCCGAGCAAGAGTTGATCTTCTTCCTCGACCAGACGCTATCCTTCTTGCCCACTGCAAGCATCACAACCCAGAGGTGTCCTTCCTCTTCCACTACAGGCTTCGCAGCCCACCTTCTCCAGCGGCTCTCATCGATGAGTCCTCTGCGGTAAAAAAAAAACTATGCAGGCGCCTTCATCAGGATCGACGCATCGCCGGTTCCTCTGGTTCGAACGCACCGATCTCGACCGCTCACGCCGTCGTCATCACTCCTCGTAGTCGATTTCCCCATCTCGAGCCCCACGAAGCCACGCGGGACTTTACTCCGGACTTAACTTGCAACAACTTTATTTTTCTTTCATTAAAGCCCACACAACCGCAGTTTTATGCCCATTGAGCCCTGTGCAGTACCATATCCTGCTCCATATTTGACTTCGATCTAAAGCCACGCGGGACTTTTATCTTGGGACTTGGCAACAGCTTTATTTTTTATTTTATTTTTCATTGAAGCCCCCCCCCCCCCCCGTTTCACATCTTTTTTTTTAATTATTTTCCTATCTCATTTTGTCCCGTCACATTTCAACCCACCCCCACCCCCAAGCTGCCTATTCACATCAAGCTCCCACACCATCTCATTTCCTCCAATATGGTGTCTTCTATTTATTCTGTTGCCTCCACAATGGAGCACAAACGCTTCAAGCATATTTATTTGTGTCACGACTGGGCGACGACGCGACTCTCGCGGTAACTCCCGACCAGCCTCTTCAGAGGAATCTAGTCGTCTAGTCTAGTCAACCGTTCCTTCTCTCGTGCTACTTCAATCCGCAATATGGGCGACACACAAGATTTCATGGCTGTTCTCCAAGGATTCTTGACGTCCATAGAGGCCCGCCTTCAAAACGCCGAAACATGTCATCAGGATGACATGGCCGCCCTCACCATCAAGCTTACTGAGCTGACCGCCGCCTTCCCCGTTGCTACTACCCCACCTACGGATCATGCCAGCAATAGTCAGGTGCCGCCACCGCCACTTATCCGCCACGAACCACCAACTCTCATCCGCCTGAAAGCTGTTATTCTACCGCGTTATACTAGGTTGGAATTCCCAACCTACGACGGGAAAACTGATCCATTGGGCTGGCTCACCAAATGTGAGCCATTCTTTGTCCACCAACAAACTCTTGCAGCCGAACGAAATCAGCTAGCATCCTTCCATATGCTCGACTTCGCTCTATTGTGGGCTTCTCGTCTCCCCAACGACCAGCCGAATCTGATGTGGGAAGACTTCAAGCGGTTCTGCAACTTGCGTTTAGGGCCTCCTATCCGCAACAACCCCCTCGGCGAACTCACGTCTTTACGTCAAACGGGGTCCGTGGACGAGTACCTGGAGCAATTTCAGCTTCTTTTGGCCCATGTTACTCTTGCCCCAGACATGCAAATCGCCATTTTCACCGTCGGGCTTCGCGACTGAATGTCGAATTTGAGGCCCCTCCAGACTTAGTGACTGCTATGAGTTTGTCCAGGCTCTGCGACCGTCGCCTCCAGTTGGCACAGGAGGCCTACCCGCTCAACATTCAACAGGGCCATATCGAGGGTCCTCCAGCCTCACCGGTCCGCCGATTATCTCGGGCCGAGATGTTGTAACGACGCGTCCAGGGATTATGTTTTAACTGGGAAGAGTAGTATACTCGCGACCACAGGTGCAATAGGCTTTTCTACCTGCACGCCGAGGACTCTGACGACGAGGGCGTCAGATGAAGTTGCACCACCGTTGACTCTTGACCTTGAGGTTAAGCTCATTTTGAACGACGGGAGTGATGTTACGGGCAACGTGCTCTGCCTTAGTATTTTAATATATCTAGTCATATTATATTTAAAATCAAGACGCATCGTATCTTTTTTGGGGGTTGATGTAATCATATTATATCGAGTCAAGTCTAGTCGCGTTAGAGGTTTATCTCTAGTATTTTAATGTTGGATGTAATTACGGGTTTGCCACTCGGGGTATTATAAATAGACCCTTAAGAGTCTTCTATAGAAAGCAATGAAGGATTTCATATTCTTGTCCGCTTGTGAGATATTTGGTGGCTCTCTCCTCTAGCCAGCAACTCCACTTAGGCAACCACGGTCAAGGCTCCATTGTATCTTTGCCATCTTCGACCACTCCTCCGGCAACCTCTGAGTAGGACCATAATAGAGTCATGCTGAAATCTGGAGCAACGAATTGTATTTTTCAAACTATGGAGCAATGTTATCGAGGGGAGTGGCTAGGAAGGAGCAGTGACGATCAATGGTGTTGGCTGAAGAGAAGACGCGACGAGCAGTGGTGTTGGTCTTTAACCTTGACAACTGTGTCTATCAGCTTTTGACAGATATGATGCGCGAAGACAAATGCGTCTGGATGGAGTGGGCGGGACATCCATGGGAGTTGTCCGGCGGCTCCTAGATTGGAGATTTTGGAGTGATCAAATAGGGATGATCAAGATGTAAGGAATGCTATACAAACTCAAGAATCTAACTTCTCGCTCAAGCTCAAGAGGTTAAGTCCATTTCTGTAGGTCAAAATAAACATGAAAGATTCTAAAAGTAACTCACAATTTCAAATAAGGAGGTTTACATGTGAAGGAAGACAGATGAATGTTACATAAAGAAAATAAAAGCTTAAGACTGAAAGGAGCCTTCATCCTGCATGTGACTGGGGCTATTGCCTACTTTCTTGATCATGTTGAAATGTGTGCACATATCACCATCCAAGAGTCATTTTGATAGAGACAATATATAGCTTTTGTGGAGGCTGAAGGAAAAAGTGATCTGGATTGGTTGTGGAGAACGGAAGTGTTGAGTGCTTTTAGAAATGTGGTTAAAATTAGTGGAGGATTAGTTGCCACAATTGTTGTGAACTTTGTTACCCCTTAGTGGATACTCCGCAAAAATACTCTTCATACTTGAAAACGATGAAGTGATAATCTTCACAAGAACAATTGAGTGAAGCTCAAGCAATAATAGCGCAATAACAAACCAAACTCAAGCTATGTATAATGCAAAGAACAATTACGTTGAAAGATCAATCAAGAAAAAACTAAGTAGATGCGCTTAATTATCATAGCAGTGGGGCTTAAATAGTCATAAGGTAGGAGGCAAGGTACCTTTGCACAATGCGGCGGGAGGCGACAAGAGAGGTCGTATGTTGTGGAAGGAAATAGACAATTTCACTGGTAAGGGATACACCAACTAGAGTCAATGATAACGATAACAAGCTGTTAGTTATGGAACTATCACCTAGAAAGGGGGGGGGGGGATTAGGTGATATGCCTGTTTTTGAATTTTATGCACAAGAGCTTAAGCTATTTATCACAGAGCACCAAACAATCACAGAAACACCACACACAAAAACAACAGATGTATAGTGATTTCTCAAGACGTCTTGAGTAGTCCACTCTCCCTCTGCGCCTTTCTAGCCGTGTGCTAGGGTCGACAAACTCCACCAAATACTCAGGCCCGCAAGCCTTACAAACTCAGGCCCTCAAGCCCTACAAATCTCAGGCCCTCAAGCCCTACAAAAGCTCAGGTCGTCAAGCCCTACAAGTCTCAAGCCCTCAAGCCCTACAAAGCGATAGAGAAATAGTACAAGAATTTTCTTTAGCCGGATGGAGATTGACTTCTTGGACTTGAAGAGAGTGCTTTTGATCTTTCCTTGGACAGCACAGACTTCTCTTCAATCTCCTAGAATGTACCTTAAGTGTCAGGAACCCATTCCTTAACGACACGCGCTGATTGGACCATCATGCGACGACATTAAATGCAGACAACGCGATTTGAAATGTCTTGACCTGTCTCGACGATATTTGCAACGTCTCGACGACCTATCTTGCCGTTACGACGATCCATCTTGGACTTGGACAAAAGTTCAAGACTTCTTCAGAGAATGATATCTTGACGATACTTGATATCATAACTCCACTTGCACTTACGACGATATGAAGATGTCGTTGTAATCTTGTTGGTAACTTCTGAACCTCTCGACGATGTCGTTGAAACCATACTGTCTTTTCGGCGATATCGTCTTGATCATTCTTACTTCTCGTCGATATCGTTTTGATCATTTCGACGATAATCCATTCTTCTTCTATCGGCTGCCTTTACAAGTTTTTTCTTAGTCTTTTCAGCGATAAGACTTCTTTACGACGATTTCATCGACTCTCCCGAATACTTTGACTTTAGCCTTTCAACGATATCGTCGTGAGATACAGATTGACACGACGATATTCAACTTGATTGATTCTCCTTGTTCTTTACGATGATATCGTCGTGTGAGCTTTGCTGTCACAATGATTTCGTCGAATTGTCCATATCATTTTGACGATAACTGTCATGATCCTTCAACTTGTCTCTGTATGCAATCTCGACGATGAGTAAATGCTTTATTCAACAATATGTCCAGTCCTTCTCGACGATATTGTACTTAGTGGAATTTGAGATGTACTGAACATATTGTTTAATCTTTGCAAGCATAAACTGAACAAACCATCAAGTACATAATGTTTTTATCATTGACCTGAGCACTTCTTCAAATCAGGAACATTGTTGGGCACTGTTCCCAACAATCTCCCCCTATTTGAAGAAGTCATAACTCATTCAATGGTAAATGCCATACACAGAAAACGAATTAAGATTCAAGTAAATTTAACTTAGATTTATCTACTCAGCATCACATAAACAAAATGAAAGTGTGTGGATAACAATTAGCAATCATTTGCCCATGCTATATTTAGACAACATCCTTTCATGGTGGTTTTCAAACTCTGTTGTTGCTGTCTTTGCCCTTTCTTTTCTGTCTTTCATAGAAGTGGATAGGCTTGGGGATCTTCTTTGGAGATGGAGGGGGACCATGAGGGAATGTTATCTTGTGATTTCTCCTCTTCTCCATTTGCTTGATGTGACTATTCCAGTCAGCTGAATAATATATTCTTTCAATGCATTCCTGAGGATATCCAAATTCTATGCAACTTTCTGAAATAATCTCCTTTGAGGCAGGACTCCACTTTCCTGCTTGTGGATCCTGCTCAACTTCCTTTAGCCTCTTCTGCCTGTATTTCCTGCTCTGAATTCTCTTTCTTTTTCTTGAAGTGGCAGATTCTCCAAATTCAATGTCATATTCTCCTGAGTCCGTGCTTTCTGATGGTTCTGCAAATCCATACTCAGAGGGAGGCTTCTGCAGTGTTTGCTTGATTTGACTTGCAGTCCACATTGGTTGATGTTAGCCAGCATTTATCACTGTCTTCTCCCCCTTTAGGACTTCTTCAATAACCCTATCAACAAGGTTTTCATGAACTGAAAGTAGCCTTTCTCTTAGAAATCAGGAGGAAAGAAATATTTGATGTGTTTTTATTCTTCCACAAAGGGGCTAATATATAACATTACAAGGAGACACACAACACCGCTAGCCGGTGTGGGACTAAACCTTAAATACCGAAATACTTAAATATAAATACTTCTAACACTTTCATTAATTTGATGTTCAGTTGCATCCAGGTTATTTCTGACTTCCAGCAGATGGGTATCCAGAGTGTGAGCATTCACATTTAACCTGTTCAGAATGAGATCTTTGTCAGCATGGACATATGTCTCTATTTGCTCAAATGCATCTTCCACATTTCGTGCGAATGTTAGTTGATTCTGCAGGAGCTCATGGGTCTGATAGCCGACCCTGTTGACCTCTTCACCAACACGTTCCATTGTTGGTGTCGCTAAGTGATAGAAGTGAGCATACTGGGTGTTGAGATGAAGTATCTCCTTCTTTACTGTGCTCAGCTCAGCCTTTATTTCTTGTCGCAATCCATCTACTGATTGGAGGATGAATGTTTCCATCCTCTGTCGTTGAGCATATAGTAAACCTGAGATCATGTGAAACATAGATCCCGATTGAGCAGAGGATGGTCCATCAACATTCTCCTCAACCTCAGGGGCAATTCTCTCTTCTGGAGCTTCTTCACGGGCACTGTCAGATAGGTAGTCACTTATCTGAACCGTGGATTTCTTAGGACTGATTACCTGCAGTGGCTTAGTTTCTGTTGTTATCACTATCTTGCTGCTAAGAGCTAGTTCTAGCCCAAGGGAGGGTTTAGGATTCTCCAGAGCTTCTGGCCCTTGTCTTGGGCTTTCAGTTGTTGTTTATGGGATGATCTCCATATGGACAATTTCTTCCTGCTCTTCTAGGGTAGAGCACCCCAGATGGGTCTCCCCCTCACCCTTCTCAGTGTCTTGGACTGAGCACCCAGAGTGGGTCCCCCTCAACTGGATCACTGGCCGGAATAAGGCTACTCCTTTCTTCAGACACCTCTTTGTTGACAGGTGCTGCTTCTTTCTCAGAGATCTCTGGGGGCAGAGGCATCGCCCCCTCAATCTGTGCAGGGGTCTGCTGAGGTGGGGCTCTTCTCTCCTCAGAGCTGCTGGAGGACTCCTCCGCTGAGGCAACCTCCCTGGCATCTTTCTTCGATTTCTTCTGCTGAACAGAGGAGGAAGCCCGAGGTCCTTTGGATATTGACCTATCCCATCTGTCCAGCATCTTGGAGTCTAGCCTTTTGGAGTAGTGCAGAGGCACTCCCATCTTCCTGGTGATCACTTCCCCAAGGGAGTTCAGCAGGAAGATGCTTAGAATTCTCCCAAAGGATGGGGTCTTCAGATTACTCTTAATCTTTTGAAACAGGAGCTCCCTCCAGTCTGTTCTTTTGGAGCACTTTTTAATGTGAGGACCCTGACCACAGCCTGGCGCACCAGCGCTGCCTTTCGTCCCAGGCCCCCACATGGGCCGCAGCCCATGCCACCCCAACCCCTCTCCGCGCCCCTTTGGCCACGGCGGGTTGTTGGAGACCGCAACCTCCCTTTGACGAGAAGTGATCCAGTTAAGCGCCTCTACGTGGACTTCCCAGGAGGTCACCCATCCTGGAATTGCTCCCATCTGAGCACGCTTAACTATAGATTTTTTTCACTTCTCATCACCAGTTGAGCTGCAGCTCAATTGGTGATGAGAAGTGAAAGAACTCTATAGTTAAGCGTGCTCATATGAGAGCAATTCCAGGATGGGTGACCTCCTGGGAAGTCCACGTAGAGGCGCTTAACTGGATCACTTCTCGTCAAAGGGAGGCTGTGGTCTCCAACCACCCGCCGTGGCCAAAGGGGCGCGAAGAGGGGTTGGGGTGGCATGGGCTGCGGCTCATGTGGGGGCCTGGGACGAAAGGCAGCGCTGGTGCGCCAGGCTGTGGTCAGGGTCCTCTGCAGTTCAGCAGGAAGATGCTTAGAATTCTCCCAAAGGATGGGGTCTTCAGATTACTCTTAATCACTGCAAACATCTCTTTGGAAATCCGGTCATGAGAACCCGGTTTGCAGAGCAGGACTTTGTTGATTATGTCTGCGAGAAGCTTTCCTCTCTAGTTGAAGTCTGCCCTTTTAATGGACCCGTAGGTCTTTCCTGAGTGTCCACACCAGGTGTAACTTGCGGAGTTCTTCAGAGGACACCTCTTCCTCTAGTTCTTTTGCTAGTAACCGAGGCAGATGCAACATTTTGCCCAGGCTTTTCACGGTGATTTTCACTTTCTTCCCAGCGACCACTGACTTCACTGAGGTTGCGGAGCTGTTCAGTCTTGCATTGCCATAGAACTCCAGAAGTTCGCGATGGAGAAGAACACAAGGTTCACTTAGCAAATATTCAAGTCCTGCGGACTCCAGTAATCCTATCACCGATCTAATTTCTTCTGAACAAGAGTTGAAGCCTCCTCGCTGTAGCTCACAATCGGAGACTACTGGACTTTCTTCCTTCTTGGGAGCCATTGCATAAGAATCGGGAGAGATAGCAGTTGTCGGAGACGGAACGGAGTTTTGTCGGAGACGGAACGGAGTTTTGTCGGCGGAATGACTTAGGGCAAATGATAGCGTAATTTGTATCCTAAGCATTCACTTTATTTATAGTGGAGGTAGATGAAGAGGCGCGTACCTTATCGTGCTTTCGGAAGATTTGACGGACGACTCAGATTAGTCGATCCAATATCGCGTTAAGTAGCCGTATCCTGTTTCGACGATACGTCAGTATGTCGTCGAGATATGTCGTCGATATGCTACTTTCCAACCTGATCCATTTGTCGTCGAAATATGCCTTATGTCGTTGAGACAATGGATTGTGTCGTCGAGACGATTAAGTGTGTCGTCGAGAAGCATCTTCAGTTGCTTGTTTGGCTTAGCCCATGTTCAGCCCTTGTTGAGAGTCTGCTTCAGTACTTAGCTTGACTTTCTCCTAAGCAGCAGATGATTAGTAATAAAGAGAATTGGAAAGTTACTCTAAGTTTAACATCCCCAATTGAAATTTGAAAAGTTAAACTTAGCTTCATCTAGGGGCTTTGTGAATATATCAGCAACTTGTTTGTTTGTGGGGACAAACTTAAGAGTGATCTTCATTTTCCACATGCTCCCTAATGAAGTGATACCTGATCTCAATATGCTTAGTCCTGCTGTGAGAGACAGAGTTCTTAGCAATTGAGATAGCACTTGAAGAGTCACAAAACATGGGTGTTTTGGTCATCTTCAAATTGTAGTCTTCAAGTTGATGCTGGATCCATAGCACCTGAGCGCAGTAACTCCCTGCAGATATGTATTCTGACTCTGCTGTGGAGATTGTCACACTTGTCTGCTTCTTACTGCTCCATGAGATCAGTCTTCCTCCAAGGAATTGACAAGTCCCTGAAGTACTCTTCCTATCTTCTTTGCACCCTGCATAATCTGCATCTGGATACCATGTTAGTTCACACTCAGTGTTCCTAAGGTACCATAGGCCAAGATTAGGTGTACCCTTCAGGTATCTTAAAATCTTCTTGACAGAGGTGTGATGAGATTCCTTGGGGTTCACCTGATATCTAGCACAGACACATGTGACAAACATTATGTCAGACCTACTTGCAGTTAGGTAGAGCAAAGACCCAATCATGCATCTGTACTTGGTTTCATCAAATGGTATTCCATTCTCATCCTTGTCCAGAGACACATTGGATCCCATGGGAGTCTTCATAGAAGAAGCACTCTCCAGTCCAAATTTCTTGACTAGCTCTTTAGTGAATTTGGTCTGTGAGATGAATATACCATCTGCAGATTGTTTCACTTGGTGACCTAAGAAGTATTTGAGCTCTCTCATGCTGCTCTATTCAAACTTTCCCTGCATTAAATTGGCAAATTTCTTGGTGACCTAAGAAGTATTTGAGTCTTGCTTTATTCTTTGTAATAACCCCATTCTCATCCAATTTGCTTCTATAAACCCACTTGGTTTCAATAATGGTGTGTCCTTGGGGTCTGGGAACTAACTTCCATACCTTGCATCTTTTAAATTGATTTAGTTCCTTCTGCATTGCAGCAATCCAGAATGGGTCCTGATTTGCTTCCTCAAATTTCTTGGGTTCAATTTGAGAAAGAAAACTTAAGTATAATGCTTCATTTAGAGCCCCGCTCCTTGTCACCACTCCTTGATTGACATCCCCTATAATTTGTTCTTGAGGGTGATGTCTGATTTGTCTAAGTACATCAGGCAGTCTTCTTGGGATCTCTTCTATTGCAGGTTCTTCAGGTTGTACCTCTTCAGCTGTTTCTAATTCTTCTACAACATCTTCTTCCATTTCTATTGTCATTGGATGGTCTCTGTCTCTTCCCGAGGTTTCAGCCTTATCGTCAATGGATAGCTTTTCCATCCTTTCTACTGAACTTGCATCTACCAAAGAACTAAACCAGCAGATTGTTTCACTTGGTATTGATGTTGTACACCAAAGAACTAAGGCTAATCTCATCAAATACAATATGTACAGATTCTTCAACTGCTTGGGTATTGATGTTGTACACCCTATATGCTTTGCTATAAGAGTTGTAGCCAACAAAAATACCTTCACTGCTTTTCTCAACAAACTTAGTTTGGATTTTCCATTATTGAGTACATAGCATTTGCTCCCAAAGATTTTGAAGTAGGATAATGTAGGTTTTCTGTCTTTCATCGGCTCATAGGGAGTTTTCTTGTGATCTTTGATGATAGATGCCCTATTTATGACATGACAAGATGTGTTGACAGCCTCTGCCCAGAAGTATTCTGGTAGAGAGGAGACACTTAGCATTGTCTTGTTAGCCTCTATTAAGGTTCTGTTTTTCCTCTCTGCAACTCCATTTTGTTGAGGAGTTCTAGGTGAGGAAAATTCTTAGGAGATACCCAGCTCTTGACAGAATTCTGTCATGGCTCCAGACTAAAATTCTGTACCATGGTCACTTCTGAATTTGACCACAGTGCAACTCATCTCATTCTAGATTTGCCTGATAAAGTTGTTCAAGATGTCTAAGGTATCTGACTTTTTTTTAAGGAAGAATACTCAAGTGAACCTGGAATAATCTTCAACTACAACAAGACTGTAAGCCTTCCCTCCTAAGCTGTGAACTAACATAGGACCAAACAGATCCATGTGCAACAGAAATAGGCACCTAGAAGAGTCTTTAATGGAGATGCTCTTGAAGTTGGTCCTAGTTTGCTTGCCAAGTTGGCATGCATGACAGGGACCTTTCTTAATGCACTTAAGATTTGGTCCATTTCTGACTAGGTCTAGAGAGAAAAAGCTTGTCTATGGTCTTGTAATTAATGTGATCAAGTCTCTTATGTCATTGAACACATAGAGCATCTTTCTCATTAGCCACAAAACACAGAGGCATGGAAGAATTTGACTGAAGGAAATTTAAGCAATATACATTTCCACTCCTAGTACCAGTTAAGGTAGCCTCAGAGTCCAAGGATTTCTTAACTAGGCACTTATCGTTGTAGAAAACAATGACATAACCTAGATCACAAAGTTGACTTATGCTTATGAGATTGTGATTCAATCCTTCCACATAAACTACCTTTGTGATGGTGACTAACCCATTTGAGATGTTGCCATAGCCTTTGGTCACCCCCTTTTCTAAACCTCCAAATATCAATGTTGGTCCATTCTCCACAGGGGCGAAGTTTCTTAGATAGCTCCTTATTCCAGTCATATGCCTGGAGCAGCCACTGTCCAAATACCAAATGGGACATTTGTTGGCATTTAGACACACCTGCAAGAAAAATTACTTTCTCTTAGGCACCCAATTTGATTTGGGCCCTTGGTTTCTGTTAGAGGGATAAACTGGGACACTACACCACTGGGTGGTCTGTACTCTCTTTGCATTAGGTCCTGTTGAACCAACAGTCCAGGGCAAAGTGACCCACCTTCCCACAGCACCAACACTCAAACCTGTTGTATCTTTTCTTCTGCCTCACCATCTGAGTGGGATGACAATGATGGTGTGCAGGAGTGGGGATAACTGGCCTGACAGGTTTTAGGTGAACCTCATAGGTGTGAGTGTGAAGTGGAGCTGGTCTCACCACCTTGTGGTTCACCTTCTTGGGAACAGGCTTTGTAGGAACAACCTTTCTGTTGCTTTTGAGTGTTGTTGCTTCAGGTTCATGGACAAAGGGACCTGGATTCTTCATCTAGATCTCCTCATGGGGTGCCTTGAGAGCACTTAGCCCAAAGCCTGTTCTTCTATTGATAATAGAGGGCTTACTGCCACTTGCTAAGCAGGAATTGGTCAGATGACCATATGAGAATCTTGGTTAAAGAAATTTGAAGCCAACAGCACCTTCTTGATAGAAGGTTGCACATCAGAGGCTTTACCCTTGACTGTTTCTTTATTGAATCTTATACCAGCTCTGAATGGTGCAGAGAAGCTGTCAATAACAGAAAGTACAGTCTTAGGCAATGTTTTAAATATCGGATGTCGGCGACGTATCGGATTGAGTTTTTAAATGTTGGATGTCGAAAGTCGGAGACATGTCGGGGATATTTTAAAATATCGGATTTTCATGTCTTATAAATAAAATTTTTATTTTTATATATACTAACTATAATTATATCTTATAAAAATGGAAAAATAATATAACAAATAGATAAAAAATGAGCCATTTATATTACGAAATAAAATCGAATAGTATCTACATAAAATATTATTAACAAATACAAAATTATAAATTGTAAATATATTTAATAGTATACAATAATTTTATTTTGATAACAATAAATTTATTGCAAATAAAGAAGATTTAAATATTTTCATATTTTTGTAATAAATGTATTAAATATTTTCATATTTGTTGTAATATGAAATTAAAAAATTGTGAAACAATTATACAAAATTGGTTGTAAGAATAAAACGATAAATAATTGAAACAATAAGTCTAATCGATTTAAGCATATGCTGCTAGTCTGCTAATACAACAACAACAACAACAACAACAACAACAACATAACCCATATAGTCCCCAATCATTGGGGGTATGGGCGGGGGAAGATTGGAAACAGACCTAACCTTTGGCACTATGCACAAAGTGGCTTCTCTCAGAGGAGAAAGACCTAACCTTTGACAATAAATGCACAAAGTGGCTGCTCACAGAGTACCACTGAAATAGTGGCCCCCTATACCGTCGCGTTTGCTGCGGAATCATGCCCTCAAATCAAAGCCAAAGACATCAGAGAGGGCAGACCCAAGAATCCATTTTGATTTATGTGCACATAACCATGCTTCCTTCATTCAGCATCCAGAGCATTATGTGCTAGTCTGCTAATATAACATAAAATAAAATAGCGGGCGATATATTTAAAAGTCGTGTCGGCCGTTATATCGGAAAAAATCGGACATGTCGGTCTATATTTTACAAAAGGACATAATCTATATTTTTTTGAAAAACATATCGTTTTGCCCTAAAAAATGACATGTCGGGCGACATGTCGGACATGTCGGAGGACATTTAAAACAATGGTCTTAGGTTTTGAAAAGCTGGCTACAATTTTCTTTTCAGCCAACAACATTTCCTCAAAGTCCTTGATGACCTTGTTCTTCTGAGCCAGTTCAGCATTCTTGAGCTTTGCGGCCTCCTTGAGTCTGTCCATTTCCTTGCTCACAGCAGCTAGCTTCTCAGCTGTCTCATGGAGCTCAGAGCTGGTAGTTCTCAAGGAGTCCAACTCAGCTTGAACTTTGAGGAGTTTCTTGCTTTTCTTGAAAGCTTTCCACAAGGTTTCATATTGCTGAATCAGCTCAGATTCAATCTCATAATGAGATCTTGAGGATGTGTTGTTGGCAGCAGACTCACCCCCATCATCATGCAAAGAATCTGCTACTGATTCAGAATCAGTGGCAGATAGAGGATACCTTTCCAGGAGAGTTATTGTCATCCTGGTTTTCTTCATTGATGGCCATAAGGCCAATGAGGGCTTCCTCAGTTTCTGAGGAGCTAGAGTCAGAATCACTCAAGGTTCTGGTCTTCTTTGCCAAAAACCTTTTTTCAGATTTCTTCTTGTCCCTTGACCTTCTTTTGTCTTCATGATTCCCTGATTCCCTCTTCTTGGAAGGGCAATCAACAATCATGTGTCCTGCTTTATTACAGGAATAATTAAATCAAATTTACTAGTTTTTGATTTGTACCTGTCCTCCCTTGAAGAGTTAGATCTGTTATTGTGACCAGATCTTCTGGATCTTGAAGAAGAGGGTCTGTAGCTGTCTCTTCTTCTTCTGGAGATCAGTTTTCTAAAATGCTTTGAGAGGAGAGCCATCTCTCTGTCAGTATTGTCAGATTCTGATGTGCTGGCATCAGAACCTTCACTGCTCTCAGATCTGTCTTGGCATGCAGGAGTCTTGTCCTTGGATCTCCTCATGCTCTCAGCCTTGAGAGCCACAGATCTTTCTCTGGTGTTCTCCCTTAAGCTTTCTTCTTCAGCCTTTCTGGTGTTGAGTTGAAACCATACTGTCCTTTCGGCGACATCTTCTTGATCATTCTTACTTCTCATCGATATTGTTTTGATCATTTCGACGATAATCCATTCTTCTTCTATCGGCTGCCTTTACAAGTTCCTTCTTAGTCTTTTCAACGATAAGACTTCTTTACGACGATGTCGTCGACACTCCCGAATACTTTGACTTTAGTCTTTCAGCGATATCTTCGTGAGATACAGATTGACACGACGATATTCAACTTGATTGATTCTCCTTGTTCTTTACGATGATATTGTCATGTGAGCTTTGCTGTCACAACGATTTGTCGAATTGTCCATATCATTTCGACGACAACTGTCATGATCCTTCAGCTTATCTCTGTATGCAATCTCGACGATGAATGAGTGCTTTATTCGACGATATGTCTAGTCCTTCTCGACGATATTGTACTTATTGGAATTTGAGAAGTACGTGACATATTGTTTAATCTCTGCAAGCATAAACTGAACAAACCATCAAATACATAATGATTTTATCATTGACCTGGACACTTCTTCAAATCAGGAATATTGTTGGGCACTGTTCCCAACACAAGCATGACTAGAGGCTTCTTATTCATTTAATTTAAAGTAAAATTAACACCCATGTTGACTTTAATTTATCCTTGTGGTTGCTTTATTCTTCAACCTCCACATCGTGTAGAATTTACTTCCTAGGAGGATTTCCATTCTTAGCTTTATGGTCTAGCTTCATTCGTCCACCAACAATCTCGGCTTGAGGTGTTTTGCTTTGTTGGTGTTAACAAGTATAATGAAAGTTCAATTTTCGGTGCCATAAGTTGGTCTTCGATCTTGCGTCTGCAGTCCAGATAGAAAAGTTGTGTTGCGCTTTGATCAACAGTCAAAATTGTCAGATCGTGGTCATCATTTTACGCCGATGATGATACTTGTAATAGAAGCAATGTTGGCTGCAAAAATGAACGAGGTCAAAGGCGGGGTCATCAATTGCGGTTGTCGAGGGCTAGAAATTTGAGGGCTTGTTGCATTGTCTAGATCGTAAAAGGATCAGATGCCCACTAAAGAGTCATCGTTGAGATGGAGTAGTGTGGTTGTTGAGGGGGGACCGTATGCCTTAAGAATAGAGAAAATTGTGTGGAGACTTGTGGAAATTTCGGGAAGCAAGACGTCTACTCGAGCCACCAGCCTTCCCTAAAAAGAATGTCGTGAGTCCCGTGGAGCCTCCAACCTCCCCTCAGAAGAACTGCAAAATAAAACAACTTTATTTGTGATCATGTCGAAGTGATTCGATGGGGAAACCGTCTTTGATACTACGTAAGTGCGACTATGAGAGCAAAGAGGGAAGAATCTATTCATGATTTTTCAATCGAACACAAGTTAGGTCAAATTACCTAGGCATTAACTAGTCGTGAAAAGTGCATATGCAGTTGTTATAAAGGCAAAAGAGAAAGATACAACAACTACAACGGAACCATGCTAGCCAAGTCGTCTTGAACAATCCCAAGTAACTCAGGAGTATCAAGTTCTAAAGCAGACCACCGAAAGGTAGCCAGGGCTAGGGAAGTGTAAAGTGCAAATAAGTTATCATATGAAAGAAAATAGTGGAAAATTAAAATGTGTGAAAATAAAGATGCATAAAAATAAACAAATTAGAATCAACATCTAATTGATTCATTTTTTTGGTCCGACCGAGTAGTTCTAGGAATTAGATGGCCAATATGACACCCATCAAATTCTTATCTTTATTTCCCATTGTTTGTTGGTGGTAGGTATTTCTTTTGTTACCTTTGTGGTTAATTATAGAACATTTACGCATGTCGTTCTGTGTTATTTTTGCAGGCAATGTATGAAGGTATTCTTGTTGACATACCATTTGCAACATTCTTCCTCAGCAAATTGAAACAAAAGTAAGTTTGTAGGTCACTTTTTGGTTGATATGTTTACACATTTTATCTATTCTGCATTGGATGATTTTGCCATAAAATAAGTTTTCTGCTTGCAAATTTCTGTATTTTTCTTTTGTTCTTAAGTATCCAATTTAAATCATCCCTTTGTTGTTCCTACATGCGCCACAGATTAACCAAAATAGACCTTTAGTTGAGCAGAAAAGTTTGTCAGTGAAACCAATTCAGTGTTTCCTGAGAAAGAATTAATTAGGGATATATTATTGATGTAGCACAGACTGAAGATACTGAGGAAAAATAAATTTCGTGATTTGAACATTTTCAGCTCAGAGAAGAAGAAACAACAAAATGGTATCTAGACTTTTATTGAAATTATTAGGAAACTAGAACACTAAATATACAACAACACTCAAGCGTTTATCCCACTATAGTGGAGTCGGCTCTTTGTCGCAATTGTGCCCTTTCTTTAGTCATAATCTCACTAATGCCTAAGTACATCATGTATTTCCTTATAGTCTCATTCCAAGTCTTTATTGGTCTACCCCTCCCCTGTTTAACATGCCTAGTGACTAAACTCTCACAACGCCTAACAGGTGCCTCTAATAGTCTCCTTTGTATGTGTCCAAACCATCATAATCGAGCTTCTCACATCTTATCTGCAATTGGTGTCACTCATGTCTTATCCCTGGTACATTCATTCTTAATATTATCCAGTCTCGTGTGTTCACACATCCACCTAAGCATTCTCATATCCGCAACTCCCATTTTTTGCTCATGTACACAATTCACTGCCCAACACTCAAAACCATTGAGCTAAATGCGAACACTAAATATAACATTATTAAATATGCAGAAAGTTTGGGCTAAATGGTTCCGTTCTCATGGTTGAGGATTCAGAGAACCAACTATTAATTGTTGTGATAAGGCTAATGATTAATCTGTTTATTGTCTACACATTGTTTCCCATTTTGAACTTCGTTTCCTTTGTTGTTTTGAAGTCTGGAATTATTACTTCCCTTAACTCATTTTTTAATTGCAAGCAACTATCCCTGATCTCCATCAAAGGGATGTTTTTCAGAAAAAAAAAATCAAAGAGCAGGTTTAATGTCTCAACTATCGTTCAACAAGGTATAAATGAGGATTTATAAAGCTGGCCATTTTGGGTTAAGGAAAAGTAAAGTGCAAATAAATTGAACAAAAGTTCCCTCCGACGTGCAATCCCTTAACATTGATATAGCTTGGGTTAATGAAAAGTAAAGAGAAAATAAATCCCTCCATAGAAAGAAATTGCGGAAAAAATGCAAGAATCATAAAAGCGCATAAAAAGATACCTGTGAATTTTTAGATTGCTTTCGATTTCAATCGACTCAATCCATGAATTGGTTACTTAGGTGTCCATACATCAGTCTATCATTTAGCCTTTCTGCACGTGAAAGTATGCTTCACGAATCATGATGAGCTTTGATCTGAGATCCATCCCTAATCCTCACATTATTAATTTCACAATGTATAGTTTCACATGTAGAGGATAGTTGTAAGTTTCACCAAATTTTTTTATAAGTATTCTCAACCACTTTAACTCATAGGTAGTATGTGTCGTACTTCTGTATTCAACTTTTGCACTTGACCTTAACACCATTGTTTGTTTCTTGCTTCTCCAAGTGACAATTTTCTCTCACATATGCGCAATGTCTTGAAGAAGATTTTCGATCTCCTTTATCATCTGCATAGCTTGCAGGTGTATGTAAATGATTATTTCTTTGAAACATAAGTGGTTTTTCGATCTCTTTTATCATGTACGTATTGTTTCTTCAATATATAAGTGATCTTGCCTGGACTGTGAATAAGGAAGATCCAATTATGGTTCAAGATTGAATGTTAAGTGGCGCAAAGTGTTTATTTGTGAGCTTCACAGGATCCACACCCAGTGAAGTTGAAATCATCGTCTTCAACACTGATCAGAGCGCAACAGGGGCACGCCGACAAGCAAAGTACAAAACTTTTGTGCTTGGTCGAAGAAGAGAGATAGCGAGTTGAATCACTAGTGCTCTCAGCGAGCGCTGGCGTGCACAAAAGGAGAGAAGCACTCAGACCGTGCAAACTCGTGTGGGGATGGACAGACGCATCAGATGAGCGGAATTCGTAGTTGGTAGTCGCGCATTACCTTACCTCATCCGTTAAGAAGGAAGATCTGATTAGGGTTCATGATTGAACACAATGCGGCGGCGGGTTGGACCAACTGATCACTATCGTAGAATCAATCCAAGTAGATTAGTATGAATCAAGATACGGTATATCAAGACAAGCTCGATACACAATCTCTTTAGGGAAAAGTTCTTTGAAGAGCCTATCGTTTATGGGATCCTAACAAGTCAAAATGATCCAAGCTTATCTAAGAGACACCCCTCCAGTCCCTTATATAGGTGGGAGTGGGTATACGAGAAATTGCAAAAAT
Organism: Dactylorhiza incarnata; assembly: GCA_033032865.1. Taxonomy (NCBI): domain Eukaryota; kingdom Viridiplantae; phylum Streptophyta; class Magnoliopsida; order Asparagales; family Orchidaceae; genus Dactylorhiza; species Dactylorhiza incarnata. The sequence continues at coordinate 9,108,018 of JAWHQI010000082.1, read as the reverse complement.
GTCACTAGGCATTCATAGACAATATAACCCACGTTAAACCATGAAAATGACACTTGGCTAGGCGTATGTGTGCCCAGAGAGTCGTATTTCTATCAATCGTGTTGGGAATCTTGCCCATATGATTCCTGATTTGAAGAAGTCACCAAGTCAAGAATACTTCACTTTGTATTTGATCATTTCTCTAGCTTATAAATCTCAGGAAACTAGAAGAACTAAGTTCGTCGAACGCAGAACTAAGTTCGTCGAACACAGAACAAAATTCGTCAAACGAAGAAAGATGTTCGTTGACCGCTGAGACTCGGCAAGATCGTCGAACTCAGAAGGAAGATCGACGACCGCTGAGATTTGGCATGTTCGTCGAACGCAGAAGCAAGATCGTCGAACTCAGAAGGAAGATCGACGATCGCTGAGATTTGGCGTGTTCATCGAACGCAGAAGCAAGATCGTCGAACTCAGAAGGAAGATCGACGGCCGCTGAGACTTGGCGTGTTCGTTGAACGAAGAACAAAATTCGTCGAACGAAGAAAGATGTTCGTCGACCGCTGAGACTTGGCGTGTTCATCAACCGCTGAGACTTGGCGTGTTCGTCGAACGCTGCGATTTGGCCAGTTCGTCGAACACAGAATGAAGATAGTCGAGCGGAGAGAAGAATGAAGACAAAGGAAGAAATGTCGTCGAGAAGATGGAGTATCGTCGACATCACCAAAGTGGCCTTGTCACCGAGAAGATAAAGAAGCCTTGTCGTCGAAAAGACAAAAGAGAAGATCATTGTCGAAGAGTTCGTCGACAAAGGGATATCGTCGAGAAGAACAGGTATCGTCGTGACGGAGCCTTGTCGCTGAAAAGGCTAAGTATGGTTGATGGCGGTGAACATAGTCGTAAAGAAGGCTTGTCGTCAAGAAAACTGAGGGAGGACAGCTGAAGGCTAACTGCTGTTACGAGTATGATCTGTCGACATGTAATCACTCATATCGTCAAGAGAACAACATGATTACGATGACAGACAGCAAGAAAGAAGATCTCAACAACACAGTCGATGATAGCATATCGTCGTATATGCAGAAACACCAGATGTCTCCTATCGTCGAGACACCTGCATCAGTGGCAGAAGCAAGAAGAATTTGCAGTCTACCTAAGTTAAAGGCATCGACAAGGGCATGTCGTCGAGACGTTGATCCTATCGACGTGATGTTGTCTGTATCGGCATGAAGATGGAAATATCGTTGAGACAGAATTCAAATATTACAGACGCGCTGTCAGCAATTAATGCCGCCGTCTGATTGCCTGACAGCACTTAATGTCGTCGCCTGAATGTCTATCAGCAATTAATGCTGTCAGCAATCTACGCGTGCTCTTAAGGAATGAAGCGTCTGACACTTAAGGAACTTTTTCAAGAAGACCGTTGGGAGCCTCACAGTCTTATAAAAGAGATAGGAGGCTGCCCTAGAAAAATAAGTTCTGAAAAGAAAGAAAAAGAAAAGGAAAGTATCCCGCCGCTACACTTCAATAGAACAGTATTCTCGGCGGAGAAGAAGAAGATCAAGTAGAGAGCAAGCATCATGTGCTCCTTAAAGAATCAGTCATCATCATCGACTGAAAAGTAGCCGATCAACACCAGGCAAAAGAAGTAAAGGCTGAAGAAGATCCAGTGCTGAATCTCCAGATCAAGAAGCATCTTCTTCAACCTAAAGAAGCAATCTTCATCAGGCTAAAGTTGTCAATCTTCATCCGGCAGAAGTAACAGTTATTTCTACTATAATCTCTTGTAAAGTCTTGCGGGCCTATTTGTCTAGCTTGAGGGCTGGAGAGCTGTGAGGCTTGAGGGCCAGGGCAGTGGACTTAAGGGTCCGATACCGTCTAGCTTGCGGGCTGGAGAGCTGTGAGGCTTGAGGGCCAGGGCAGTACACTTGCGGGTGCGATTTGTCGAGCTTGCGGGCTTGGGGGCAGTAGGGGCTTGCGGGCCTAGGCTGTTGGGACTTGCGGGCCCGTGTTGTAGGGCTTGAGGGCCTGAGTGTCGAGCTTGCGGGCTCGGGGGCAGTAGGGGCTTGCGGGCCTAGGCTGTTGGGACTTGCGGGTCCGAGTTGTAAGGCTTGAGGGCCTGAAGATTTGGCGGAGTTTGCCGAGCCTAGCACACTGCTGGGTAGGCGCAGAGGGACAGAGGACTACTCAAGACACTCGGTCTTGAGGAACCTCTATAGATCGTTGTGTGTTTTCTGTGTTATGCTCTTTAACTCGTAGAACTATTAATCAGAAACCAAATACATCATAAAGAGGATAATCCAATTTGAAAAACCTATTCACCCCCCCCCCCCCCCCCCCCCCCCCCCCCCGCTCTAGGTGATAAAGTAGACACCCCCATAAACAACAAATCGCTCCTCCATATAACGGTGCTACCTTGCCCCACCTTAATTGTGTTGTCGTTTAAAAGTTTACACTGAAATAGGATGCGTATATGATTCTAGGATGTGATAACTGTAGATTTTGGCCTCATCTCATATACACATATACATGTTCGTTAGGTTCATCATTGAGCATATAATTGATATTTATTGTTGCATGCTATTACTTTTATTTAATTGCAACTAATGGTTGTTTATGGTATTGTAGGCACAACTATTTGAATGACTTACCTTCGCTAGATCCGGAGTTGTATCGTCATCTACTCTTTCTAAAGGTGATTAGTCTTTTCAATGGTTATTAGTTTTTCCTTCTGAGTTTTATTAGTGATGCGAGACGATTCTACGGGTGGCGGGCACGCTACGCTCCAACCCTAGATGAATGTGGAAAAACACGCAGATGCGATTGGAACCACAAACAACCTTAAATTAAGATGCAAATTAAAACGCTACGCCCCAACCCTAGAATTGATTTGAAGTCCTGCCCGTTTTTTCTTGTGCGAGTTTCAAATTCAATTAATTCTTATGTGACTTTAGTTGGAATTCATTGAATTAAACCTTCCTGTAAGTGAAAAGTGGGATATTCTGAATTTTCTTTATATGCGAAGGTGCATTTTTTATTCTCTCTTATATGGGAAGATGTGGTGAATTTGAACATTAATATGATAGATGTGATTGCTTCTTTAGTTTTTAGTACCTTAAGTTGAACAAAAGTGGGCTTTGAGCAATGGCAAAAATGGTAACAAAAAAGATACTCTACAAGTGAACACTGCAAAAATAATAAATAAGATTTGCATGATTTGGTGATGATTTGTCTATATGTGCAGCTGCACAAAGATATTGCTCTCTACTATATTTAAGAGAAGTTACACTATACAATTCTCCCCCATAGTTTTCACTATCTAGATTCCCTTTTTTTTCTCTCACATTGCCTTGCTCAAAACACGCAAGCCAAACTCAATCAATCATTTTACATAGTCAAACAACACTGACATAGGGTAGGTTCTAACGGGAACTAATGAGTGACTTCTAAATGCGCTAACACTCTTGCAATAATAAAACTTATAAAATAATACAAGACAAGCCACAATTAAGAAAGCTCCGCAAATTGGCGAGCACGAAATGTAGTATAAATGTGAGAGAGCACAAAATAAACAAGTGAATGAGTACAAACAAATTCACCAAAGGCGCGGTGACAATGATTACAAGTATAACTTGAGCAGTGAATTTACACTAATTCAACTCAAAATAAATGACAGCAAGCTTGAAATTTACACAGCTATGGAGCAGAAGGTTTTGTGGGTATCTGGGGATTTATCGGTGGCCGGGGATGAAGCAAATGACTGAATCTCGATCTTCATCAAAGGATTAGACTGCTGGACAGCACACTACCTGGATTGGAAACAGCTTATTTGGTGGCTGGAAGAAAGAGGCTACTGTTGGGAAGCATTGGAGTGGGGGGGGGGGGGGGGGGGGGGGGGAATGCCGGCACTGGAGAGGGCCTTAGATGTACGCTGGACATGGACTGACTGTATAAAGGGGTGCAAGATTGTAGTGAAGGAATTAAAACAGAAAGCTGGAAGGGGCCGGTTGGAGCGGTTCCTGGAAATTTTGTAGTGGGGGTGCAAGTTGACAAGGCCTGGAGTTGACGGGGAATTACAGTTTTCTTAATTTCTGTGTGCAAAATGGGGATAACTGCAAGAATGGGAGCTGCGCAGTGACTTAGTGAGGTTCTAGACGGGGAAATGGTTGAGGGAATTGGGTGACTTGAGTGAAGTGGGGACCAAAGGTTGCTCGGCTGTTTCAGAAGAGAGAAGAGGGCTGGATGCTATGTGGCTAGGAGGTGGATTGCAATGGGGAATTAGAGGGTTGTGGACGTTGAGAGGAGGTGGCCAGCAGGGGCTTGAGTGGGCGATTCGATTGGGATGTGGGGAGAGTGTTTGAGAGAGTGGAGGAGAGGGACTTAAGGAGAAGTGGGCAATGTTGGGCTGTGAGTGATTTTGGGAGTAGTGGTTCTTTTTTAGGAGGTCATTATGAGTGGGGTAGTGATGATGTAGTGGGGAGGTGGCTTGGGAGTTGGGATGGTGGTGGGAGAGTGGTGGGCAGTCAAGGGTGGTTGATGATGGTGGTAATCGTAGGTGGTGGTGGCGATTACCGAAAAACAGAAATGGAAGGGAATTGAGGTGTTGGTGGTGGTAGGATTTCTTTGGGGAGGAGATGGGAGTATGGATGTGGCCGGCTGGATGAATGTTAGGGGGATATGGTCGGTTCTAGATTGTGGAGGTGGTGGTGGCGGGATTTAGAGGAGGAGAGGGGATAGGGACGACTAGGTGGAGATGAGAGAAGGGGAATGTGGGGAGTAGGGTCTTTGGAAGCGGAACACGAACCGAGCTTTTATCGTATCGTAGTTGAATGATGAACGAGTAGCGGGCACTCTATTGAAAAGCGTACGTAGAGCATCTGTTAAGCATATAGCTAGCGTTCCCTCAAGCTAGTGACCTTCACTTCCCTCTGGTTGTCTGAAGATGATGATGAAGAGGTTCGTGGCCTTCCTTCTCTATATATGCGATAAGATTAGGGCTCCGTTTGGCGTGGCGTTTTTTGCTCCGGTGAGTTTGGAGAAAAACTCAACCGTGATAGAATACATGTTTGACATGACAATGGTTATGACCGCCACCAAGAAAAGATTATTAGTTTTGAACATAAATGTGGATGGAATTCCTTAGGTGAGGTCATGCATTCACGAACGATGGTTCATAACAACCGTGTTAACGACCGCCACCGCCGCGCCAAGCGGAGCCTAGGTCGATAGGGTGCGTGGGATGCCTATTGATGATCTAATTGGCATAAACACAACAATTCATGTTCGTATGATTGTGATCTAATTGACATAAACACACCAATACATGTTCACATGATTGTGATCTTGCATAATATAACTATTCTAAGAACTGTATGTCGCTCGTTATTTATCCCAATTGGATCTATACTCCGTCTACCACCAAGTGCGCTAGCCCCTTCCGACGTGGACAAAAAGCTTTTCAGATTCATCACGAGCACTTTGAATTCGTGGTAATGCCATTCGGCCGTACCAACGCCCCCTCCGCCTTTCAAGCCTTAATGAACGAGGTCTTTCAGTCACTCCTCCGTAAATCCGTACTTGTATTTTTCGACGACATAATGATCTACAACAAATCCTGCTCCGAGCATCTACAACATCTTCGAGTGTTTTTGACTTAATGCAACATCATCTCCACCTCAAGGCCTCAAAATGTGTATTTGGCAAGGATAGTGTTTCCTATCTCGGACATATTGTCCACTCTAGTGGGGTTTCGGCGGATCCAACAAAATTAGGAGTGGCTAATTGGCCGGTTCCACAAACCGTCCATGATCTTCACGCATTTTTCGGCCTTACCGGCTACTATTTTCGGTTTATTCACAACTACAACAACATTGTCGCCCCACTCACTGCTCTCCTACGCAAGAACGCCTTCAATTGGAGTGACGCCGCCTCCACCGCCTTCCGAAATATTCAGCCGGCGCTCATCGCCGCTCCAGTGCTCCATTTCCCTAATTTCACCAAGGAATTTATCATCGAGTGTGACTCCTCCAATCACTGCTACGGTGCGGTCCTCCATCAAGACGGTCATCGCGTAGCGTATTTCAGCCTATGCATCCCAACCATCATCTCTAACTTCCTTCCTACGAGCAGGAACTAAAAGGCCTTGCCAAGGCAGTTCAGCATTGGCGTCCTTATTTATGGCGCCACTCATTCGTGCTTCGCACCGATCACTTCAACCTCAAATATCTCTTGGAACAGTGTCTCACCACTGTGCCACAACAACGTTTGGTGAGCAAACTTCTCGGCTTCGATTTTCGTGTCGAGTATAAGGCCAGCTCCTTGAATCCTGCCGCCGCCGCTCTCTCGCGTCGTGCCACTACTACTGCCATTGACTCTCCCTGTGCATTGTTAACTATCTCAAGCCCGTCCGCCTCACTCTTAGCAGACATCTGACAAGAAATCCTGCTCTCCTCGGCACAATTTGAACTACTACGACATATCATGGATGGACTTCTGCCACCAAATTGGACCACAAATGACGGTCTCATCCTCTACAAGGGACGAATCTACCTCGACCCAAACTCTGTGGTGATCCCACACATCTTGGACAACACCCACAGCCGCAGTCACGAAGGGATTCATAAAACACTCCATCGTCTCCGCTAGAAATTTTATTGGAAGGGACTACGATATCACGTCCAAGACTTCATTGCTCGATGCTCTATTTGCCAACAGAACAAGACCGACCATCTTCTACCGACCGGTCTCCTGCAACCCCTCCTTGTGCCCACTCAGATATGGGTCGATATTTCTATGGATTTTCTCGAAGGCCTACCGCCCTCTAAGGGTAAGTCCGTCCTCATGGTAGTAGTTGACGGCTTTTCTAAAGGGCCCACTTCATTGCCCTCGGTCGATCACTTCTCGCCAACCGCGTCGCGCACACCTTCTTCTCCGAGATATTTCGTCTTCACGGCTTGCTCGAATCCATTGTTTCTGATCGCGACAAGATATTTACCAACATGTTCTGGAAGGAGTTATTCACCCTCAGCGGCACAAAACTATCCTTCTCATCCGCCTACCATCCGCAATCTGACGGACAGACTGAAGTTGTCAATCGAATGGGCGAGATGTACCTATGCTGCCTCACTGGGGATCGACCAAAGAGTTGGATACGTTAGGTTGCTTGGATCGAATATTGCTATAATACCTCCTACAACTCGGCGCTGCAAAAAACTCATTTCGCCTCATCTACGACTGCGACCCGCCTCGACTCATATCCTACGGACAAGCCTCTGCCACTCCCTCCGCGGTGGATCTCGAACTCATCGATCGCGACAACTTCCTGGCTCTCGCTCGCGAACACCTCACGGTACAACATCGCATGGAAATCCGCTACAACTGTGGCCATCGTGATTTGACCTTTGCCATTGACGACTGGGTGTGGCTCAAGGGGCGACCTTACCGCCAAACCTCCGCTCACTCATCCACCCTTCCCGCCAAACCTCCGCTCACTCATCCACCCTTCCCGCCAAACTAAATCCTCGTTTTTACGCCCATTCAAAATTTGTCAACAGGAGCATTGACCAAAAGGAAGGACCTCATCGAAGACATGTGGAGCGCAACAGGAGCTCGACAATTTAGTGCATTAGCTCGCCGGCGAGCTCCTCCCAAGCTTGCTTGCGACCCCGCACGGTGATCTTAAGCTCACCCGCAATCCCTCTTCTTAGGTATGCAGAGCTCACCCGGAGCGCGGCAACAATCCTCATTAGTTCGTCGGCGAGCTCCTTTGGAGCTCGCTGGTGAACTCGCCCAGCAGTCCCCTACTCGCTCGCGAGCTCTCCTCCCAGGCGGCCTACAGTTCAACGAGCTCACCTTCAGCGAGCCCTGCTCTGGCGATCTCTCCCTCAACAAACCCGGCTTAAGCGACCTCGCCTAAGGCGACTTTATCCAGCTCGCCAGCCCCAGATGTTCTCCAGAGTAAGGTCAACCGGAAAACATGTATCTTGTATCCAGCATAGGCAGGGGATGGCTATTCTCAGACTAGCCCCCCCACCCCCCCCACCCCCCCCCACCCCCTCCCCCACCCCCTCCCCGGATTGCCTATAAATAGGACCTCAGGTCATAAGATGAAGGCACGTTGACCCCCCCCCCCCCCCCCCCCCCCCCCCACACCCCAAAGGTTCCTTTAGTCCTCAAAACTCGCCTCTCTTGTGTCTAGCTCAACTTTGTCTTTAAGAGGAGAAGTTCCTATAAACTTTTGGGTGTGTGGCGGGACCTCCTTGTTGCGGCACGTGAGTCACGTTTGTAGGCAATCAGGCTCCTAGTTCTCTCTCTTTTGTGGTGTTGGACCGCAAGGTCGGTAACCTCAGGCTACCTCTTAGGTCCGAACTTTTGCGAACCGGTTTCTTTGTTCTAACACTTCCTAGCTAGGTTTATAAAGAATTGAGATATTCAACTTGCTTGCCTTCAGTAAGCCCCAATTGGTCTATAAATATAACACACATTTGCAAAGTAGTCCACAAAACTAAACTAATAACATAAAAAAAAGATAATTTGCATAAAAAGGCTAATTATGTAGATCAAATTTCTATTTAATCCCTAACTACTCAATGTAAACAAAATATGTTATTAAGATACATAACATAGATCAACCAACCCCCATCACTAGCTACTCAGGCTCTACAGCCCTACCAGCTCATCTCCACCACCTTGGTCGCTTATAAAATATTTTATCTACTATAGGGTTCTCCATCCGAACTCACCAACTACTAATGATACTCATGTGTCAGAGGATCTACCCATTACCCTTCTCAAATGTAAGTTCGCATATACTACTTATCTTTTATCGCATATTATTTCATTTCATCGATTGTCTCCTCTCCATGGATTCATGTGTCTCTTTCTTCGGTCATCACCACTTCCTCCATCGTTGAGGCCCTGCTTTATCTATGGTGTCTCCATGCAAAATTTCTACGCTAATCATGCATGGGATTTATTTTCTTTTCCTCCGGGACAATTTCTTGTTGATTGTCAGTGGGTATTCATGGTGAAACATAAGTTGGATGGTTTAGTTGAGTGCCCTACTGAATGGCTCCGAGCACGAGGATTTACTCAAAAACATAGGATTGACCATGAGGAGACATTCTCCCACGTTGTGAAGTTGAGAACAATTGGTTTTGATCTCTCTTGTTGTTCATCGTCATTGGAAGTTGCACCTACATGACATTAAAAATATTTTCCTCAATGGTGATCTTACCGAGACTATTTACATGCAACTATTTTTCAACATATGAGACGTTGGTTGAACCTCTTGTATGTCATTTTTTCAATTTTATATAGAGCATAAAGCAGTCCTCAACTTAATATGAGAAGTTTAGCCAGCCAACTCAAGCTATTGGCCGGCAACCCTTTCGATTTATCTATTTTTATTCATTTTTGGCGTGAGGGCATAGTTATATTGTTAGTATATATTGATGTTGTAATGTCAGGGGAATTGAGAGGAGAAGAAAATGGAAATCGGTTATGATGAATAGTAAATGCAAGATACAATTTGCCACTCTAGGTACACGAAGCATGCCGAGGTTGATTGTCAGTTTATGATGCTTTTGTTGTTTCCTAGATTGTCAGTATTCTCGCCAAAGCTTTATTTTATTTGTTCTACCTTTGTTTTCTCTCAAAGCTTGACTCATGTAACGTGTATGCTTCAACTTGCGACGAGTGTAGAGACTTTATGGGATCTTTACTCTCTTTTTCCCTTATTTTTTCCACATGCCTTATATAGCATTTGAGTGGGATTCATGACCTCATTAATTGAGTTTCCTCCCCAAAGATCCTTTGCACTTTGTGGACATTTGGAGAATACCATGGAACCTTCATTATCATTAGCCATACCCTAACTATTTGTGCCCTGCTTTATGGTTTAATCTTTTACATTCATTGCATTATATGTGACGTTAGTTCTATTTTATACATATTTTTGCACATTTTTTCGTGTCATTATTACTTCTTTCCACTCCTCTAATACTTATATTATTTCATGCACATTCGTACTACTGGTCTTGTAGAACAATTTGCCCTCCATTATGCATGTACTTCCTATTTGTGTAGACCCGCACTACTACTCTCACCGGCTCTTTGATTATTCAACACTTTCTCCTTATTTTACCCAAAATTCATCTTCAAATTCTCAATTCATGGTCACAAAACTTGGCTATCAGATACGTGTAATTACATATTAAAGCTCAACCAAACTAGCTATGTTATATGGAACTAAATGTTGGGCAACAAACAAGATACTTCGAGCTTTCTAGAGAATAGAATAATATGATGGATGTGTGATGCAGGGTTGGGTTGAAAATGATGGATGCCCTAAAATGCAACCCTAAGTAGAATGTGGTGCGCCTTGTGACACTCTAATGTGGGTGTGAATGCAATAGACAATTTGATTAAATTAGCAATGAACAATTAACTAAAATCAAAGCCTAGTCAGTCAAGAGCACAATTGTTCACAGAAGACTGAATTGGAAAAGCAAACGCAAATTCACAAACAATTGAGACGCAAGTATTTTAAACGCACACCGAATTAGTCCTGCAAATTAAACGATTTCGCGGAAATAAAAAAAACTTAGGGTTTATGTTACAAGCCTAACCCGTAACGTCGTCGGTGGTGGAGGCGGACATACAAGGGGAGCTGAGCTCAACCCAAGGAGAAAGCGAGGGGAGAGGAAGGAGTGAACGTGCTTCCCTAACCCTAGAAATGGCTAAGAAGAGAAAATTAGAGAGAGAGAGAGAGAGAGAACTTAGAGAAATAAAGAGAAAGCTGGATTAATTTATTTCATGCCTTTCTCATAACCCAAGTGGGCCCTATATATAATATTACAAACGACTCAACAGGACTTCGACTCATAATGACTCATGGTAACTCGACTCGATAACAATGACTCGACGCATACAACTCGAAATAATATACTTAAAGACTCTTAATAAAATATGCGTAACATAATCGACGACGGATAGTGGGGACCCATATCATTCCACCGGTCCTTCAAATTGATACTGCACGACGTGATCATCCGACACTGTGATTTCCCTCCAGAACAACTCCTGATATCGTGTTGTTGTGGCGGTGGCTACATTGAGTGGCAGGCAGTCAGCGTGCTCACAGGTGGCACGAGAGACTGCAAGAAACTGGTGTGGCAGAGGCACTTGCGGAAGGAAGACCGTCGGACAGAATGTTTCGAGTCGGGGCGAGTGTGCCCGGTGAAATCAGACATACGAGGATGACAAAAACCCTAGATAAAGCTGAGTTGTAGCAATCAAAAGCGGCAACATCGTCGCGGAGACGATCATCAGAAGAATTTTCTTTAGAGGGGCCGGCAGAGCAGGTGGCTGGAACAGAGGCTCTGGAGTGGAAACCGCAGGGACAGATGGCGGCGCAAAATGAGGAGGCACCACCGCGGAGCTCTTCGGCGACAAGGTCGGTTGTGTAAACTGCGAAAAGGGAACAATCAGAGGTGATGGTGGAGCGACCATAACAGTGACGATTGGAGGAGCTTCTTCGAGCGCAAGTAGTAGCGAGGACGGCTATGGTGGGATTAGTGGATGTTTCGGTGGAATGGGACCCCCGAAGCAGTGGTCAATGCGGTGAGTCGCGCATGCGCGGCGTCATAGGACGCCGACATCTCCAATAACTTATGGAACATCAAACGGAGGATAATTTGCTCGTCGGAGCTCGTCGTCATACCGCAATCATGGAGTAATCAATTAATGGTGGAAAAAGAAAAATTAATTTTATGTATTGGGAAGTACCCAATTATGATAATTATTATGTATTGTAAAGACCAGGCTTTCTCGAGAGTTTGTTCTTGCGTCCGCTGGTCCGGTGAAACAGTGGGTTTGTCGTTGTTTGGTGAGCTCGAGGACGGTAATGGGGCGGGCGGCTCGAGATGAGAAGGAAGGAGCGGGAGGCATAGGTCTCTGAAGTAAGGAGAGTGTGCGTCGCTGCTCGGGACTCGATGTAGGCAAGAGCGGGAGGTGTGCGGTTTGTCGGAGAATGAAGGATGTTGTTGCTTGCGTGTGCTGCTTGTTGTGGTTGGATCGTCGTAGAGATCCCGTCGAGGGAGTGCTACGAGCTGAGAGTTGTTTCGTGATTGCAACCGAAGGGGACCGAAATCGCTCTGATACCAAGATGTTACGATCCTAGCTCGTAACGTCAGCGGTGATGGCGGTGGAGGCGGAGATACAAAGGGAGTCCATCTCAACCCTCGGAGAATGCGAGGGGGAGGAAGAATGGGGGCCGTGCTCAACCCTAATCCTAGAAATGAGGAAGAAGAGAGAATTAGAGAGAGAAGAACTTAGAGAGATAAAGAGAAAGTTGGATTAATTCATTTCATGTCCTTCTCATGACCCAAGGGATCTATATATAATATTACAAATGACTCAACAAGCCTCGACTCATAATGACTCATGATGACTCCACTCGATAACAATGACTCGACTCGATAATGATGGCTCGAACTCGAAATAACATACTTAAAGACTCATAATAAAATATGTGTAACCTAATCGGTGATGGGTAGTGGGGGCCCATAACAGTATCACATCCCATAACATATAGTCCAAGTATACAAAAATAGAAAACCAGAACACCAAATTATGATTTGCATGTGTAGGTGGCAACGGAATGCGGTTCTATGGACATCTGAGAACTGTTGGTCCCTATTGGGAACGAATGTTGCTGAGTAGAAACTTGGGGAGACTCGAGTAGGATAGGCAACTGACGTGGGGTTCAGGATCGAGGGTTTCTGTGGCTAGAGAGGTGTGTCGACTGGCTTAGGAGGCTTGGTCGGCGTCAGGTAGAGGTGGAAACAGGCAGGTTCTCGCTGGTTTATGGTTAGGAGTGGCAAGCTGGTGTGGGGTAGGATTGGAAATGGGCAGGTTGTCGCTAGATAGAGACTAGGAATGGCGGGCTGGGGTCGGGTATGGGAGGAGAAGGGCGGATCGGCACTAGGTTAAGTGGGGATGGTTGGCCGGCGTCAGGCTGGAGAGTGAAGGAGGAGGTGGGTCGCACCTGGGAGTGAAGGAGGGCCTCGCCGGGTTGAGAAGAAGGAATGGGAAGCAATTAGCGGGATTGTTGAGCGTCAGTTGCAGCGGAGGGCACGGACAGGCTTGCAGGAATGGGCGAGGGTTGCGTGCAGGAGGTCGACGGGAATGGAGGCTGAAGAGACGATGCCTTGGAGTCCATCAAGGACGCACTTCTCGGTGTCGCTCCGAGAAAGAGGGGATTGATGTTTCCAAAACAGGAATCAAAATCACGATGCCCTCAACCGTAGCCAACCTGCGTATATAAACACTACATAACTAAAAAGGCCACACTGATCGGACGGCTCATAATGTCCGAACCGATCGGGTGTTAAATACAACTCGAAATATACAAATAAATACATGAAAACAACTCGGAATGACCATCCAGACGCATCCGTCTACTCGGATCGTCCGAATTGGTAGCAGATCACCGCCTCCTGCGGGAATTTACATAAGTGGGTCGGCGATCTCCATCAATGTGTAACTAAGAGGAATAGTGTAGTGTATTAATATGTTTTATAGGGTGTGGGTTCACGCATATTGAAGATATGTAGTGGAACATATACTTTAGTGATCTGAGGTGAAGGAATTTCTCTAGAAAGAACGTTACATGACTTACATAAATAGAGTAACCCATCACGCCCCAATTAATTTGAATGAGTGGCAAAGATAGATTCATGGAGCCATGGATAAATACTTAGAGTAAGGTTATTGATGGTGATGATGTTATAGCCTTCTTGTAAAGTTATGTGCATCTTATTCATATCATGTCTCTATAAGAAATTCTAGAGCTTTTTGTTTAATTTATACATAAATAGACTTTGGTTGCAGAGGTAAGGAAATCCACATGATTACTTGTAGTGCATATTGTCTATTGAATATATGCAAATATAAAGGAAATCCATCATGAATTAAGAAGTATCCATTATCTGTGAAACTTTTGTATGTGGAGTATCTAGTGTTTAAAGGAACATTAAGGATGCAGTTTTTTTCAGTGGTATGATACTGTTAAATGAGATAAATTGTTACGCGCACGCGCCCTTTTATTATTGTATTGCTTTTAAATGTATTAGGTTTGATGTGAGCCCCCCCCCCCCCCCCCCCCCCCCCCCCCTCCCTATATAAGGAGGTGGTTTTGGGGAGTTAGGTTATCCTTTGATCCTTGGTCTTTTGGGCTCTCATTAGAGAGAAGCTCTTTGGAGGAACCAGCCTCGGAGAGTTGGTCGGAGCTCGCTCCGAATTGTATCTGTGGTTCTTTGATTCAAGCATTCTCATTCAAGTTCGTATTATTTGGTCCGACCTGCCCAACCGCCCGCTGTTAGCCGCCGGTTAGCTCGACTTCGTCTCACCGTTCGAGTGCTGCATCCAGCGCCTGCCGACGATCCAGCGACTGCCGACCGATCCTGCTTGAAAGCCCTCGATCCAGCGCATGCCGATCGATTGATCCAGCATCGATCGTACCTACTCCAGCGTCGATCGATCCGACGCATGCCGTCGATCCAGCGACGATCTAGTGTCGATCCAACGTGGAAGCCCTCGATCCATCGCCGATCCCTACGCCTGCTACTCCAGCGGCTGTTCCGCCCTGCCATCTGCTCCGTCTCCGGGCCGTTGCCGCTGCGCCCAGCCGGCTTCCCACTTCCCGTCGCTAGCTCGCCCCTATCCGCTCTCTCCGACACGCTCCGGCGACATCTATCCCTTTTGCACCCTCATATGCCAAAGGGGAGGATGGAATCCCGCGTGGAAGCCCTCGAACACTCCCTCACCACCATCAACGCTCGTCTCGAGGCACAGGACGATCAGTTCGCCTCCATTCTGACCATGCTCCAGAACTTACAGCCCAGCCAGCACTCCGGTCCTCCTACCGCCTCTTCTGTGGGATCCCCCAGCACTGTGATCCCCGATACACCCGCATTGGTGGAATTACCTACTCCACCGTACCGTGGACCTGACATCCCCACATTCAACGGGACTGACCCCCTCGGGTGGATTGCCCGCGCCGAACAGTTCTTCGACATTCACCAGGCCCCTCCGACACAACGGGTCTCCACAGCACTCATCGGCATGGAAGGGTCGGCCCTCCATTGGGTCCGTTGGCTCCGCCAGATCTTTCCCGACCTCACCTGGCCAGCTCTCTCTGAGGCCCTCATTCAGCGATATGACGCCCGCTACTCCGGCCCCATGATCGAGCGACTTTGCAGGGTCAGTCACACCGGCTCCATTGACTCGTACATTGATGCCTTCGTGGAATTAGTCACCCATGTCCCCGATCTTCCCCCAGACCATTACTTGGGGTTCTTCATGAACGACTTGCAACCCCACTTCCGCTCCCGTCTCCGCACTCTCCAACCGTTAACGGTTCACCAAGCCATTGACCTCTCCCCCCTGGTGGAGGCGGAATTCCTCGCGACGTCAGGCGACATTCCTTCCCCATCGCCTCCATCTCGGCATCCTTCCAACCCATATTTCTCGACCCAGCCTAAACCTACACCTCCGCCACCTCCTCTGCCCCGGCCACCAATGATGGGTCCTCGCAACAACCGGCCTGCCCCCACCCGCCGCCTGACCAACCAAGAGTACAACGACTTACGTAGCAAGGGCCTGTGCTTCCGCTGCAAGCACCCCTACTCTCCTGGTCATGAGTGCTCGGTGAAGGAGTGTCGAGTCCTCATCGGCGACGACATGGCCGCGCTCTCCGCCGCCGACTTTGACGCCCTGCTGCTCTCGGACGGACTACCGGACGACGCCCTGGGCACCTCGACGGCATCCCAACCGCGAGCATATCACTATTGACCGGCGGGCGGTGCTCCGACCTTGGGGTTAAGGTCGCTTTTCTGACGGGATGTATTGTTACGCTCACACGCCCTTTTATTATTGTATTGCTTTTAAATGTATTAGGTTTTATGTGAGCCCCCCCCCCCCCCCCCCCCCCCCCCCCCCCCCTATATAAGGAGGTGGTTTTGGGGAGTTAGATTATCCTTTGATCCTTGGTCTTTTGGGCTCTCATTAGAGAGAAGCTCTTTGGAGGAACCAGCCTCCGAGAGTTGGCCGGAGCTCACGCCGGATTGTATCCGTGGTTCTTTGATTCAAGCATTCTTATTCAAGTTCGTATTATAAATTTTAGTTAAATACTAATTATGCTGAAATTTGGAAGATAAGGGCTATGTCTGAGGCTAACAAACTATAATCTCCCTTTTAGCATGACCAGTTTTTTTTTATACTTTATAGTTCATAATCTAATTGCTTGTGGCGAATTAATTCTCCCATTTGATGTGTTAAATGCTATAGACATCCTATTATATTTACAAATATGCACATGCCCATAAGTTTTTTAGTGATCAATTATTTTCTCGTGTATTCTCTTATTATTTTGCCTATATCGTTGAATTCATATTCATGCTTGTATATCTGCAGCATTATCTAGGTGATGTAAACTATAATCTCCCTTTTAGCATGACCAGTTTTTTTTTATACTTTATAGTTCATAATCTAATTGCTTGTGGCGAATTAATTCTCCCATTTGATGTGTTAAATGCTATAGACATCCTATTATATTTACAAATATGCACATGCCCATAAGTTTTTTAGTGATCAATTATTTTCTCGTGTATTCTCTTATTATTTTGCCTATATCGTTGAATTCATATTCATGCTTGTATATCTGCAGCATTATCTAGGTGATGTTGCAGAGTTGGAGCTTTATTTTGTTATTATAAACAATGAGTATGGGGAGCAAAAGGAAGAAGAGTTACTCCCTGGAGGGAAAGACATGCGTGTTACAAAGGAAAATGTTATCACCTACATTCACCTCATTGCCAATCATCGGTTAAACTACCAAGTCTGTTTAGTTGACATCCTAATTATTTTCCTGGAACAAATTTTATCTTGAAGCAATAATTAACCTTTTTTTATTTGCAGATTCGGCACCAAAGTTTGCATTTTCTGCGAGGATTTCAGCAACTTATAGACAAAGAATGGATTGAAATGTTCAGTGAACATGAAATCCAGGTATTTATAGCTTCTAACTCTTGTTTAATTCTTAGAGACTGAACATTTATTTTTTTGTTCCTTCTAACGTGATATAACCTGACAAGACATTCCATATGGGTGTGGATAAAGAAAGATAATGAGAGAAGGCTTCATAAAATAAAATTAAAATGTTACGTAGACCATAGAGAATAGTGTTGTTGAAGAGGTAGAGAAGTATAATAAGAGAGTGCAACTTTATTCATCTCTTTAAGGGGTATACAAAGGAGGAGAGATACATACAAGAAGTAGACTACAATTTGAGACTAAACCTATATGGGTAGTATTTGATATCCTCCCCCCTCAAACTAATAATGTGACAAATGATGAGTTTTAAAAGAAACCAATTATAAAAAGACAAGTATAATATAGTGTACTTCTTGAAATGCATGAGGATCGACCATTGGGTGTTTGCTCAAGAGACTCGTGAACGGTGTGAGTTTTGGCGAAGAAGACAACTATTTGTAATTGAGATGAGATGTGTGGTAGTGAAATAGTCTTGCGAAGGTATTGTTGGCAAACATAATGACAATCGACTTCTATGTGGTTCGTCCTTTCATGAAAAATTGGATTAGATGCAATTTTAATAGTGTCTGTGTTGTCACGGTATAAGAGTGTAGGATTAGATTGTCTGTGGGTGTAGGATTAGAAATAAGTATCTTCATTTCACTAAGAAGTCGTCGTAGCCAAGTGGCCTTAGCATTAGTAGTCATAGCTTTATACCCAGCTTCAGCACTAGATCGAGAGATCACATCTTGTTTCGTTGATTTCCAAGAAATCAATGAATCACCAAGAAATACACAATACCCATTAGTGGATCGATGATCAAAGACATCGGCATCAGAATAAGAACAAAAGTCAAGCTGTCAGGTCAAGGAGAAGAATAGATATATGTATCTGGTGGCTCATATATAACAGATAATACATAATAGGGCAGTATGGTGACTAGTACGAGGCTCGAAAACAAACCGATTGATTATGTGAACGGCATAAAGATGTCAGAGCGGATGATAATGAGATAATGGAGCATGCCAACAGGTTGTCTATATTTGGAGGTGTAAGAGAGATTATCACCATCCTGAGAACGCGGCTTGAGATTAGACTCGAGAGGTATTGATGTTATACGAGTATCGGTAAGTTCTATTATATCAAGCATCTTACTAATGAACTTCTTCTGAGAGAGAAGATATCCCTGGTGAGAATAATCAACCTCCAGACCATGGAAATTGCTAAGGTAACCAAGATCTTTCATTTTAAATGGAGTGCACAAATGTTGTTTTACTTTTAAGATATGAACCCCCTCCAATAAATTTCATATTATCAATGTACAAGAGAAGGAGAATCCTTGAATAGTGTGTGAAGAGGGCATAGGAGCTCGCAATGAAGTTAGCGGACTAAATAACAATGGTGATGAGGGCATCTGAATAACCAACTAATTCAAATCCAGATTCAGCTGGATACCACAAGCCAAGTTCAGGTGTACTCTTTAGGTATCTGAGTATTCTTTTTACAGAACTCATGTGAGATTCCTTTGGGTCAACTTGAAACCTAGCACAGATACAGGTAGCAAACATTATATCAGGTCTGCTAGCTGTCAGGTAGAGAAGAGAGTCAATGGCTGCTCTGTAAGTCTTCTGATCAAAGGACTTGCCCTTTTCATCTCTATCTAAAACAGCATTAGTAGTCATGAGGGTTTTCATAACATAGGCATTTTCCATCCCAAACCTCTTGATGAGTTCTCTGGTATACTTGGATTGAGATATGAAAATGTCATCTGCATTCTGTCTTACTTGAAGACCAAGGAAATAGGATAATTTCCCCATGCTACTCATTTCAAATCTTGACTGCATTAGGTAAGCAAACCTTTTGCAGAGAGATTGATCTGTTGACCCAAATATAATGTCATCTACATATATTTGTACTAGCAAAAGTTGATTCTTATGTGCTCTTGTGAAGAGTGTTTTGTCAACTTACTCTCTTTCAAATGAGTGTTCCAGAAGGAAAGTGGATAGGGTCTCATACCAAGCCCTTGGAGCTTGCTTGATGTCATACAGTGCTTTATCTAATCTATACACAAAAGAGGGAAAATTTGGATTGACAAAACCTGGGGGATGCTCTACATACACTTCTTCCTGAAGAGTTCCATTTAGGAATGCACCTTCACATCCATCTGATAGATTTTAATCTTCATGTGGGTTGCATATGCCAGGACATTCTGATGGCCTTCAGCCTTGCTACTGGAGCAAATGTCTGGTTGAAGTCAATTCTCTCCTCTTGTCTGTATCCTTGGCCCACAAGTCTGGTCTTATTCCTGATTATGACTCCTGTTGAATCCATTTTGTTTTTGAATACCCATTTTGTGCCAATGATTGCGTAATTCTTTGGTCTTTCAACCAATATCCAGACCTTGTTCCTCTCAAACTGTGTTAGCTCTTCTTGCATAGCAGATATCCAGTGAGGATCACTGTCTGCTTCTTCAAACTTCTTGGGTTCATACTGAGATAAGAAGCATTGTAACATTGTTTCACTTGTGAGCTGTTTTCTTGTCTTGACTCCAACTGTCAAATCTCTTATAACTTGTGTTGAAGGATGATCCTTTAGGGTCATCCTTGATCTTGTTGAGTTATCTAGGAGATTCTCTTCTTCCTGAAGAACTACTTGCTCAGTGACAGTGGGAGCACCATCCTCATTCACTGGAATGATCTCAGTGGCTGCCAACTCAGGTGCTGTAATTTCCTCTTCATCTGAATCATTGTCAATTTTCTATTTTCCTTTGTCTTGACACACTGATGGATGGTTCATGATGCTTAGCCTTTCAACTTGATCTGCTAACTGATCTTCTTCCTGCAGAACAGTGCTGGTGGAAGTTTCCTTCCTCTTATAAAACATGTTAACTTCATCAAAAACTACATGCACAGACTCCTCAATTTTAAGAGAGCTTTTTTTAGCACCTATAGGCATTGCTTGATGAGGAATATCCCAAGAATATTCTATCATCAGCCTTCTTGTCAAATTTGGCAAGATGATTTTTCCCATTGTTGAGGATAAAGCATGTACAACCAAAAATCTTAAAGTAAGTAACTATAGGTGCATTTCTCTTCAATAACTCATAGGGAGTCTTCAACTTAGTCTTGTGGATGAGACTTCTATTCAGAACATAATTAGCAGTATTCAATGTCTCAGCCCAAAAAGACTTTGGCAAGTAGGATTCAGCCAATAATGTCTTTCCTGATTCAATTAGGGTTCTATTTTTCCTTTCAACCACCCCATTTTGTTGGGGGGTTCTAGGAGCTGAAAAACTTTGTCTTATCCCTTCATCCTCACAGAATCTACACATTAATTGATTCTCAAACTCAGTCTCATGATCACTTCTGATCACAGCAACCTGAGTGTTGAATTCATATTGAATCTGTCTAATGAATCTTGAGAGGATCTTGAAGGTGTCTGACTTAGCTTTTAGAAAGAACTCCCAGCTGAACCTAGAAAAGTCATCAACAATGACTAAAGTATAGGACTTACCTGCTAAGCTCTGAGTGGAGATAGGACCAAATAGGTTCATGCGCAACAGGAATAGGATTTTGGGGAATCATTCTTACCAATTGGTTTAAATGATGCCTTGATCTGCTTTCCTAGTTGGCGGGCTCTACAGGGATGGTCTTTATTGAACTTACCTGTTGGTAAACCCCTTACTAGGTTAAGCTTGGAGAGTTTTGCAATGGTCTTAAAGTTAAGGTGACTAAGTCTCCTATGTCACAACTCACTGTTTTCTAATTGGGAGTTAAACAAGCAGATCTCTGAATTTGTATACTTAAAGTCTACAACATAGATCTTACCTTTCCTAAGACCAGTCAATACTACTTTGGTCAGTTCTAGAACTAACTATATGACACAAAGCCTTAGTGAATACAACTTTGTTTTCACCATCATACAGCTGGCTAATACTAATTAGATTATATTGAAGTCCTTCAACATAAGTTACCTTAGAAAAAGAGACTTCCCCAATCCTGAGCAAACCATATCCTTTGGTTTGACCAGAGTGGGAATTCCCTAAAATTACCTTAGGCCCTTCCTTGGCCCTGAAGTTTTCCAGCAGTTCTTTTACTCCAGTCATATGCATGGAGCATCCACTGTCCAGATAACACTGCTGGTTTGTGGTTGAACAGTCTCCCTTCTGCACATGAAATCAAACATTAGTATAGACCCTCACCTGCTAGGGTCTCTTTCTTCTATCATCATATGGAGTTATGAAAGAATGAGATAATCTTTCAGTATTCCCCTTAAGGTGAAGAAGTGCTGCATTATTATGCCAGCAATGTTTGGCTATATGTCCAAGTTTAGAACAATAGAAACATCTAGGAATAAAAGTAGAGAGTGGTTTAGATGTTTGATAATTTTTTGCAGGAAACATGCGTCGAGAAGAAATCGACGCATCTTTAGAGTTTGAATCACTCAACGTTTCAGCAATGAAACCTTTCCCTCCTTTCTTATCCTTCCTCTTGAAGGATTTCTTCTTATGCTCATTCCTCTGTCTTGTTGCTCTTGTTCTTTTCTTCCTAAGACATCTAATGACCAATTTACCCTTTCTATACAATGTGGGCAACATAACCTAATAGATGAAATCACTTTATGTAATTTGTTAGATAAATTACAAGGGTTTTTCCCAACAAGGAAGAATATCTTTATTCTTACGTCTCAATACCTCAATCGAAGACTTCCAATCCAATAAATGCAAGGGCATTTTATTGATCAAATAGGTCGTGGTTAACACTGTTTGCTCCCACAAGTACTTTGGCACCTTCATTGATATCATCATACTTCGAGTCACCTCAATAAGATGTATGTTCTTCCGTTCGGCTACCCCATTCTGCTCTGGCGTTTATTGACAAGTGGGTTGATCTTGGATTCCCTGTGATGACAAGTACTCCCCAAACGCCCTGTTGGTGTACTCTGTCTCATTGTCAGACCTCAACACCTTCACAACTACGTCGTATTGAGTTTGAACACTGCTGTGGAAATGTTTGAAGCAGACAAATACATCACTCTTATTTTTCATCAAATAAAGTCAAGTCACACGAGAGTAGTCAATGAAAGACAAAATATCGAAATCCATTCACAGTAGGTGTGGGACACAGTTCCCAAACATCAGAATACACTAAGTCAAAAGGACAAGAACTCCTACTACCAGAACTGGAATAAAAGTTTCTGGTATGTTTTCCCAATTCACATGCATCGCATATAAGTTTTCCTTGATTAGCTTTTTCAAACAAAAGCTGATAAACCGACTCAAAATAGTAAAAGAAGGATGACCCAGACGCTGATGATGAAGCAGCAACAAGTCCACGCTCCTCCCAACTCCTCCAACACCCTCTACAATGGATGAAAGAGTCGAGTCCATACTTTCCCTATCGAGCTACCACAAGCCACTATGTCATGTGTCAATCACAAGTCTCATGACAGTCTTCTTCTCCTGGAAGATCACCTTTGGAATATCAAACAAAACAACACATTTTAGTTGGGATATAATGACATTAATGGATAAGAGGCTTTCCGAAATGGAAGGAGCATGCAAAACATTGGATACAGTCAAAATGTTGGGACAATGCATAGTACCTTTTCAACCGCTAGCTATGTTGTACCATCGGCAGTCTAAATGCGTTCTGGGACTGCTAGTTGAGTGTAAGAAAAAAACTCCCTAACATCCCCAGTGATATGCCGAGAAGCACCAAAATCGACTATCCAATCTGGTGGTCTAATGGTGGAGATAGATGCGAGAGCAAGTGTATCACAAGTACCTGTGGGTGAGTGAGCAAAAGATGCAACGTTACCCCTGAATGAAGAGGAGGTAAATGCGGCATCAACCACACCCTTCTGCTTTCTCCTCATCAGCTGAGAGTAAGCATCCAAGATCGCATGTTCCTCCTCAGAATGACCCACATCAGCTATATCCCCTTCTGCCTCGTCCTCTGCTATCATGAAATTTACTTGATAGCCTCCTCGTCCACCACCTCTGCGACCCCCACAGTCGCGACCACGACTCCCAAACTGTCCCCGTTCACCTGCATCCCGCTCCTTTAGTGTTTTAGGACAAGCATGTTTGAGATGTCCGATATCACCGCAATTGAAGCACTGTCATGTCTCACTCCTGTATCCCTTGTGACCCAGATTGGTGACCACTAGTGTTGACTTCACCCCTGGAAAGCCAGCTACACCAGACTGGAGTTTAATTATGTTCTCCTCCCTCTTCATGGTCGAGATCGTCTCATTCAGGGAGGGAATCTTCGACTGAGCTAGCAGCATTGCACATCTTGGCTCAAAGGTCGAATTCAGCTCTCTCATAGAGTGCATAGTCCTTTGTTGAGCATCACACTCCCCTTTCTTGCACTCGGGATCTTTGCAACATGCAGCTAGTGAGAAGTGATCATAATCTGCCCACAGTCGCTCCAGATCGGCGGTATACTCCTGGATAAATCGATCTCCATGGGTTACTGTCTCTATCTCCCTCTCGATCTAAAACACCCTAATGTTGTTGTCGAATTTTGCATAGGTCCTCTGTTACTTCCCCCAAACATCTTTCACGGTCTCTATGTCATCCATCGTGGCAACTATAGATGCGAGTCATGCGACCATCGGGTTTAGGAGCCAAATGTGCAGCAGGTTATGTGTAGTATTCCACTCATTGTACCCAACCGAGTCCTGCTCTGGCTCCCCATTCTCACCTGTCAAATAGCCCTCCAGACTCCTTCCGGATAGGGCCCTCTTCACCCGACGAGACCAACTCAAATATGTAGTTGATCCATCAAGTTTCGGCTCCACGGGAGGAAGATCCAGTTGAGTCGATCCCTCGCCTTTGGACATTTTCAAGAACTCAATGAACACATTCAGATCCACCTCCTCCATCTTGGCAACTAACTTCTCCATGAGAACGCTGGGGTCAAAAGAAGACATCGCAGAGTTAGGAGTCATCTTCTGCTGGAAGGAGAATGTCCTAGATCTGATTTTGGGGAGAATCCAACTGTTGTATTCGTTTAGAAATCCAGTATGATGATAAGAAGGTCAAAGCGAAACTTTCTCCAAAATTTGGGATCAATCGGACCACCGAAAGGACACCGGAAGCCGCATCCTGTCAGTCGGCGGCTGTGAGCGGGGAAGAGGTTGTCGAAGCTGCTGCGGAGGGGGATCGGCGGTCGGAAACGAAGGGAGGAACGCAGTTGAGAGGTCGTCGGGAGTAGTCGCGCGGAGATGGCGAGCGGCGGTTGCGCGGTTATGGCGAGGCACGGGCCTCTCCTCTGATACCAAGTGGAAAAATGATTCTTAATTTTTATTTATTCGTACCCACCCCCATACATATATTTACATTTAAATATCAACAGAACATAATAAAGATGCTTCCACTTTGACCAATTTTGTTGAACGGGATTGCATTTTGAAGTTCCTTTCTGGATTAAACTCTGAATATGATCCTATTATGGTTCAGATCTTTGGTAAGGAGAAACTTCCATCTCTCTGAGAAATCTTTTACACTATTAGAGGATAAGATTGTTGAAACAAGTAAAACCATCAAACCTAGTGTTAATTTTACACCGACTACTTCCAGGATTACTTCCAGGCCCAACCTGGGAAGCCTATGGTGTACTTAATATGAGAAGTCAGACTATAGCAGTGATAGTTAATTTAAACTTCATGGGAAGGAACAAGTACTTTGTCGTACTTAGTGGATTCGAAGGAATTCAACATTCTGACAACATCTAGTACTATTGAGTTGGATGAAGCACCAATTGGAGTCAAAGACTCGATAGCAAATGGAGCCCCAGGCTTCTGGTGTTTGCACTCTTCCCATGGCTAGTAAGAGCCCATGCTCAAAATCTTTTAATGCATTTTGTACTGTCTTGGATTATTCATGTGTTGTTGACTCTATTGTTACTAAACACATGACCTTTTCTTATCCTTCCTTTCTCTATTTGTACGATCTCTTCATCCTATTATCATTATTGACGGTGCTCATACTTCAGTTACTCGCAGTGGCAATATCATGATTTGACCATAATACAGACTCGGTATAAGACAATAATAAGTCTAATTTTTCACAAACTTTATTCGCAGACAATAATTTATGAAATAACGACAATTTAGAGATAGCAAGAACGTCCGAAGTAAGCTCTTAGACAATTAACTAAATTGCATGCGACTATGCTAAAGGAATTATAGCAGGAGAGGAGTGGATTACCCGGGCATACGCAAAACTACAGTCTGAAGATGGGCTTCTAAGTACAGAGGCTCATAAATGGGAGACTTCTGAAACTGGACGTCGGTTGGAAGTTGTTGTCGACGTCTTCTGGAATTGAGCAACCGTCCGCCAGATCACTAGAAAGGGGCAAGCTAGAGTCGACAGCGACCTAAAAGAAGGGGCGACCCATTGGAGGGGGTCGGTGATGGTCGGACAAAGGGGGCGTCGGGCTTATATGGGAAAAAGGGAATCCACCGGGGGAGGTCGAGACTCTGGCACTAGGATTTTGTTCTTGGACCGGCGAACTCGAGCAGGTCGTCGTTTACGGGCGAGGGAACAGGAAAAGGACTTCAGCGGCTGGGAGATAATCGGCAATACAGAGGAACTAACCGTGGTTTTCGTTCTCTGTTCTATTCCGGCCTCTCTTTCTGAATTTACTTAAATATTGATTTCTTGCCAAATAACTTATTTCTAAAATCTAGCTACTAAATATTTTCCAAATCCAATTGATGGTTATTGATTGGGGATATAATTTAAAATCCTTTTCTTAAAATATTTCCGCCTTAGCCGCATGCTTTCCTAATTATTTATAGCTTACCTCTTTCGTCCTATCTAATTCAAAATTGTCGAATCATTTATTCAGGGTCCCATCGGGTGGTCAAACCAATCGGCCAAAAATACAAAAATAACGATTGGTGCCCGAAAAGAAATACATGTCATAAAATAATAAAATATATATGTCGCATGATGGCTTCATGCATCTTTAGATGCGACGACGGATGCATCATTTACTTGCCGCCCGGTGAACCTCCTGAGTTACGTCCTTATGTCACTGTCGTCGACATTCCTTAGGGTGATCACATTCGTGACGATTTTTTATCAACCACCTGGTGAGCCCCTCGATGATTCGCGGCCTTGGGAGACATTTGGCATTTCATGATAGTGTATTTCACTGTTGATGTTTCAGAAACTCATTTGGGTGTTCGTCGTATACTCGACAAGTATTTCTACACCCTGCCCAAGGATCCTTCGGATAAATCATGTATCTTTAAATACTTTCACCGCTACGTAGAATCTGCATTTAGTGAATCTATTGAGTTTATCATTCATCATTTGCATATGTTGCATGATTTACATGTCATATTCCGACGTAAAATTATATTAAATAATAAATATTTTAAAACTTGCGTGGGTAATCACATGAGAAAGCAAATGTTCAATGAAGGTGATTGGGTGATGATTTGCACATTATTTGAGAGGTTCCCGTTGGGGGAAGCTATGAATTTGAGTGTTAGGTGAATATGTCCATACACTATCAAGGGAGAGTCCGAGTCAGATTTCTTTGAGCTTGATATTACTAGGAATACTGGTGTTCATCTTGTACTCAATATTGAGAATTTGACTCTAAATGTGGAGCCACCTAGTTTTAGACCTTCAGTCTTCCCTTTTAGCTTCAGTTTCCACCATCACTATAACCTCTTCTATACCCCCAGCACCCACTACAGCTCTACCCTTTACCATTGTATCCATAATACCCTTCATCCTTATGGAGGCTTACTTGGTGTGTGGACCCTTAGCTACTTCAGTGACATGATGACCTTATGCAAAGACAGTTCCTACCTGGAGCGACAGAGTCTTGTCTGGCTTTCTTTGGGAGCATGTAGTCTCCATTCATCGGAGATTAATGTTTCTAAGTATGGGGGATTGATGGAGATCGATTACGCGCAATATTACAGATGATGATGAGATCGACATTTTGGAAGACCGTGATCTTGTCGGGCTCATTATTCTACATTTTTTTCATGTATTTTTTTAGGACGCATATTTTGGGAATTCGGTCAAATAATGTGATCGGACGATTTGGGCCATCAAATCACTTAACCTAATTACCCCACCCCCCCCCCCCTCTTTATATTATGTGTGCAGCTGGTTGAAAGGAAGTTATCGAGAGTAAGGGCTTACATACGAGAGCCGCTCGGTCATAGGACTTCGTGTGGTGCCGACGCTGCAGCTGACTACTTCCAGGGGCGCCAACGCCACCATCTACCTCCACTCCAGCCTCCGGCGAGTTACCCCAGTCCTCCAATCATTGTTTCCACCGACGGATCCCGCTCCAGCCGCTGTTTCTGTTGACAGTCTCACTGCCATCCGCCGCCCTCTACCGAACCTTTTGCCGCTGTCCCATTATCCCATTGCCGCCTCCGACATTCTCCACCAGCCCCGCAACCACTTCCACGCTTGCCCATACTCTATCCCTGCTTGGTTGAACCCTCCTCTGCCTCTTGAACCTGTATCCAAACCTTCCCCTCCACTAGTGAACCTATAGCCATCCCTAATTCCTCCTTCAAATCCTACAGCCCACTTCTCAAACTGCATTTTAGCCCCCAACCTGAGCATATCCAGCACCTAGGGACCCTCATTCATGCATGTCAGTCCATTTCCACAGCCCCACTATCCCCTCCAATCCCCTTCCAACCAATTCTAGCTCACACAGCTTGTTTTCCCCCTCCGACAGCCCCCAAACAGCAACATCTACTCTTCAGGACATCCACCACCACCACCAGTGGATCTCCCCGATCACCTCTGACATCAATTACTTAGTGAGTTTTTACTTCCATTTTTCGTTTCTATTCATTGTATGTGTTCCTTGTATTGTTAGTAATATTTTACCCAGATTAATTTGATTATTTCACTTTCCAAAGGTGTTCATTTCTTATTCGTTATGTGCTTTGAATTTGATGCACTCCTAATTAATTTGCAATTGTCCCTTTCTTGCTTAATTCGAATGTTTGTGCTTAAATGTGATTAAATACGTTATTTTAAAAGTAACGTTGTTTAATTAATTGCATGCCGGAAGTAATTGCATGATTGGATCATTTGCATGTACATTGCATTAGAATTTGTGTCGTAAGCCTCTTGTTCGTTGGAATGTTTGATGTTTCTGTATTTGTCCTTGAAATCTCATTTCAGGGTTTGTCATTGATGTATTGCATTCATCATGTGTTTGCTTGCATTGCATCTAGGGTTAGGGTATCGCGCATCCTCCACATATAGATTCGTCCTGCAACACTAACTCTTGCTGGGAATGATGGATGTCGATTCTTCAACTTAAGAGGGAGTGTTGTAATATTATAATATTTATTAATTTTCTATAATTAGTTATTTCTTCTTTTGTCTTTAGGACTTTTGTCCAGCTGTATATAAAACTTTAGCATCAATGAAAGAATTATGTTATTTCCTACAGAGGGTAACTGAACAAAACATGTACCGCCAAAGACACTTGATAATGAGTAATCCAGAACACGACTATACAGTTTTTTAAGGAGACAGACATACTATCAAGAATTGAGGTTGGGATCTGGTTGATCAGGAATACACTGGTGAGAACAGCTTCTACCCAAAATTGAAGAGGAACAAAAGCCATCAAAAGAAGAGATCTAGTAACATGACGTATGTGACAATGACTACGCTCAGCGATCCCTTTCTGTTGATGAGGACGAGAAAAGTGAGCACGTGTCCCCTAAGAAATGAGAAACTCACAAAATTGAGGTGACGTATACCCGAATCTGAGCAATGTGTTTTGATTTTGCAAGAGAATTGTATCTGAGCCATTTTTGCAAACTCAAGATACATCTAAAACACTTCTGATTTACTAACGATCAAATATATCCATTCAAATCGAGAATAGTCATTAAAAAAAATATCATGATATATATTTTCTCCTTTTGAAAGGTGCAGGAATGGTCCCTATGCATCTGTGTGAGCAAAAAGAGAAACAAAAACATTTTGAATAAAAGAAAAAGAACTAGCAACATGACGACTACAAATACAATCAGTATAAGATGCAAGGGATTTTGCAGAAAAGTTCTCAAGTACACCTAAAGACAACAATAACTAATGACGAGGAAGAGAAATATGTGTGACTGTCTTGCTCCAGATGTCGTAAGTAGACGGTAGGATAGTAAGGTCAAGGAAAGTGGTGCTAGCAACAGCGTAGTGAAGTGGAAGAGTGAGGGAGGGAAGACAGGTAATATGAACACAACCAGCGATCAACAGGAGGGTCTAATTAGTCGTCCGAATGGAGGTCGATGATGTAAGAGGGATAAGATTACTTAAGCAAGAGGCATCACCAGTCATATGATTAAGGTTGATGTAAGAGGGATAAGATCACTTAAGCAAGAGGCATCACTATTCATATGATTAAGGTTGTCGAGATCGGGATCGGGATCCTATGTCGGATCATTTTGATGTTGAATCAGATCGGATCAAGGATCACAAGATCCTACAAAATTCATAAATCATGGCTTAAAATATTATATTGTATTTTGTATCGTCAAATTACATGCTCAATTAACATCAAAACATTTAAACCAAGCAACAATTGAAGTGAAAACTACATCGTAGGAATACCGAAAACAGGATAGATCATGGACTAGTTGCCAGAGAACTCTATTTTGTTGTTAAAAATCTTAAAATACAGTCAACACATTCTAGGCTTGGCTAAAATCAACAGATTTATCAATTAACACGATATAGTCATTAAGTACTGTTAAAAGATAAATTAAATTTTTCCATACAACAACAACACCCAAGCCTTTATCCCACCAAATTATTTTTTTCCATCAATAAAAAAAATCTAAAAGAGAGCATGCAGGTTGTAGCTTTTAGCTTGGAAGGATGGACTCGCCGGTCAGGCCGATGAACTCGGTCCTGGAGGAAGCGAAGACGCACCGACTAACCACAGGATGAAGTGAGGACCGGGTGCTGGAGGAGGACTAGAGGCGACCAAGCGTGGACAAGAAATCGAGGAAGACCGGAAGAAGAAGAATCAGGATATCCACACGCGGAGAAAGTGAGAAACGATTTAGGAGAGACGTCAACTGCAGGATATTGGGCTTAGAATACTCGGGATTTAAGCATTTAGCTTAAACTGCAAAAAAAGTGGATCGATTTATTTATTTCAATGCAGATTCGGATCTCGAATCCAAAACTGGATCATTTAATATTTTTCATCAGGATCGGTTATAGGATCGTGATCCTATCATCAGGATCACAATCCTGCTCGCAAAAGATGCTAAACCGATCCTGGATGCAATCCGGATCGGTTTTTCATTTTAGGATCGTAGGATTGTGCGATCCTACGATTCGTATCGCAATCCTGACAGCATTGCATATGATAGGAAGCTGCAAAGTTGGGATCCAAAAGGTAGATGATATACTTGCAGAGGCAGCAACATCAATTTGCAGTCTACTTATCTATAGCATGCTAATAGCTATTGAGGTTGAGCCATAGTGAAGAGAGGTTGTTTTTCAACAGGAGTATGTCCGTTACTACGACTTATTTACATTGAGGACGCCCTTGAACTCTATTAGATGCCGCGTCATATGTCTTGCGTTGAGCAAGGGCATGACACTTCTGGGTACTATGAGTGTCATGATATTTTTGTCATGAGCACCGCTTTTGATTGGAGAGAGGTTGTCGAGGTCCAGAAGCCGCTGGTATGGACTAAATTATAGGATTAGCCACCAAAACAAAGCTGTCAGAAGTAATGGAGGATTGAGCCTTAATTGCGAGTCATCGATTTTCTTTGGTGAGCTCATTCGCATAACAGATGAGTGTAAGAGAATTCCAGCAATTGTCTGAAATTCGGAGTGTTCATTCATGAGAAATTGAAGTAGACGTTTACTATCCCGCAAATCCAAATACTGATAGTAGAATGAGTCTATTGTAACGCTCCTACCTAGTTTAGCAACAATTCAAAAGTCCGGCCGACACTTGTGATATGAATCAAACTAATGAACAATAATAATATTGGTACATAGCACGAATATAACTGAAGTACACAACAGTAAAAGTCTGAAGCTAGGGTTAAAGTAATACCTCAAATTCTGATTCGCAAAGCCAACTAGAATTGTAAAGTTCAATAAGTCTGTACAGCTGAGAATTTCAACAATGACTGATTCTTATAAGCCACCAAAAAGTGATACAATAAAGTGAAAGGGGAAAATATAAACTAAATTTGAAAGAACCCTCGTAAGCTTATCATAAGCGAATCTCCCGACCCGTGTTCCTTGTAAAGAAATGTACAAAGACAGAGTCAGACCATCTGGTGAGTAAGAAAAACTTTTCCTCTCAGTGACACTAAAATGACATAAGAAAAATAGGCATGCATGCTTTAATATAATATTTTAATCCAAGGAAAAGTTTACTATGATTCTATGCATGCTTTTCTATAAAAGTACTTTTCGAACATAAATCATCTTTTCTATATTTTGATCATATACCAAATTTTCTCTAAATTCAGAATCCTTAAAGTGTAGGGAGTCTATGTTTCGACTTTGTATCTAAAGTTGAGGTGACTTATATTCACTTTCTTCTTATTCTCAATTTCAAATTTTATTGAATACATTCTAGAAATTTGAGCATTTAATGGTGAATATAAGTGCTTTAGTGTGTCTCAGTTACGGACACGGACTCGCATCTAATAATTGTCCATAGGTTGTCTTATGTTCACTTTCTTTTTATTCTTAGTTGCGTAAATTATTAAGCACATTATAGATATTTAAGTCCCTAATGCCGAACATAAGTGCTCTAGCGTGTCTCGGTCACGGATACAAACTCGCATCTAATAATCTTCCATCGGTGTCGATTCCCCCCATTTGAGCCTCATACGATCTACTGCGTTTTATGAGTTTGATGGTTTACATCCATCAATCACGAGACAAAATACTCAATCTTTCCCCCTATTAATCTTTACATAGTGGTTGGAATGGTCAACATAAAGGAGCATCTGCATTAGGGCTTAGCATAATAATCAAAACTCGATAGTCACTCGAAAATCGCTCGAACTTTTACTCGGATCGAAATCGAATTAAATGATTTGAATCAAAATGACTCGAATCAAAATGACTCGAAATCGATTTTGAGCCTTACACGAGTCGATCGATTTTGAGTCGAGTCGACTCGATTTAATTTCATTATTTATTAATACTTTATTGGACTATTAATCATATTATTATATAGGTATTCTGACTTCTGAGTTTGCTTTTTGAGGTTTCTATTTCCCAAGTCCGCTTTCTGCGGTTTCCATTTTTCCTAGGTTTTATTTCTCATGCCATTTTTTTATTCTACTGTCAGTAAGAGGCGGAAAGCAGACTTTACAGAAGTGACTGACAGTAGAAAAGAAAATTATTTATGTTAACACCCAACATTGATACCATAATCCTTTTTAGCCAGCGTTGATGCCAATATGTAATTTAAAAATTGTAGTTTATTTATAACTTTTTTATAACAAAAAAAATTATTTTGAGCTGGCTTGAAATTGATTTGAGCTCGCTCAGAATCGAGTCGATCTCGAAATTGATTTCGATTTCGTGTCGACTCCTAGTCTAAAATTTCAATTTCGAGCCGAGCTTGACTCGATCGAAATCAACTCGATATCACCCATAATTTGCATAAGACCACTATTCTTAAGTTAAGTGTTCCATTATTATTATTTTTATACTAATGGTCGGCATGATTAATCTTAAAGGAACATCCACACAAGACCACAATCTTAAGTTACATATTTTATTACCTTTACGTCTTAGGTCTTGTCTTAGTGTTACTGATATTAACATGTTGAATCAATTATAATATGGTTCTGTCACTTCCATTGATTTCTAAACATGTGATACCCTACTTCATGTACTTATAATATTCATAAATTTCTACATATGTTTGCGAGGAAATTGCATAAAGAATTTTTTGCATCTTAACATACATTGTTCATATTATGGTGATAAAATGATTAAGCTATGATTTACCATTCTCATCTACGCATTAAGTATGATTTTCATAATTTCACATATTATCATATTTCTTCGTACCAAGATATAATTCATAGGTGAAAGTACATAAATTTATCTATAGGATATGTCTAACCAAAAGCAATCAAATTTATTACACCGGTGTTACGATCTTCATAAACACGGCATGGAGGCATGACTCCTCTAATTTTCTATGAAATCCAAGCAACTACATCTCTGATCTACCACCCAGAAATCCTCTTCTTCCTCTAAAGTTTTTCTGAACCATAATAATAAAATCATAAGCGAAGGAAATAGGAAAATATTAACATTAAAGTAAAAGGGGATGATTGACACTTACCATATCAACCTCAGTTAACCTAGATTGGGTGTTTAAGAGTGCTGCATAAACGAATGGTGTACAAGAGAACTTCGATATCAGTGATTTGACGATGGCTGGAGGACGAAAAAGGCTGGATCTCTATATCTGCAAAGCGAAAAATTTAATTGACGGCCATAAATTTATCAAAATTTCTTACCCGGCGATTAAACGCTCAGATGTGAATGCGTGATTCTCTAAGTTCCTCAACGATTACAAAGAATTTTTCTTTAACTAACATCAGAATTTTTCTCCTTCTCCAATTCCCGCTAAAACCTAAGACGATTAAATATTAAACCATAATGTTATGGTCCCACACGACCTTTTATCCATTTTTAATTTATGTATGTTTAATTTATGTTTGTGTCGACGCATGTCGCGTCTTTTAATTATTAAGATTTAGAGTTATTTTATATAAATCCAAGTGTTCGGATTTATTATGATTTTTATCATTTTCGTAAGGTTATATATAGACCCCCTTGGGCTATGAAAGGATTATCAATCAAACTAGCCAAGTTCTTTATTCCCCACTCTTGCTCTCTTTCCCTCTCTCAAGTTCCCCTCTTCATCCGCAAGATCTAGGGTTAGGGTTAAGCACGTCTCCCCTTCGTTCTCTTCCCCTCGCATTCTTCGCGGGTAGAGCTCGGCTCCTCTTGTATCTCCGCCTCCACTGCCACCTCTGATGAAGCCACTAAATAGGCATATAACATCTTGGTATCATAGCCTCTTTCGATCCTCCTCTTCCGCCGAAGCTACTGCTATTGTCGAAGCCGTACAGGACATCGCCTTCTTCTGTCGCCAATCCACATGACGTCGATGACACCGTTTTCGTTGAGCTTCTCTCATCACAGACGACGCTCCATCTCCTGACGCTTCCCCGTTTTCGTCGAGCTTCTCCCATCACAGACGATACTCCATCTCCTAACGCTTCCCTCTTTGCATCGAACTTCTCTCAGCGCAGACGAGCTTCCCTATTTTTGTCGGCTTCATCAGCGTCTCCCGACGCTTCCCTGTTTCGACTGGAACCGCAATAGGAAATCCAACTGCGCCAGGGCTTCCTCAATCATTTCCAGCAGCAACAGCAGATCCTCGATCGACCACAGCACCTTTTCGATCAACAGCGCCAAGGCCATCTTCCTCGATCGTTCCAGCAACAGCAGTCGAATTGATGTTGTTACTAACAATAACTTCTCATGCGTCCTTTGTCTGCGTTTTCGAGCAGCACACTGAATGCTCCTTCATCGAGCCAGTCTGAATCCCCCATCCCGCGCTTGTTTTGAGCTCTGCGCCTTTTTGAGCTCTGCGCCTTTTTGAGCTCCCGCGCTTGTAAGAATAACGCATTAAAAATAATGAAATAATAAGTAATTGATCTATGCATACATAATATAATACATACATACGATTTAAACATATACTGCTAGTCTGCTAACATAAAATAAAATAGAGGATGATATGTTCAAAAGTCGTGTCGGTTGATATAATGGAAAATTTTGGATATGTCGGCTTATATTTTACAAAATGACGTAATTTATTTTTTTTAGAAAAAAAATATTGTTTTACCCTCAAAAACGACATGTCGCGAGATATTTCAGACATGTCGGAGGATAAGGTGGAAATTCTCAAAATTCTTCATTATAGGTCTAAGGGCAAATGTATAGATTAGTTACCCTTGCATTTAGCTTATTTCTAAATTAAATTAACTAGTATATATATATGGTTAATTATCGGGACCTCCCCTGTAAGTTTGTATAATTACAGGTTGCACCCCTCTTAGTTTCGAAGTTACATTTACCACCCCTCTTAGTTTGTTCTATTTACAAATGCACCCTTTCATCCGAATTATGGATGAAGAATGTTAATGTTGGATTGAAGTCCTGTTTTTATGTTTAATTATATTTTACCCGCATAAGGGTATTTCGGTCCGCCTCTGTATTTTACCCTTACTATATATATATATATGAGTACGAGTAGTCGTGCACGGGGGACCCCGTGCGTGGGGGCGACATTGGTCGTCGGGGCGACATTGGTCGTCGGGGGCGACATTGGTCGTGGGGGCGACATTGGTCGGGGGCGACATTGGTCGTCGGGCCGACATTGGTCGTCGGGCCGACATTGGTCGTCGGGCCGACATTGGTCGTCGGGCCGACATTGGTCGTCGGGCCGACATTGGTCGTCGGGCCGACATTGGTCGTCGGGCCGACATTGGTCGTCGGGCCGACATTGGTCGTCGGGGCGACATTGGTCGTCGGGGCGACATTGATCCTGTTGGCGACATTGGTCTTGGGAGCGACATTGGTCGTGGGGGAGACATTGGTCGTGGGGGCGACATTGGTCGTCGGGGGGCGATATTGGTTTTCGGGGAGACATTGGTCGGGGACAATATTGGTCTTCTGGGAGATATTGGTCGAGGGGTGAAAATGGTCTGGGCGACGACAATGGTCGGGGCGACGACATCTACATGTAACACACATACATCATAAGTTGATACTTGCAATGAAAAATCAGAATAAAGTTCATACTTTTAATGAATACATCTCAAAAGACAATACATATCAAAGTATACCAAAGGAGCATTTCGCAATGTAAAAAATCCTTTCACAGCAAGAGGTACATAACAGCAGCATTAATTACAAATATAGATTCCAAATATTAAAATCTGCCTTCCTATTAAAATCTGTCAATCTAAAGATTCTGGTTTGATGCATGCAATCTTGTGAAGATTTCTTTGAATACAACATTTTTAGTATATACTCCTTGCTCCTCCAATTTGCCATTTTTAACCATCACTTTGGTGCTATTTGCGGAAACCGCTCTTGATAATGCCACGTACAACTGACCATGGCTGAAAACATCATTAGGCAAATATACCCCAACATTTGAAATTGTTTGGCCCTGTGATTTGTTGATCGTTAGAGCAAAGCTCAAACGTATTGGGAATTGTTTCCTTGTTAGCTCGAAGGGCATTTTAACATCTTCTGCACTCTTCAAAGTTGGACTTTCAAATTGTTTGACCTTCTCGAGCTTGCTCATCCACTGTCATCGAAGTCGAAGGCCTCCCCCTTTTTACGTTGGACTGTCAACAAAGATCAATGGAAGTTAAACTAATCATCCTAGCAACATGAGAACAAAAAATATGATTATTTCAAGCTACTAATCAGAAATTTCTGAACTCAGAGTAAGCTTTCAAGCAATATGAGAACTGAAAATATGAGAACCAAAAATATGAGAACAAATGGGGTCGGCAATATGAGAACTGAAAAATATGAGAATAACACAATATGAGAACTGAAAATAACAGAATAACACAATCAGAAATTTCTGAACTCAGAGTAAGCTTTCAAGCACGATTTTTTCTTATGAATAGCTGCATACACGAAATCTAAAATTTCTTTAATGGGAATAGCAGCTGCATACACAAATCAAAAATCATATTCCCATTCAACCTCATAAATCATATTCCTATTCAATCTACATACACAAAAA
Organism: Dactylorhiza incarnata; assembly: GCA_033032865.1. NCBI lineage: Eukaryota > Viridiplantae > Streptophyta > Magnoliopsida > Asparagales > Orchidaceae > Dactylorhiza > Dactylorhiza incarnata. The sequence goes on along the minus strand of JAWHQI010000082.1, from coordinate 9,071,077 downwards.
TCAGATATCGTATTCCAATTCAAAGAAATTTCTGAGCTCATAAATAAAAAAAATTCTGAGCTCATAAATCATAAATGTCTAAACTCAAAATATGAGAACAAAAAATATGAGAACAAATGGGGTCGGCAATAACACATGGGGTCGGCAATAACACAAAAAACTGAGAACAACTGGGGTCGGCAATAACAAAAAAAAAACTGAGAACAAAATCAGAGCCACACTTGAGTAGGGTTTCCTTGAACAAAATCAGAGCAAAAAAAAAATGCTGACAAAGCAGAGAGCTGAAAACAAAAAGAATGTGATCCATTGTCTAATTGCTTACCCAAAAATCTCTATGGAAGATAGATTCCAAATTAGAGGCACTGTTATATTAACACCAAATTAGAAACATAATAACAATGATATAAGAACAAAGCTGAACACCAAATTAGAAACATAATAACAATGAATAAACTATTTCCTGAATGAAATAAGAACAAATGAATGTGAAAGATTAATAGAAGATATACCCCCAAATATTAAGCATATGTATCAATATCGTGGAAACTGAAATGGAATAAAAAAATTAAGTACATGCATTGTTACCTGTTACCTTGAATTGGAGTTGCCTGAGGTTAGATCAGAATCTAGCTTCTCCAATGGGGAGGTGAGTACTGTAGATGCAAAGCAGAAGAGAAATGATTTTCACCAAGTAGGAACAGAGAGCAGGGAGCACCGACCAGAAACGAACTTCCCAGTAAATCTAGTTAGTTATATCTTTGAACTCTTTAATAATTATATTGAAAGACAGTGTAAACCTAAGATTGGCAAGCCATGTTTTTGCTGACTTAAGAAGGAGAAGCACCCAAAGAAATGGACCTGAAGGAAGCTCGCAGCAACGGCGGCGGAGGAGGAAGCTTTGGTATCGTGATGGAGGAGGAGCTGTTGAGGTGAGACGCTGTTGAGGTGAGGGTCTGTTTAGCTGTGACCAAATGAAGGAAAGGCCTAAGAAAGGAAGAAGCACAAAAAATAAGGAAGAAGCACCAAAAATAAGGAGAAAGCAGCCCAAACAATGGACCTGAAGGAAGCTCGCAGCAATGGTGGATCAACAGTGGAGGAGTTTGCCGGAATCGCGATGAGGGAGGAGCGTTGAGGCTCTGTCGAAGAAAGTTGAGGCTCTGCCGAGGAGAGTTGAAAATGGCACTGTGGAGGAGAGTTGGGCTGTGGCGAGGGTATAGACGATGCTTTCGGCGGGGCACTCTGCTTCTTTCGGCGGGTGGCAGTCGAGGAAGACATGAGGCGACAGTAGCGTGCGTGGGAGGAGAAAGCCGCGTGGGAGGAGGGCAGAACCGCAGCTGGCGAGAGAGCATGGGGGCGCGGGTGCAAAATCTGGTGGGAGTTATGTCCAAAAGACCAAAAAACCAAATGTTAGAACTAAAGTAGGTGATTTTATGAGGGTATTTTGGTCCCGAAAATGCTTCACCATCCTCACTTTTGTCTTTGCTTATATAATAAAGATAGGGTTAGTATTATGATTAGTGATTTTGGTCTTTCTGTCTTCAACTTGGTATCAGAGCACGCGTGAAGCCCTAATCCCGTTCTTTTTCGCTATTGCGCTTCTTCTCCGCCGTCGTTCACGCTCCTCCATTGCTTGTCGTTTTGTCGCCTCCGACGATGGTGAGCCGCGGTTCTCTGATCGACGGCAGTGCACGCTGAAGGAGCCAGCCGCCCCTCCTCATGATGCGTGTCCTTTCTCCGTCGTCTTCTTCTTCATTCCGCTCCCGCTGAATCTGCGCCGAACGACGTCGGCCTCTTCTTCTTCATCGTCGACGGCTTCTTCTTCATCATGCGGCCTGTGTTGTCCCTTCATCTGCATCGACGACGGCTCCCGCTGCCGACTTCCTCGTCGATTGCCGTGAGCTTCATTCGTTGACGACTTCCTCATTTCGTCGATTGTCATGGGCTTCATTCGTCAACGGCTTCCTCTTCATTCGTCGATGGTTTTACTTCTGCTTCATTTCGTCGAATGATCCACCAACAACAGATCCTATCCTCTTGCTTACCGTGAGCTTCTCTCCTGTTATTCCTCATGGCTGAGCTGTCGGATGCCAGTGATTCTCCATCACCAAGTATGGTGACTCCCCATATGAGTGACCCTCAACGTTCCTCTGGCCATTCTGGGTCCCTAAAGATCACCATTGTTCCCGTGGATGGGACAAACTATTTGGAATGGTCCCGTGTTGCTCTGCATGTCATTCGTAGTCATCAGCTGTTTGGTTACATCGATGGGACGAAGAAGGCACCTTCTAAGGATGATCCCACCTGGCAACGTTAGGACTCTGAAAATTCTCTGGTTGTCTCCTGCCTACGAGATCTGGACTTGGGCACAGGAGACGTATTCTCAGATTGGCAGTTCCACTCAGACTTACGAGCTGACACGACGTCTGCTGGAGCTTCGTCAGGGAACCATGACGGTGTCCTCCTACTTCTCAGAGTTCGAGCGTATTGCACAGGAATTAGATTACTTCGATCAGTTTACTCCTGCTTGTACTGCCGATGCAGTCCAATTACAGAAACGAGACGAACGATTTCGTCTACATGTGTTTCTGATGGGATTGAGCATGGACCTAGACATGGTTCGCACGAATATTCTTCACCGCTCTCCCCTTCCTTCCCTTCGTGAGGCGTTTAGCATGGTTCTTGGTGATGAAGATCGACGAAGGTCCTTCAGCACTACTTCTTCCCCCGATCGTTCTGCCCTGACCAGTGTTGGTCGTGGTAGCTCCAACAATACAAGTGGAGTTCCGACTTGTGATCACTGTGGTCGTCGGTGACATACTCGGGACGGTTCCTTCAAACTTCATCCTCATCTTATTCCACCGGGATACGGCCGTGGTCGTGGTCCTGGCCGTGGTCCGGGTCGAGGGGGTTATCGACAGACTGGTTCTTGCCCTCACGATGCTGCTTACTCCACTGAGGTGCATGATGACCATCAGGGTCTGTTCCCAGGACATTTCACCACGTCAGAATTAGACGCTCTCCGCCGTCTTCTGCACTCTCAGTCTGACTCTTCCCAGAGCGGTACCTCTACTTCTTTTGCTACTGTTGTTCTGCCCCGTGCCAATACTACTGCCACTTCTCAGTCTGAGTGGATTATCGACTCCGGAGCCACCGATCACATGACCGGCTCCTCCTCAAGTTTTTCCTCTTACACTCCCTTGTCAGGTAAGAACAAAGTGATTTCTGTTAATGGTACTTTGTCTCCCATTGCCGGGAAAGGAACCATCTCCTGTTCCCCCTCTCTTTCTCTTCCGTCTATCTTACATGTCCCTTCTTTTCCTCGAAATCTTTTGTCTATTAGCAATCTTACTCGGTCACTTAACTGCTCGGTAACATTCTTTCCTGATTCTTGTGTATTTCAGGAACTAGGTACGAAGCGGACCATTGGCAGTGGTAGGAACCGCGGCGGCTTGTACTATCTGGATGCCCCTCCTCCGTCTCTGGCTCTCTCCTCTTCTGCTGCTACTGCTGCGGATGCTCGACGCTGGCACTTGCGCCTTGGGCATCCTTCTCCCGTCTATCTCACAAAAATGTTTCCTGCTCTATCGCATATTGTTAAAACTTTAAAATGTGATGTGTGTGATATGTCCAAACATGTTCGACATTCGTTGTCTCATGTTTCTTCTCCTAGTGCTACCCCTTTTGCTATTATACATTCTGATGTTTGGGGACCTTCCCCTGTTGTTTCTTTAAATGGCTATCGTTGGTTTGTTACCTTTATAGATTGTTTTTCTCGCACTACATGGGTTTACCTTTTAAAAAAAATGAAGTGTTTCATGTTTTCAAACCTTCCATAGAATGGTTCAAACCCAGTTCGATGCTACTATTCGTATTCTTCGTAGTGATAATGGGGGGGGGGGGGGGGGGGGGGATATGATGATCGTGGAGCGTTTGGATCATATCTCATGAGTCATGGAATTATCCACCAAACTACTTGTGTCTACACCTCCACCCAAAATGGTATGGCGGAACGGAAAAACAGGCATCTTCTTGATGTTGCCTGATGCCTTCTCCATACCATGCATCTCCCAAAATCATATTGGGGTGATGATATCCTAACGGCTACTCATCTTATCAATCGTCTTCCCTCACGAGTTCTCGACTTTTCTACCCCTCTCGCCCGTCTCTCTACGACCTCCACTGTTCATACTGCTCATCTTCCACCTCGTGTGTTCGGGTGTGTTTGTTTTGTTCATGTCCATCAGCCTCAGCGTGACAAGCTTGACCATCGGGCTCTTCGGTGTGTCTTCCTTGGTTATTCTGCTACCACTAAGGGGTATCGGTGCTACCATCCCCCTTCCAGACGTGTCTACTGTACCATGGACGTGACGTTCCGTGAGGAGGAATCCTACTTTGTCGATTTGCCTCACTCCGTTCGTCAGGGGGAGATTATGGCCATCGACTCGGGTCCTCTACCTCTGATTCCTCCTCTACCTCTGACATTCCGTGAGGAGCCAGCCGCCCCTCCTACGCCTACCACTTCTACTTCCCCTTTACCTACATTTCCTACGTCACCTATACCTACATCGTTTTCCCCGACACACCAACATCTGCCCCTTATCTCTCCTCTTCCTCATATATATCGCCGTCGGCAAACAGGTGAACAGTCCTCTGTGGTTCCGTCGCTGCCAGTGCCGTCTTTGGACTCAGATTCTGATGCTGACCTGCATGTTCCCCTTGCTATGCTATGAGGTAAGGCTGGGTGTACCGATCACCCTATCTCAAATCATGTTGCTTATGGTCACCTTTCACAGCCCCATCAGGGTTTTATATCCTCCTTGTCTATGATCACTATCCCTAAGACGTGGCAGGAAGCTGTTGGAATTCCAGCATGGGCTCGTGTAATGGAGGAGGAAATGTCCGCCTTGGAAAAAAATCACACATGGGACGTCTCCCCTCTTCCTCCTGAAAAGAAAGTCGTTGGCTCCAAATGGGTGTTCTCTGTTAAACAAAATCAGGATGAAAAAATTGAGCGGTACAAAGCCCGCTTGGTGGCTCGCGGTTACACTCAGACTCAGGGAGTCGACTACCAGGAGACCTTTGCCCCTGTTGCGAAAATGGACATCGTTCGTGTTATCCTATCTTGTACAGCATGCTTGGGATGGGATCTACATCAACTGAACGTCAAAAATGTCTTCCTGCATGGTGACCTCGATGAAGAGGTCTGCATGACCTTTCCCCCTGGATTTGTGAAGAAGGGGCAAGAAAGCCTTGTCTGTCGCCTGAGGAAGTCCCTATATGGGTTGAAACAGTCCCCCAGGGCTTGGTTTGGCAGGTTTCACAAGGTCATGGTTAAGTTTGGATACCAACAGGGACATTCCGATCATACCCTGTTTGTCAGGAAGAATGAAGGGAAGATTGTCGTCCTTATTGTTTATGTGGATGACATCGTAATCACCGGGGATGACTCAGATGAAGTCTCGAGGCTGAAAGCCCTCCTGTCTGCAGAATTTGAAGTAAAGGACCTGGGAAGACTCCGATATTTTCTGGGAATTGAAGTGACTCACTCTGATCAGGGCATCTTCATCTCACAACGTAAGTATGTGTTAGATTTGTTAACTGAGACTGGGATGCTTGGGTGTGCTCCTGCTAACACACCTATGGAGGAAAACCATAGGATCGATCAGGACATTGATGGAGACCGCACGGATGCTGCTAGTTACCAGAGATTGGTGGGCAGACTGTTATACCTTTCACACACACGTCCTGACATCACATATGCAGTTGGAATCCTAAGCAGGTATATGCATGCCCCCAAAATCAGACATCAGGATGTTGCATACCGTGTCCTTCGTTACTTAAAGAAGGCTCCGGGTCGGGGTCTGATGTTTTCAAGGAACAATCATTTGAAGATTGATGTCTTTACCGACGTCGATTGGGCAGGGTGCCGTGATGACAGAAAATCTATAACAGGGTATTGCACTTTCGTTGGTGGAAATTTAGTCACATGGCGTAGCAAGAAACAAAATGTGGTAGCTAGATCTAGTGTTGAAGTCGAGTATCGGTCTATGTCTCAAGGCCTCTGCTAAGGATTATGGTTGCGCACCTTATTGAAAGACCTGGACCTTCAGATTGATACTCCTATCTCCCTGTTCTGCGACAACAAGACCGCTATCAGTATTGCTCATAATCCAGTCCAGCATGACAGAACAAAGCATGTCGAAGTTGACCGTCATTTCATCAAAGACCACCTAGAAAAAGGAAATTTAGTTACCCCCTTTGTTCAATCTAGAGATCAATTGGCCGATGTCTTCACCAAGAGCTTGGGGAGTGATGTCTTTACTGATGATATCCATAGACTTGGAATGACCGACATCTACCGTTCGACTCGAGGGGGAGTGTTGGATTCAAGTCTTGTTTTTATGTTTAATTGTATTTTACCCGCATAAGGGTATTTCGGTCCGCCTCTGTATTTTACCCTTACTCTATATATATGAGTATAGGGTTAGTATTATGATTAGTGATTTTGGTCTTTCTGTCTTCAACTGTTAAAACTAACGGAAATAATTTTTTTATATTTCAATTTTGCCCTTGATAGCAATCCATTAGTTTTTAACGCTTCATATTAAACCTATGGGTAATTGGGTATTTTATACACAAAAATTACTTGTTTTAAATGGATTGGGTCTGTTTGTAAACAAAACAAACTGAGAGGGGAGGTAAATGTAATTTCGAAACTAAGAGGGGTGCAACCTATAATTATACAAACTTATAGGGGAGGTCCCGGTAATTAACCCTATATATATATGGAATATTGTCAAACGTTTTCTATCGACCTAAATATAGTGGCATGCAAACTAAATGTTGTGCTTTTCAGCTTCCATACAATTCATGATGTTTAAGTTTATTGCTTGGTCTATTTTTGCTTCACTGTAATCAATCATGTTTTTATTACTACCGAGGTAAAATTTGTATTCAAACTTTTTGAGCATAAATGCTTCATATTTTTTGAAACGGTGATGATCTCCTTTATTTTGTTATTGGTTTTACGTGATTCTTTTCCTTTATTGTTTTTTATTTATCTTTGTTGATGGTATGAGAATTCTTTGTTGATTCTCGTGTAACTTCTGAGGAGAAAAACACCAAATTCATCTGCAACAGTTGTTCCTATCTTGTGTGATCCAAATTATTTTTCTTATGAGAGCATATATTATTTGCCTAATATTTTTTTACTCAGATCCTCATATCAGGTTCACTTGAGAGCTTGGATATGGATGATCTACGTTCTAATGCGCACTATTCAGGTGGCTACGATCAAGTAAGTTATGTTCCAATATTCATTTACTCATACATGTTAATATTTAATTTAGATCCATGTATTTCTTGGAATCTTTTGGGTGCATTCCATGTGCTATGTGACGAATGACAAGGAAGGTGTATATCGGTGGATTATAAGAAACCCTAGCAGTGTAGTGATAGGAAACTCAATTAGGGTTTAGTAGTGATGTACATGCACCTAACAATGATTTCGACGATAGATTGTAAATAGTAAAGATTGCTACAGGCTAGCGCGAGAGTACCACAATTGATTACAACGCAATTGAGAAAGCATGTGCTTTCATGTGTGAGATGAGTGTGCCTAAATTAAATACGTAGCAAATAAACTCTGTAAGTCAAACAGTTTTAAGAAAAAAAACTATTAGTACTGTGCGCACATCCATAATAATATTATGTCAATTCATACACAATGTACAAGAAATAAACTCCATGTAAGAACTTACACTAGCACGAGGTTCCGGGTATGAAAGAAGATAAAGTAACCCAAGAGAGGGGGAAGTGTCCTAAACAACCTAGGTTCCACTGCTTTGGCACCATGGGGAGGACTAAAAAAATTTGAAATCTGTCCAAAATCTTCGATCTGTAAAATCAGCCCCAGCAATCATTACAACCACTATGAACAGTCCAGATCACTTGATCATGATGGTTGTAAAATCTTATTTAACAATAACGAAAAAATAGATATAAATATGTTGATTCCCATCAATTCCCCTTAGGTTGAAAATATTCATTTTTGTTGAGTGAAGATGGTCATACTCCCAGTGTAGACCTAGGGCGAACTGATCTAACTCCTCAGGTGTCATCCAGATGTTGTCAATGAAAGTGCACCCTCTAGCGAACTAGGCGTCACAAAGTGTCTGCGTCAGGCGTAGCTACAATCAGAACGTCGTGATAACAAACAGAACGCTGTAATGATAGCGGATCGTCGTCTTTCTTTTTTGTACTCATAGGGGCTTGAGAGCTGAAGTTCCTGCACACTATAAACACATGGCAAGTATGATCAAATACAATGGGATTTGTTCTCAAACCAAAAGATGTGGAAAGCATGTTCCAACAGGGCTCTCGCAAGCCGGCGGGGCAGGCTGGAATACCTCGTTCACCTGCAAGCCTCGATAGTTCTCCGCTCCACAGCCGCAAGGCACAAATCATACCCTAATTGAATACCCTCATCACAATATACGAACCAATGTCAGCTGGTCACTCCGGTGTGGGAACCTTATCTTCACCCCTTTTACGCTCCCACATAAGCTAGAGCAGGGGTAAAGACATGATATTCACACTACCCAACTTGCCTCTTATGATTCTGATTATGTTCCCAATAAGATGTTTGATAAATTTATATGCTAGTTGATTCTCTGTATTAATGAACTTCCCATCAACAATCTTCTCTCTTTTAAAATGACAGTTTATCTCAATATATTGTGTATGCTCGTGTAATACTAGATTAGATGCAATGTGTATAGCTGACACATTATCGCACAAGAGATCCATATGATGTTCCACCTTTTGCCTAAATTTCTTCAATACTTGTTTGACCACATTAATTCACATGTGGTTTGGTCCATTGCTTTATATTTAGCCTAAGCACTTGTCCTTGCAATTGTATGTTGTTTCTTACTCTTCCATGAGACCATATTCCCCTCCCACCGAAGCACGCTTAACTTTGGAGTTTCATGTACTTTCTTTCACCTAGAAGCTTGTCATCCTAGAAGTCTGACATGAGCTACTTTGTCTGGGCACTGCCTCTAAAGCGCTCTCCGCCCTCATTGGACTGCCCTCAATCATGATGTTACATGACAAAGCAATACGGACATCTTGAGGCAATCACAGGGGCATGATCTATACCGAGACCAGAGGGAACTTGAGGAGAGTGGGTAGGATCTACTATGAGCATGATTGGTGATGGGTTTGAAGCGCTTCTTGTATGTACATATGAAAGGAATCTTGTTAATGAGGTAACAAACCTTGAGGATGGAATCATTCCAAAATCTTTTAGGATCAGTTATTTGAAACATCATTGCCTGCCAACTTCCAGGACATGATAGTTCTTTTGTTCCACCACCCTATTATGTTGAGGGATGTGAGCGCAGGATGTTTGTAAGAGGGTATCATTCGATTCTAAGAATTTGTGAAGTCGTATGGCGTTTTGTATTTGGACGCATCTCCGCAGTACCTAATGGGTTTACCAAACTGAGTTTGAATTTCAGCACAAAAGATACAAAAAATATTATACAATTCAGATCTTTTTTCTCATTAAGAACACCCACATGCATCTAGAGAAATCATCAATAAAGATAACAAAATACTTGAATCCTTGTAAAAATGTAGTTGGTTACAAACCCTAAATATCAATGTGAGCAAGCTCAAAGCTACCAAGCACACGCTTAATAACATATGGAGCTTATGAAACACGTTTATGCTTACCTAACTCACAAGACGTACAATTTATGCTAGGGACCTTACTAAATTGAGGATACAAACACTGTAAATGAGACAGACAGATGACCAAGTTGATAGTGGAGTTGTAGAATGGTCTTAGAGGAAATCAAGCTAAGGTAGGAGCATTATCAGTGTTAAGGTAGCAAAGACCTCCAGATTCGTTCATTGTACCAAAATTTCTCATGCTCTTGTCCTAAGCATGACAAGAAGATGAAAAAATCACGATGCAGTCAAGTTTCTTGGATAGTTGACTAACTGATAAAGAGACTAAGCGAAAATTTAAGAACATGAAATACATAGTTTAAAGCAAGAGTGTGTGTCAAAGAGAACTCACCAATCCTCATAATCATGGAGAGATCAATCTGTTAATGTAATAGTAGAAACGGATTTAGGAAGGAGCGGAACGAGAGTGTACATGCGGAATGAGAGTGTACATGCATCTCCAGTCATATGCTTAAAGGCTCCTAAGTCGATGAACCATGTCCAGGGAGTGGTGAAGTGAAGAGTTTGTTGAGAGCATGCAACACCGAAGGGCGTAGCCCCATAATGAGGGTTCTGAGATTTGTTGAACTTTGGCATACTCCTCTCTAGAGATCAGAATCCTTTGAGTGTTATTACTCCCCAAGGAATTGGAATCTGTTTGATCTATCTTTGCTATATTTTTTTCATGAGGTTTCCCATTTAATTTCCAACATCAAGTCATCACATGCCCATCTCCACATCAATGATAGCACACTCTCCCAACCTCTCCCACAACCCCACACACCCCGACCACCTGGGTTAGTATGAGTTCCACATTTGTCCACATGAGCTTTCTCCCGACCACATCCACCGCATCCCCATCCAAATATTAGAGTAAACATCGCAAAATTCTTGAATATGTTGCTGATAAAGTGGTCACAGAAATGTCCCCTAAGATTTGAGAGTGAATTGCACTAAATTCGGGGCGCAAGTGCCATAAGAATGTCCTCATGGCCAACAATTCCCTCTGCGCCATCATGGATTGCAAATCAATAGTAATAGGAAGTAGGACATTCAATTCTTCGTAGAGTCTACTCGCCAAAAAACTCGGTGATTGGTTTATTTTTCATAGCACATCCACTCCACGCCCGGGACACCTCATGTATGTGATTGGCACTATTTTGTCCTAAATAGAGCATCTTCAGGTAGGTCCAAAGTTGTTTTTGTGAGGCCCCGATTCAGACTCATCATAATTGCATTCATCCGTAATAGGTAGTTTGCCTTTCTTTTAAGTTTGCGATTGTAAGGTGAGCCTGAACCATCCTACGACAAAGTCCTCTCCTTAGGAGAATTCCCTCAGTCTACACTACTGGGTTTGGAGTAGACTCGCTTTCACCATCAAGGAGTAGACTCCTCGCGGAGCATTGATCTACTACGTACTCTCTATCCTAGCACTTGACACACTGAATCTCATCGGAAGGGATGATCCTATAGCTGGGGCCTGAGATGTCATGTATGTGGGGAAATAATTAAGCGCACCAGTGGCCCCATGTGGGGAAGGGTTCCTAATGGTGCAAACTGCTGAGGAAGGGGTGGCTTGACCCAAACTAGTAGAAAGCTCTGAAATTCGTCATTTGACGTCTCCATTTTAAAACTAGTAATGTAAGCATTTGAATTATTACGACTGTCTATATGAATGGTCATCCTCAAGATAGTTACCTTTACGAGGCTCATGATGATCGTCAAATCGTGTCGTAGAGTTAATTGTTATGAGCCTCCAATTGGGAACGAGTGTGCGGTCTTGAGTGGGAGAAATGTCGGAGAGGATCATCTCGATCCTTCCTCGACCTAGCTTTCCCAATGGTGGGACATACAACGGGAGTCGGGCTCGGTCTGAGAGAGGAGGGAAGAGGGGAACCTTGCTCAAGCCTAGCCCTAGCTTAGTAGATGAGAGAAGGAGAAAGATTCAAGAGAAAGAGAATTAGGGTTTTTATCATCATAACCATCAAGCCCGCCCTCCCCACCAATATATATATATATATATATATATCATTAACTACTATATACAAGAAGTTGTCTTCGGTGCAACATTCAAAAGTGTCAAATATAACCTCATTCTTTTACTCCAATGACTTGACATATATTATGAAAAAAGTGGAAATTCATAAAATATAATGGTTATTTGTGTAATTACACTATATCCTTATAATAAAAATAATGATGGAAATTCATAAAATCCAAAAACTTTGTAGTAGACCTACACCTACTATGGTAGGTAATCATTAGACCTCCTAGACCTACTTTAAAATGATTTTTTGTTAAAATATAAATGTTTTTGAAAAAAAATAATTATAAATATTAATTAAAAATTTTGTGCGAATATTTTGAGTATTCTTATGTATATGTTGTGGGCGCAAGGGCGTGCAAAGCCCGCCCGCGCGAAGCCGGCCGGGGGAGGGCAAAGCCCGCCGTCGCCGGCCGGGTACTGTCGCGCTTGGCAGTAGGGGCGGAGCCCCGTGCCTGTCACTCGTATATATATATAGTGAGTGGAAAGGGTTTAACAAAATTTACCAAATATGCCCCTCACCTGGGCTACATAATGGATGAGAAATAAAAGCCCGCAACAATAAAGATACACTGTAACAGTAGATGCAAGTCAGCCCAAACACATGTCATCACCCCCTGTGTGGGCTCATAACATCTCCCCCTTGTTCGGATCAAGCTTGAAGTATGGGTGTCCCACCGAGCCAGCATTCTCGTCCTCGTCATCCGGGGGGAGGGGTCGAAAACTTCGGTAAAAAAATACGTTGCACCTGTGTATGGGCGAATATGGTTTGTCACAGTTTAAACAAAGGTCTTGTGCACTGCGTTCTGCTATCTCTGCTCGTGATAGTCGCTTGATGGTTGGCGCTGGATTACTTACCCCTAAGTGGGGCAAATAGACTGCTAGAACGTGGAGTATGTGTCCTCTCGCCGACTGTCCTCGTACCCGTCGTAATGGCTGCCTGACGGGGTGTCCAGGAGGAGATGTTTCTCACAAATGCGGGTAAGGCTCATGACTGTGCTACGGTTCTGTGGGGATTGGATATCAAAATCGAGGCGCAGTCGATCATACAGGCTGGCAGTGAAGATAGACACTTAATGCTCTGGCAAGATAGAAGGAACACAGGCAAGTAACATCTGGAAGCTCTCCAAGTGACCATGCACAGGTCCAGATTGACAAGATTGCTGCGGAGAGGCAGCCCAAAACACATATTGCAGGAGTGCTTTAAGGTGGCCCAAATCAAAGTAGGGGTCTCCCGAGCCAGTTGTACATACAATAGATGTGTCGAGCCCAAGAGGTTGAAGGAAGCCAACCCATTCCAATCTTACAATGGCGTGAGCTGGTGGGTAAAAAATTGCTCACTGTCCGTGAGCCATGCCAAGGGATCGCTCCTGCCGTCAAAGAGGGGAAAATTCAACTTCACATAACGTGGAACACTACCTCCCGTGGACTGAGGTGTGTGGGACTCTGAGGGCACGACTAGTTCGCCCTGATTAGAACTCGTCGCGGGGTGTGGGGATGGCTGGGAGGTTACTGGCAGGGGAAAACCATCTAAGCGGGTAGTCAAAGCCGCGATCGAAACATGTTGTTGAGCCTGAATAGCCATCAACTTTTGCATGGTCTCCATAATGTGAGCGAGGGTAAGACTGCCCTCTTCCATGGTTGCAGGAGGTGCGTGGGGGATGTCCGGAGGTGATAGAAGTGGGGGGAGGCGGGCTGGAAGCCCCGATGCTGCTGACTGGGTGCTCGGTGGGGCGTGGAAACAGCAGAGCAGCAGCGTGGGATGGTTGGGAGGCTCATCGGAGATAGGTGAGGGCGGTTCGGCGGGCTGGAGTATACGAAACCACCGCAGGGGTCGTCAGATGCGGCTCTATCAGCAAATGTGTCGATGTCGGCCGATCGTTGAGCAGGCGCTTCTCAATCAGGGTGAAGCGGCAGGCAGAGGCGTTCGGGAGTCGCCGAGTGCAGGCATGTGCCGCGCGGGTTCTTCGGAGGCTGGATCTGGAGTCATCGATGCAGAAGGAGCTGGTTGATCGTCGTTGCTAGTAAGTGAAATCGATGGATACACGCTTTCATTTTGACAATATCCTGCAGTACGCGAGGCTTGGAGTCGGATGCTACGGACGAAGGAGGGAAGAAGCTCTGATAGCAAGATATTATGAGCCTCCGATTGGGAGCGAGTGTGCGGTCTTGAGAGGGAGAAATCTCGAGATGATCTTCTCGACCCTTCCTCGACCTAGCCTTCCCAATGGCGGAAGATACTTCTGGAGCTGAGTTCAACCGAGAGATGAGGGAAGAGGGGAGTCTTGCTCAACCCTAGCCCTAGACAAGAAGATGAAAGGAGAAGGAGACGATTCAAGGGAAAGAGAATTAGGGTTTTTATCATCATAACCTTCAAGCTCACTCTCCCCACCTATATATAATGAGAGGAAAGAGTTTAACAAAATTTATCAAATATGCCCCTCTCCCGGGCTACATAATGGGTGAGAAACAAAAGCGTGCGAAAATAGAGAAATAAAAGTGCGCAACAATAAAGATATAATGTAACAGTAGATACACGTCATCCCATACACACATCTTCACCCCCTGTGTGGGCCCGTAACATTAACACGATCACTATTAACGGAGGGTTGTGAACGAGGATGATCATCATACTATTATGAAGACCTCTTATTAGGAGCTCTCTGAGTTTGAACATAAGGAAACTTTTGATCTTCAAATAGAGGACAGGAGTTATAATGATAACTCATGTAATAGTATGAGAGTCTCTCTTGATAAGCTCTTTTGGATTGAGCATAAATAGACTCTGCATCCTTGAATAGAGAAGCATCGACGATAAACTAGTTGATGTTCGTTCTGACCATAATCAAATTGTGTTAGACTACTACTATAGCATGTCATGGATTATCTATAAACTCTACTATTACGTCTTCAAATATAATTATAGACATGGTGCTCTAATCCAATTTTTCCTGGGACGAGGAAGTGGTGTGTGGTGGACTATTGGAAACCTTATTAGTGTAGTGATGTGATTAGGGTGTACGTAATGATGCACATGCACTTGGCAACGATTCTTATGATAGATTGCAAATAATAAAGATTGTTTCAGGCAAGCACAAAAATTCCACAATTGAGAAAGCTTTTGATTTCAAGTTTATGTGAGACGAGCACGCTTAAATTAAATACATAGCAAATAAACCTTGCAAGCTGAATAGTCTCAAGTGAGAAAATAACTATGAGCTCACATTCATAATAATATGATATCTATTAGAATATCAAAGTGAGCGAAAAAGAGATACTCTCAATCTTATTTTCACTAAATAAATAAGAGTGCATATTTCTTTATTTATAAATGGGAGGAGAGATGCATATTTCTTCATACACAATGTGGGAAGGGTTGTATACTTAAAAATCTAATACATAAGAAATATGTGTTATCTGCTATACTCCCCTGCAAGTTGAAGTATACATATCATAGACTCCAAACTTGGAAACAAACTGAAGTTATTTCGGTCAAGGAAATTCTTTGTTGAGAAATCGACAATTTAAGATGCAACATGAACATATTAGATCGATATGACGAAGCTTGGCATTTTCCCTAATGTAATGACAATCGACTTCAATATGCTTGGTGGATTCATGGAATACAGTATTCTCAACGATATGGATACAACTTAATTATCACAATATAGGACCTTAATCGATAAAAAAACTTCCCAACCAAGTAGCTCGGATACCACATGGTCATTGAGTGATACTCAACTTTAGTTAATTACCCCCAAAGAAAGTGCAGAACTTTCTCGTGGAGTGATGATCATCTACAAAGTCCACATAATCATCATCAAAGTAAGTGATGACTTGAGAGAAAGGATGATGGCCTATGCGCAAGCTCATGTCGAGGAGCTTTCTTTAAATATCACGGGATGTGTTCAACCGCTTGAAGGTGGGACTTTTGGGGAGCATGCATGAACTAGCTAACAATACTAATAGCAAAGGAGAGACCCAGCCGAATGATAATCAAGTAAATAAGCTTTCCAACCAACTGACGATAATACTCGGTATTAAGAGAAACTTTTGAGCAAAGAGTTTAATATTGGCACCCATGGTTGTATCTGTTGGCTTACACCTCAGGTATCCATCATTTTGTAATAGATCTATACAATTGTTTCTTCGGGGTAATATGAGCCCATCATTACGTCGTGCTATTTCAATACCAAAGAAGTATTGAAAATGACCTAAACCTTTGGTACGAAAATGGGTGTTCAAGTGATGTTTGATCATAGAAATGATACGCCTTAGTTGTATCAAGAACAAACATGAACAAGAACTTAGATTGCAATAAAGAAAAATACAGATGCAATCAGTAGATAACACCTACTAAGCATTCGTAGGTTGGGTCCTCCTTGACACTCCACTCTCCAAGAGAACTCAAAATTCTAAAACTCCAAATATAAGCAAGACTCCACCCCTAGGGCTCCTTATATAGATGGAGCCCCACACTACAAGACATAATACATAATAATGCGTATATGTATCACCACACCCGGACCTAAAAGCGACCTTGTCCCCAAGGTAGAGCCTGGAAGGGTCCCAATGGTGTGTCGGCGAGACTCGGGCAGCTTCTCTGGTGGGCGGATCAGGTGAAACATCAAAAGCATAGAGGCGTCGTGGCGGGCTGGGTGCTGCAGAGTTGTGGGACAGGCGATCGAAACGGGCATAGAACTCAGCATGGGACTGCCCGGGAAGTGAAGCAATGTTATGCCTGCAAAATATCTCACTCTCAAGGTCGAGCAAGGTGCACGCCAGTTGGGCCAGGGCCTCGGTCGGAGGCCGGATTCTATGATGACTGGTGGCGGATACCCATTCAGATCTGAACGAGGATCGTGGGGCCGAACACTAGGTCGATGAGGAGTAGGTGCTGAATATTTGGAAGAAAACCCGATGGGATGTCTTGTCGAGGTTGGGGAGTGACAAGATGTGAGGGTAGAATAACAGTAGGCTCGAGAGATGTGGGAAGCGAGGAGTCGGGGTATAAGAGAGTTGATAGGCAGGCTGGGGTCTCCAAGAAACCACTGGGAGCAGAAAAAGCATGTGACGACGTGTGAAAGGCTTGCAAGGCGTCAGGTGGAGCCTCGGTCACAGATATGTTGGAAGGCAAGCGGATGGGAGGGAAACTAGTGGGAATCGAAGGATGGGGGGAATTATGGGGGTGCGTGTCGCGGTCGGCAGCGAAAAAACGAAGGGGGTATCGGAAAAGGAGGAAGTGGCGGTGGTTCTAATGGTCGAAGACCCACTGAGGGGTGGCGGTGGGATGGATGGAAGAGGAGGCTCATCGGGAAGCAAAGTGGTTGGTCGGGGCTGTAAGGGGGCATGTGGAAGAAGACGATGACGAATCTCAAGTGCCATAGCGAGGAGAGAGTATCCAAGGCAGCTTCAACTCGATCGCAGTGAACATGCACTAAGTCCTGAAAGAGAGCCATGATGACGAATCTCAAGTACCAAGCATCTGAAGGTTAGGTCCTCCTCGACACTCCACTCTCCAAAAGAGCCCAAAACTCTAAAACTGCAAAGATAAGCAAGACTCCACCCCTGGGCTCCTTATATAGATGGAGCCCCGCATTACAAGACACAATACATAATAATGCGTATACATATCAAGAAATGTCAGTTAGATCATAACCGATAACAATGATATCATCAATATAGACTAGAAGGATCATTGTATCCTCTTTTTGATCATGTGTGAAGATAGAGAAGTCAATCGAGTTGCGAGTGAAACCAAAATCCCGAACTACCAGACTAACTTGTCAAATCAAGCACATCGAGAATGCTTGGGCCCATAAATAGATTTACGTAAACGGCACACATGAGACTCCCTCGTTGTGTCATATCCTAGAGATTTTTGCATGTTTACATTCCCAGTCAAATCGTTATTAAGAAATGCATTCTTAGTATCAAGTTAATGCAATTGCCAATGACAGTGAAATGTTAAAGAGATCATAACTCTAATTGTATTTAGGTTGGTTACTGGAGAGAAGTTCTCATAATCTATCAAACTACTAAGTGAAGCCTGAGTGACAAAACGCTCTTTCAAGTACTCAACAAACCATCTAGATGATGTTTGAGAATGAAAACTCATCGACAACCAACACAAGACTGGCCCTTGGGAGGTTGCGTCAATTCCCTAGTTTTATTAGTCCATATGGTCTACATATCTTTATCTATAGCATCCCATGTATTCTGATAACCAAGCCGCAATATTCATTGGTAGCAGTCCAATTTTCCATAGGACTAGGCATATTAAGGTGGATTGTCAATTCATCGGGGATGTGTGATGAGCAAATTAGTTACTACTCCTTGACTCCATCTGAAGACCAAATTACAAATCTTTTTATCATATATTTCTCTTCTATTATCTTTCTAATATATTTAATATAATTGATTTATATGCTCCAGCTTGAGGGAGAATGTTCATATTTAGTCCCGTTAGGGCTCAAGCATAAGTGTTAATTTCGTATTATATATATTCTATAGGAGCTGCAAATTTTTTCAAAGTATTATGTAGCCATTTGATTCAATATTTCTCTTGTTTCTTATGCTTGATGCGGAAGTAAATGCTATGGAAAATAGAAAATGAACTTAGGATATTTTATTCATTTAAGGCATGCGTACATGCTGGAATATGAACTGATCTTTATCTGCAGGATCATCCCGTAATTGATATGTTCTGGGAAGTTATGAAAAGTTTCTCCTTGGAGTATCAGAAGAAATTCCTAAAGTAAGATGGATTCTTTCATATATCTAACTTTTCATATTTACCCCTGTTTAATTTGTAGTGGACCTATTTTGCTTGTTAAATATCTACTGATTCTGTTATATTTTAACTTCATGCTCTTTGATGCTAGATGTAGTTGCATAGCGATTGCTTATGTACATCTTTTATTTACGTTTGCAAACTTTAATATATTATGTTGTGTTTGACCTCTTCAACATTTTATTTACTTTATCTAGATTTAACTTTCTATGGTAGGGTACTACTAATCTATATATATATACACACGAGGGGTTTGTTTTGTGCCAGCATTCTTCTTACTTGTTGTTACGAATCTTTGAGTGAATGTCATAAATAATCTACTGGATAAACGTATTGAAGGCCTTCTAATAAGTATCAACAGTGTCACTTTGGGTCTGTGCTTCAGGACCCATTTAAAGTTGCTTCCCACTATTGATGGTTATAAGATCGTCATCTGGACATGTAGAGCACGTCGATACGGCTTGCTTGATTTTTTATATTTTATATTTTTTTAATTTCCCGCAGTGAGTGCTTTAAATATCTGGGATCGATAATTCAAAAAGATGGAGGTGTAGATAAAGATGTGATTCATAGAATCCAAGCAGGTTGGTTGAAGTGGAGAGGCGCGTCTGGGATCCTATGTGATCGTAAAGTACCACTAAAACTTAAAGGCAAGTTTTACCGTACTGCAATTAGGCCTGCAATGCTCTACGGTTCTGAGTGTTGGGCAGTGAATGGTGTACACGAGCAAAAAATGGGAGTCGCGGAGATGAGAATGCTTAGGTGGATGTGTGGTCACACGAGACTGGATAAAATTAGGAATGAATGTATCAGGGATAAGATAGGAGTGGCGCCAATTGTAGAGAAGATGCGAGAAGCTCGTTTAAGATGGTTTGGACATGTACATAGGAGACCATTAGAGGCACCTGTTAGGCGTTGTGAGAGTTTAGTCACTAGACATGTTAAACGGGGGAGGGGTAGACCAAAAAAGACTTGGAATGAAACTATAAAGAAAGACATGATGTACTTAGGCATTAATGAGACTATGCTTAAAGATAGGGCGCAATGGCGACAGAGGATCCATATAGCCGACCCCACTATGGTGGGATAAAGGCTTGAGTGTTGTTGTTGTTGTTGTTGTTGTTGTTATATTTTTTTAATTATTTTAGTGGTAATTTTTAGCGACTGGGCAATCTGAACCCTCCACAACACCTAACCTGATTTATGGTTATTTATTTTAGGAAATAATAGTCACATGCCTTTTCATTAATCATTATATGCATAGCTCAACAAGGCCTAGAAAGACCCAAGTACCCTCATAATTACATACAAGAAGAGTACTTACAACACCCCACCCTGCCCTCTCAAGTTGGAGTATGAATGTCCATCATTCTCATCTTACAAGTAAGATCATGGAACTGTTCTCCTGGTTTCTCCTTGATGAAGTGACGATCGATTTCAATGTATTTTGTCCGATCACGTTGAACTGAATTATATGCAATGCAGATTGCGGATTTATTATCGCAGAACAGTTTCATTGGAACTTCATACTTGACTCTCAGATCGTCCAATAGAATCTTCATCTATAGTAGTTTGCATATATCGCATGCTATAGCCTTAAACTCAGTTTTAGCGTTATATCTGGCCGCCACATTCTATTTCTTACTCCTACAGGTGACGAGGTTGTCACCCAAGAAGGTACAATAGCTAGACATAGACCTTCTGTCACCCAAGAAGGTACAATAGCTAGACATAGACCCTTCATAATCAGCATTTGTATGTCTCCAAAGATAATCCTTCATTCCTTTTAAACAATAATCATCTCCGTGGGTTATTCTTGATATACTGAATGATCTGATCTAATGCTTGAAGATGTTTAGCCTTTGGATCATACAAAAATTGTATGATAACACCGACTTTATATGCTAAGTCAGGTCTTGTATGTGCCAAATATATTAGTTTCACAACTAATCTCTGTTATTGATTTTTATCAACCTTTGGACTTTCTTTAGCACTCTCAATTATGTGATTCTACTCAGTGGGAATATTGTTAGTCTTGCATCCCAATTTCTCCGTCTCTTTGAGAAGGTTTTCACTGACAGATAAAGATTCCTCATTTACAGTAGGCACTTTCAACTCCTAGAAAGTACTTCAGTCTTCCTAGGTCTTTTATCTCAAACACAACCGCTAACTTTTCCTTTAGTAATTTAGTCTCAACTATGTCATTTCTTAAAGTGATAATATTATCGACATACACAAGTAACAAGGTGAGTTTATCTTTCCGTGAGTGTTTGATGTACGTGTGATCTGCTTGGCGTTGTTTGTAGCCTAACATCCGCAAAGCTTTGGAGAATCTCCTAAACCAGACCCAGGGAGACTGCTTAAGCTCATACAAAGCCTTTTTTAGCCCGCACACTTGATTTTCATTGTTGTTGGAGCAAAAACCTGGTGGAATATCCATATATACCTTTTCCTCATAGTCTCCATGAAAAAATGCATTTTTGATATTAAATTTATTTAGTTCTCTGTTGAACTGAGAAACTAGGAAATGGAGAACGCTCGCATTATTCATCTTTGATGCGTAAATGTTTCCTAGTAATTTATACCAGATGTTTCAGTGTACCCTTTTGCAATCAACCTTGCCTTATACTTATCCAGAGTATCATCAGACCTGTATTTTAAGGAATAAATCCATTTGCACCCTACAGATCTTTGTCCTTTGACCTTAAGACTATATCCCAGAAATCTCATCTCTTCATTCATGTCTTAAGCCCAGTTCCTATCCTTTAATGCTTCAAGTACTGAAGTTGGAATTGACATGAAATGAAGAGATGAAATAAGGCTTTTGTGTTGTATAGAAAGGTGTTGTTCAGTGATAAATGAAGAGATATGATAATTAGTGCAGGTGCATTTTCCTTTCCTCAAGGCAATAGGAAGATCTTCATGATTAAGATCAAAAATAGAATCAGAATCAAGTAGAATAGTACCCGATGAGTTAACTAGTTGCTTAGTATCTTTGATACATGTACGCCGTGCGAGCAGAGACGCAACAACCTTTATGGATTATCGTGCATTGATAGCTAATTATGTATTAATTATGTAAGTGTCTTTTATGTATTTTGTCCTGTAATGGGGGGCTCCACCTATATAAGGAGGCCCTTTGGTTGTGAGAAGTGTATTTGAAGCATTAGACTTTTGGAGCTCTCTTGGAGATTGGAGTGGCAAGGAGGACCCAGCCTCCGGGTGTTAAGCGGGAGTTATCTCCTGATTGTATCTTTATGGTGAGTTTATTTGCTTGGGACAAGCAAACGAGTAATTTTGGGGGTATTTGATATTTCGCATCATTTTCATAGCCATTTACCCTATTTTGTGTGGATTTATGTTATATTCATTCTTATACATATTGCATAAAATCTGGGTTCTATTGTGTGAAATTACAGGTGTGGACTTTTCCTTAGTTTCAAGGGAGGTTATGTGCAAAATTCTCCATGCACGCCTGTGCGCCCTCATGGGCACGTGTGTGCGTGCATTGTTCAGTAATTCCGAAACTTGTGCCAAAAATCATGTAGCATCCGTAATTTAATGCAAAAATAAAATTTAATTTCAGGGTCCGATCGCGAGCGAAGTTGATCGAGACAGCGTTTTGTCGAGGTATGATTTTACTATGGTTAATTGTTGCGCGTTAATCAATAAATTAATTGAAGTTATTGGAATTTTATTCGACTCGTTTTAGTATTTATGCGAGAGCGTAGCGCGTAGACTAATCAGTTAGTGAGGAGTGGCGAAATTGAAATACGATTGAAATGCTTAATTCCCTCTCTTAACAAAAAGCCTAGCCTTACACTCCTATTTCGCGAATTAAATGGAGTAATATTCACAGCCTTACACTCCTTCCATGTAAGTCTCGGCAGCCAGTCGGTTTTAAAAACCGCAGCCCTCCCACAACTCGACTCGTGCGATAGAAATTAGGGCTTCTCCTTCTCCTGTTCCAGACGACTGAAGTCCCCCCTTTCCCTCTCGCAATTGACGTACATTGTCGGCCTCCTCATTTTTGAAGATCAACGACGCCATCTTCTCCTTGGATCGGGAAGCAACAGGCTTCCCCTGTAGAAATTGATAGCAGCATGTCGCATAGGCCTCTTTCTTCCGTGCGCTAGGTGGTCGACTGAACCCTACAAGCATTGCTCGACTTCTCCTTGTCGGGTATCTATCAGTTTCTCTTCCAACAAAGCATATCTTACTTGAGTTCAAGCTTTCTCCTTCCCTTCTTGATCAAATTCAGACATTTAGGAGTTCCGTTTTCCTCCTCCTGAAACTTCAGTAGCCCTCAACAACTCTAAGCAGTGGAGTCCTTCTAGTTTCTGACCTTCCCAGTCAAGAATCGACCCCTTTCCTTCACCATCAGTCAGTCTCTTTCAGCAGAGGATCGATATTTTAGCCCTAGTCGGTGGATCTTGTCGTTTTCGGTGAGTTCCTGTGAAGTTTTGGCAACATAGCCCTTACTAATTTCAGTCGGTTTATGCTTCCTTAGTTTTCAATTACAGGAATTGGAGGCCTCAACTCCTTTTCATTCAGAAATCGGGTCGATTGTCGTGTAAATTTCCATTGTTTGGAAAGAGGTTGTGGTTTCTCTTCCATGCTCTTTTTCCCTTTCCCTGCAATTTCGGTATGAGGAGTTAATTTTAGCAAAACCCTAAGAGAGATAGGGTAATCCTTAATTACTCGTTTCATTCATTAATGACGTTTAGGATTCTATTTAATTACAGGTGTGGTTAAGCGACGTAATAGATCAGAAAACAAAGCATAGTTTAGAGAATTCCAATGTAAGAAACTCTACGAGCGCCGCAATCCCAATGTAAGAAACTCTAATTCTGTTTGGCTAGACATACCAAATAGTATTGCATAAAGTGTTCTTTTATATAGTTTAGAGAATTCCTATAATTATAGAAACCCGCATGTATTGTTATGCAATAATAGTTGATTGGAAACTATAAACTCATCAAGCGTCCAGTCAACATATGTAGATCATAAATAATGCATTTTCCTTTCAGTTAGATCTCCATGAAGTTTGTGAAAATATACAGAACATGTAATCACGTAATTATTTAGAATGCGGGGAAATTCTAAACCATATGAATATGAATACAAGTTGATTAACTAGTAAGAGGCACAACCTAAAATATTCAGATGAATAAGTTTGTAATCCAACATCTAATGGAAAATAATTAGGAGGCACGATCGAGACTTTCTCTCGTGATAAATAAAGACGCACTATCTTACTCATAGGGGATAGCAGACCATATGAGCCTAAAGTTTGGGGAGACGACACCCTATTTAGAATATTAGTATATGCGAGTCCGTGTCCGTGAAAGACAAGAACACTTACGTTCGTTAGTAGAGACTCGGATCGTTAGAATGCGCATAAGAAACTACTCAACCTAGAATATGAAGAAGGGAAAATGTAAAATACCTATAACTCAAGTATATGCCGAAATCTAGAAATCCCTATAGTTTAACGTTTTCTGAACTTAAATGAAAATGTATAATATGACCACTAGAACTGACATTTATGTTTACAGTATTTTGATAGAAAAGCATGCATTGAATTGTAGTACATTTTCCATCAGTATAAAATGTTGTTTTAAAAAGCATGCACTCATGTTTCTTTCAATTTAATTTTATTGTCACTAGGAGGAATGGTTTTTCTTACTCTCTTTGGGCTGACCCGTTTTCGGGCATTTCATTACATGGGTCACAAATGGAGAGTTGCGCCTAGGATAAGAATTCGCGGACCTCCATTTATAGTTTGTTTATCGTTCAGTTGTATTTCATTTCAGTATTGTACTACCTTCTTTCGTGAACTCAGTGTAACCCAAATGTTTAAGAGTTTCTATGTATCAGACTATGTTTAGTATTTCAGAAAATTCAGATGTATGATTCATTTATTTTCTAGTTGGCTCTGTGAATTCAGAAAACTTGAGGTACTTTTTACCCTAAGCTTCATTTACTACTTCCGCTGTAAGTTTCATTTAGTACTTTCATTTTTACCTGCTATGTACCAATTTAGATAATGTTGCTTAGTTTAGTTTTTATCGCGGGGCTCGGTTGGACTGTTGATTTGTTGTTAAACTAGGTTGGTGTGTTACAAATCATGCGCCCTGCGAGCGCGCACTCACTATTCATGCCCGTGCGCGCTTTGTGCCCGAATTTCAGTAAGCAATTTAGGAGGGGGGTCTCTTCATGTACACCTGTGCGCGCACTGTGCGTGGTCGTGCGCTCCCATTCCCTAAAAATCGACGCTTTGTTTGTGCAGGTGCGTTTTGTTCACGAGCGCGGGTGCGCGGTCGCACGCCCATTTCGCAGGTTTTCCTCCTTCGTGTTGCAGTTCTTCATATACGCTCCGTGCGCCCTTATGCGCATGGGCGTGCGCGCTCATTTTCCTGGATGTATACATTGCCAAATTTTGGTCAAGTTCGGATCCAATTCTTTTCTCCCACCGATTTCCGCGCCCTTGCATGTCTCCAGCAGTTTTCCAAGGGAGAAACTCTCCTTCCACCCCAACCAAAGTTTCAAGGATTGATTTCTATGCAAAGAGATGGCTATTATTAGATCCGGCGTCAACAATGTGGAGATTGGAACACACGTGAAGAGAAGACGGGACATAGGAGAGGTGACAGCTCTACCCCTATCCCGGAAGTCGGCCAAGGAGTGCTTGAAGAGCTGGATTGGCAACCCAATCTCTTCCCACTCCAAGGAATAGCATCTTCGTTCTTTCCGTATTCACGGTGCTATCTTCTCCCTCACCTTCTTCCTTTCTTAGTTTTCTTCATTCTTAATAGTTGTATGTTTATATTGAATATTAGTTTGGGATTCAATCTTGTCTGTATGGGATAATTTCTATTTGATATAATCTTGATTTGCCCTAATTAATCTTGTGGTGGAATGTTGTGGAATCTCTCTTTTGTTGGTATTGCTTGTAATTGTTGGCTAGATTAGGTTAAGAGATTAAGAATTAGTTGAAGCTCTCATTAATCGTTAGCTTAGATAGCTCAAGGTCTAGGACGTCCTAGTATCTTTACCCGCACTCCACGTAATTCGATACTCAGTGGGAATCAACTGTTTTATATTATTTTGATCGGTGCACTACCGACATTATTCCGCCAGGATAACGGCCGTTGTAGTTTCCGGCGGTCAGCCTCCCCTTTCCCCACCCTTTACACCATCAGCCGACCCCTGGAATCATCCCCTGCAGCATCCGACCCTCCTCCTTTAACAACATCCCCTTCCTAACTCTAAACTACAGCAGTCAACCATTTTAAGCCCTCTTCCACTAACAGCCAGCCACCCCTGACTAGGAACATCCCAGCTACCGTATCATCTCCCAGCGAGTCTCTGCCCTATGTTTCCCTTCCTAGCTGAGTGATTCATGGCCTTGCCACCTCTCCTACAGCCTACTCGGCCAGCCTCCACCACCCTCCAGAAGCCTCTGCTCATCTTCTCCCTGACCTCCAACTCAAATCCTAGCCCTCCAGTCCTTGTCCAGCCACAGACAACGCCTCCCAATCTCCATCGACCACCATCCAACAACTAACATGGGTCCGGAATGCCTCCACCACGTGTACGGCCACCGGATCTCCGCGCCCTCGCCTACAGCCCCTCACTCGTGAGTTTAATTGTATTGTGTTATTTGTTTCATCATTGTTGTGCGGATTGGTCGCCTATATTCATATGGATGTTTTTGCTTTGATAGTGTGTTTATTTATAGGTGACTAATCGTTCCTTGCAGGATGTTTATCACTTGCGTTTGTTGGTTTTTGCCCTCCAATCGGAGGAAAGCCTAATATGCTTGGCTTTTAAAAGTATTTGTAATTGTCTTGTGATAATTGTGTGGTTTATGCTTCCATTATTATTTTTAGCCGGATCACTTGTTGAATGCATACATCATTCTAGGGCTAGAAATTATTTCCCCAGCACTGCACCTAGAGTTGCATTATTAGATTCCACCTATGCTGACTACCTTGCGTCACTTCTATTTCTAGGTTCTTTCTTCTTTAGTATTGAGGAAAACATAAAATGGTGGTAATGAAAACATAAAATGGTCGTATTTTTCCTCAAATAAAGGAAAATACTGAATTTATTTCTATATTTATTATGCTTAATACAGATTATTGTGTACTTGAAAGGAAGCCTGGTGAGATTTCGAAAACCCTAATACATTTCAATTTTAACTTAGGATGGAATGCATCATGCAATTTACATAATTTCATATCATATCTTATGTTCAACCCAACTAGTGAAGAAAGTGATCATTTTTGTCTACTTACTACTAGTGATCTCTCGCCTTTGTTTGTGTCAGTTCATGTCCATTGACAATTCAATTATCCTTTGTTTGTGCAGATTTGTTACAGGTTGTTCTCGTGGGCCTCTTCTTGGATTTAGATATCTTGAACCTAAATTCTGCATACAGAGGTTAGTTTTTGTTCTGTTTTTGACTTTCATTTATGTGCAGCATTTGAGATTCATGGTTTGACTATGTATTTGAAGCACAGAGCTGCTCCTTTAAATGTTGCTGAAGAGGATCTTGATCGTTTGCCCACTACAGCAACCTGCATGAATTTGCTGAAGCTCCCTCCATATATAAGGTGAGAAATTATTTGATTTCTGCCACCTGTATCAGTTAACTCACTGTTTTCTAACAATATATAAGGTAGGGCATTAAACATGTCCTTTTTAAGAAGCATATGGTAAGCAATTCCTTTTTGCTTAGCAGCAGTTTATTTTACCATCAGTTTACAAGAAGAAATGGAAATGTACTTAATTTTATGAGCATGCTTTTAAAATAACATTTTATACCAATAAATGTAAATTATGTTCTACGCATGCTTTTCTAATAAAGTACTTAAAACATAAATGTTTGTTCTATTACGTAATCTTAAACTGCATTTTCTTTCAAATTTCAAAATCGTTAACATATAGAGATTTCTGGACTTCGACTTGCATTTGGAATTGAGATGTCTCATATCTTCATTTTTTCTTAATTTTAGTTAAGTAGATTCATATGCACATTCTAACGATTCAAGTCTCTATTAACGAACATATGTGTTCTAATGTCTCTCAGTCACAGACACAGACTCGAATCTACTAATCTTTGTATAGTCTGTCAACTCCCAAACTTGAGGCTCATAAGGTCTGTTAAGCCTTATGAGTAAGATAGTGCGCTTCTATCTATCACGAGAGAAAATCTCGATTGTGTCTCATATTATCTTCTATTAGTAGCCGACATGAACACAGAAACGAACACCCGCTTAAAGCCACTAATCTAAATTTTGTGTTCCATTAATCCTTTAACCTTCTTATTAGCAGCTTGTATGATTAACCTTGGGGGAACGTTCACATAAGATTTCACTCTTAAACTATGAATTTCATCATGTTGGTCTTATGTATTATCTTAATGTTAATGATATCAACATGATGAACTAGTTATACTATGATTTTCACTTTTCATAATTTCTATGTACGAGATACTTAGTCTCTTGCATTCGCATAATTCATAAACTTATAAGTGTAGGGAAGTTACATTTGGATTTTATTACTTCTTAATCCACATGATTCGTATTATTGTTATACAATTATGAAACTATAATTCACTATTTTCATCTATTTATAAGATGTGTTCTTCATAATTACGGGCATTGATTTATTCTTCATAGTATGGTAATATTACATGGGAGGGAATCATTCATATATCTACATTATATGTCTAACTATAGACAGTATTTCTTACATTCTAGTACACATGGTTCGTATTGTCATGACAACATGACTAAAATATGATCTACTATTCTCATCTATGCATTAAGTGTGTTTTACATAATTTCATGTTCGTATCATATTCATATATATATATACATATAACGTTGGACAACGTCTAAGGAAAAATACATACATTGATCTACAGGTATGCCTAGCCAAAAGAAAACGAATTTCTTACATTCCTATATACGTGTGTAAGGGAAACCATAACGCATTTCTTGCATCTTAATATAGACTATTCGCAGAATAGTGACAATTGATTACTTGCTAATTTAAAATTTTCCACTTTGCGAAATGTACGATCTTTCTTTAATATTTTCACTCATGTCATAGCTCTTTGTACAAAGGTAAAATACTTAGATGGAATTAGATAAATTTATCTATTGTGTTATGTCTAACTAAAAGAAAATGAATTTCTTACCTTGATTTTACACTGTCCATAGGTGGCGCGAAGGCAAGACTTCTCTGGATTAAATCTGAAATCCATACAATGTACCTTTCTTCCGGTCTACACCAAAACTTTGACGATTCTTGAAGTTTGGAACCTATAGGAAATTAATATGCGAAGTATTATAAGCATATTGTCATCTTCCTTCCCCTAGGGTTGACTAAAACCCTAAGTAAAACTTTTAAAGGATATGAGAAAGAAAATTAATATGATTATCTCAGACTTTACTTATCTTATCTAAGAATCCAGGAGACAGAGCAAGGAAAACCAATGTCGAAACAAAACAACAAACGTTGGGATGTTGGGGCAAAGGAGAACGATTATTCAATTATTTACTATGGTGAATCCAGTGAAAATGACTGAAATGAAAGAGGGTGATGAGAGCAGGTATTACCTTTGCTATCCCTGGATACGACGGAGCACTGGATGGCTAGATGGTTTCAAAAGTCGTTGGAATCGACTAAGGATCACGGCGGAAGGAAACTCGCTGTAAGAGCCGACAAATGTTGTACTTAGGCAGAGGAGAAAAGGGCTTTGACATTTTTAACAAGGCAAAGAGAAATGTGGCTGAGAGGGTCGACGGTTACCTGTGCAGGACTAAAAAGAAGGGGTCGATCGACGATGAAAATCCACTGGGAAGTCTCGTCAAGGGCTTCTGGTGAGAGAGGGGAGGTTGGGATTTCGAAAAGCACGGTAGGGAGTAGCCCCAAACGCGGCTTCCTGCGAGCACTTGCTGCTCCGGACGACGAATAGGAGCCGCGGTTTCTCGTGCGCCCAGCTGCGAAAAGGGTTTGGCGAGTAGAGTGAACCGGACCCTTGCTTATGAAGGATATAAATTAGGATTTTCACTTATTTACAAAATTGTCATTCCGCATTATAACATTATTATTTCGACAATAAACGCACCTGCGAACCGCCAAATCATGCCGAATAAAATCCATTTAATTTCATCTACGTGACATCACTTAACTGATTTAAGCGAGATAAAATTAACCGTAACGAAATAATAACTTGACTCGACGCTGGCACCGATCAATGTTGCTTGCGATCGGATCCTAAAATTAAAATGAGACGCGATGCAAATTTCGGGTGTTGCAACTCATGCCCAGAAAATTCCCTGCATACACTCCATCCTTCTTCCAACAACCCTCAGCCACACTCCAACCGCCCCCCGGCCACCCTCAATAGACCTCGGCCACCCTCAATAGACCCTCGTCCACCCTCCAACAGCCCCGGCCACTTCCAACAAACCCTTTCATATTCTCTGGGCTCCTATTTCTCCAATAAGTTCATATTTTGAAGTTAGATATCATTACTTGTTGTTTAGTTGATGAAAACATATGATTGTGGATATTATTTTGTATTGCCCATCAATTGTTTTACTTGTGGGATTTAGTCGCTTATCATTTAATTAAAACACTTTCGTTCAAAATTAACTTAATCGTGCTTGTTTCCCTAATATCCAATCTCTACCGTAAATGTTTGTGGACTCTGTTAATATTTTCAACACTTAATATAATTTTACATAAGATTATTTTCAACACATAATATTATTTTGTACACATTTGCCCATGAATTGTTTTACTTGCGGGATTTAGTCACTTATCATTTAATTGAAGCACTGTCATTCTAAATTAACTTAATCGTACTTGTTTCCCTAATATATAATCTCTACCGTAAATGTTTGTGCACTCTATTAATATTTTCAACACTTAATATAATTTTACATCGGATAATTTTTTGCACATTGCATCATTTCAAATTTCTCCCACAACACTACACTAGCACTCAATCATTAGAGACCGTCGTAGGGCATGATTACACTTACTATACCCATCCTGCATCAAAAACCCTTTATGGGTTGTTTTGTAATGTTTATTTTATTATTTAGATTTAAAACCTTAGAGAGTGGGTTTGCAATTAGGAAATTGTGCTTGCACATAATAACCGAAGGAAGCTAGGTCTTAGGGCTTCCAGGATCGCATGAAGCTTGGCTAATGGACGGCACTCTTGTAGGAGAGTTTTTTCCTCTTGCTTTCATCGTTTGGTACCCACCCTGACGTGGAGAGTACTCTTATCCTTAGGTGTGGTGGTCTTGGCCTTATCACCCTTGGTAGCGAGTTATCTCATCCACCATCCTTTCTTCTCTTCCCATAATTTTGTGGTTTTCCAAATTTTGGAGGTACTATTTTGAGCAGTTTTGTAGACTTCATTTGGTCTTTTCCTCGTGGTTTGTAGTAATTATTGTTGTTAATGCTATTATAACATTACTAAACATTGAAGATGATTTGATGAAGTTCTGGGCTGATTTTGATTGATTTAGAGCTCTCATGATGAAAAATGGTGAGGGTTGTGTTAAGTAGACGGCCAGCATAAAATTTAGTCACCCTTATGAATATAGATCTTTTGAGAAATTAAGTCGACCCCACTATGGTGGGATAAAGGCTTGAGTGTTGTAGAGCTCCCAGGACCACTTATTATTAGTAGAAAATTTTTGACTCTATGGATTTTTGAACTTGTTTTATGAAGACTGGTTTTTGGGTGAAGTCAATTTCAGATTATGTGCTAGTTTAATTCTCTTAATTAACCTGTGTTGCGTCATAATCCCTTCTTCCCTAACTCCGCATCACCACAGCCATTGCTTCATAAATCTAAACTACATTTTTGTTGCCATCATATTGTCGATGCAACTCTAGTTATTTGCCACCTTATTCATTTCCTCGTGACCACCGTAGTCCATGCTCCACCCCTCCCTGGCAAAACTTTTTAAAGACATTGTTCCCTACTCTTTCACTTCTATGCTACTCTTAAAACTTGAACGTCCACATCCAACATAATCTTGTAGTGCAGTTGTCATAGAAGTTGTTCGACACACTTATGAATAATCTTTATTCCAAGGAGGCGCCCCCTATATATACATCACGGGAGTGATCCCAAACAAGGGAAAATAAATGGAAAAAATAAATAGGCATTTTATAATGGGTCTTTTACAATATGATACAAACATTTAATTCAACTCTCCCCTCAAGGTGGGAGTAGATGTTGAACATTCCCTGCTTGATAATGTTGTCCTTGAATATATCACAACATAGGCATTTGGTAAAGATGGTTGCTACCTGATCCTGAGATTGAACAAACGGAGTGCAAATATTGCTTTTTTCAAGGTGATCCTTGATAAAGTGCTTATCCATTTCGACATGTTTTGTTCGACCATGTTGAACAGGATTATGTACAACATTGATAGCATTTTTGTTGTCGCATTATAATCTGATAGGTTTTCCAGTTTATTGTCCCAAATCCTGCATTATCGTGTTAAGCCAGAGCCCCTTGCATATTCCTTGTGACATTGCCTTATACTCCGGTTCTGCGTTGGATCTTGCTACAACATTTAGTTTCTTACTTCATTAGGTAACTAGATTCCCTCCAACAAATAAGCAATATCCGGTGGTAGACTTTTTGTCATCTTGATGATGCAAGACGTCGGGGCCCCGACCGCACCCCGTGGCATCACACCAGCTAGCAGACCACGGCCAAGCACGCCTGCCAGAAGGACTGCAGTCCAGGCACCCCAACCCGTCTCTGCGCCTGTTCTCAGCACGGTGGGTTGTTGAGGCTAGGGCTCGAACCCCAGACCTCCTTGATAAGAACCACTCCTAGCAGGTCAGTTGGTGATAAGGCCTGTTAGGAGTGGTTCTTATCAAGGAGGTCTGGAGTTCGAGCCCCAGCCTCAACAACCCACCGTGCTGAGAACAGGCGCGGAAACGGGTTGGGTGCCTGGACTGCAGTCCTTCTGGCAGGCGTGATTGGTCGTGGTCCGCTAGCTGGTGTGATGCCACGAGGTGCGGTCGGGGCCCCGGCGTCTTGCATCACTTGACTTCCAACCCAATCAACATTTGTGTAAACTTCAAAATCCAGTTGTTTATTGCGGGAAAATGGAATTTCACGTCCGGGAGAGTTCTACAAGTACTGTAACACACGCATGGCAACTTCATGGTGTCGCAATCTGGGAAAATGCATGTATCTGCTAAGGATCCCAACAATATGTGTGATATTCAGTCGAGTATGTGAGAGATAGATTAGCCTTCCCACCAGTCTTTGGTAGCTAGTGGAGTCCACCTTCTCACCATCCTTGTCTTCATTAATCTTACAATTTACTTCAATGGGAGTATTAGCAGGAGCACATCCAAGCATCCATGTCTTCTAGAAGATCTAGGACATATTTCCTTTGAAAAATGAAGATACCGCGGTCAGAACGTGCAACTTCTATTCCCAAAAAATACTTCAACTTTCCTAGATCTTTAACTTCAAACTATTTACACAGGTGTGTTTTAAGCCACGTGATTTATGCAAAATCATTACCCATGATGATTATATCATCGACATAAACAATGAGAATAACCACTTTCTCTGCTTTCTTTTTCACGAAGAGGGCATGATCAGAGTGACCATGCTTGTATCCCAATAAGGTCATGGCGTTCTGGAACTTCCCAAACCAAGCCCTAGGGATTGCTTTAGACCGTAGAGATATTTTTGAAGTTTACACACCACTCCTTCGGATCTTGTCTTTACGAAATCAGGTGGAACTTTCATATAGACTTCTTTAAGATCACCATGTAAAAAGACATTCTTGATATCAAGTTGTTGCAACTCTCATCCCAAGCATGCAGAACATAATAAAATGACACGGATGGAGTTCATCTTGGCAACATGAGCAAACATTTCATGATAGTCCACACCTGAAGTTTAAGTATATTCTTGAGCAACAAGCCTTGTTTTATCTCTCTCAACAACCCTCTCTTGATTCTGTTTAACAGAGAACACAGTTCTCATCTAGAACCAGCAGACTTCTTCCCGGTGGGGAGATGGGTGAGTGTCCAAGTCTGGTTCTTCTCCAATGTCAGCATCTCTTCCTCTATTGCCTTGCGCCACACAAGTGTCTCTATTGCTTCCTGCCAAATATTAGGAATGTGAACAGAATCCAAGGAGGAGATGAAGGTCGTTTGCGTCTTTGTCAGATTTTGGTAAGTGATAATTTGCAAGTGGGTCTTTAGCAGAGGTCGACTTCCGCTTCAGATGTATAAGGGGGCAGTGAAGCTCGTCATCAGAACCTGATTTAGAAAAGCCTACCTGCGGTTGTGGAATGATCAGGGGGTTGTAACACCGTAGCACCAGGGTTGAGTCTGTGATAGACCAGAGGAAGAGGAGGAATAAGGCCCCCGATAGTTGGATTCGCGGGAGGAGGTATGGCAGAGGAGGTCATTGGAGATGATCGCGAGTCCTCAATAGATGGATTCGCGGGAGAAGGTATATCAGAGGAAGTTTTAGGAGGGGATGGTTAAGCCACAATAGGGAGAGGAAGATGGGGATCATCGACAGCAGTGACCTTCTCCCCCTGATGAGAACTGAAATACGGTGCTTCCTCACAAAATGTTACGCCCATGGTGCAGTAGAATCGTCGAGAGGGAGGATGATAACAGTGATACTCCTTCGTAGTAGCAGAGTAACCAACAACGACACATTGTAGGGAAAGCGCATCCAATTTATTATGATGTTGTTGATGAACATGAACAAAGCAGATGCACCCAATCACATGCGGAGGTAGATGAGAGGTGTGTACAATGCATTTAGTAGACAGACGGGATAAGGGAGAGGCATAGTGTAAGGTGCTAGAGGGTAGATGATTGTTGAGGTAAGCAGCAGTGGGAATCGCATCACCTAAATAGGACTTGGGAAGATTCATGGTGAAGCATCTGGTAACCTTAAGGAGATGTTTGTTCTTACGTTCAGCCACACCATTCTGAGAAGAGGTGTTGACACAAGTTTTTTTGATAAAGAATCCCACGGTCTCTAAGATAAGTGTTGAAGGCACCGCGATCGTCGTACTCACCCTCATTGTCATTACGGAGCACGTGAATAGTGCTACCAAATTGAGTAGACACCATGGCGTGAAAGAGTCGAAAACAATCAAAACTTCACTTTTCTGTTTTAATTAATACACTCAAATAGTGTGAGTGAAACAATCAATAAAAGTCACAAACCATCGGTAACCAGAGAGAAATAACAGGGGATGGTCCCCAAACATCAGTATGAATAATACCAAAAGGAACCATACTAGGAGAAGAAAAAGGATTCGAACTATGGCGTACATGTTTAGAAAGTTCATATTCATTACAGACAAAATGGCTCAGTGAGCTTGAAAATATAGGAAATAACTGAGAAGATAACTGGCGGAGTATGTCTGAGACGTTGATGCCATCGACGCACATCCGCAGGTGAGGGACAAGGGGAACTGGAGAGAGCTGGAGTAGGTACTGGAGAGAGCTTGAGTAGGAGGATGGTCCAAGATGTACAACCCCCTGCAGCTTCTACCACTGCCAATACGTTGTTTCGTGGTCCTGAAAAACATAACCATCAGGAGAGAAGTAACTGAACAGTTTAAGGATGCAATTAAACAACTAATAGATAACAGATTTCGAGGAAAAGCAGGAGCATGCAACACTGACGTGAGGTGCATGGCAAAGGAACAGATGATGGTCCTCTTGCCAGCAATTGGTGAGAGTGAGTCATTGGAGGTGACAACCTTATCACGCCCTGAGAGGGGGGTGTAAGAGGTAAAACTTGATTATGTTCCTGTTATGTGATCTGTCACCCCGGAGTTAATAATCCACTTAGATGAGGGTGCGGAGGCAGACTTGGCGCTGGGCGGACCAATGGTGGCTAAGGCAGCAGTGGGGGAAGAAATTTGAGTCCGCATGAGACGGCGCAAAACATTCAATTCCTTCGAGGAAAGACTGTCGTAGGAAAGCCAACTAAGAGCAACTTCAGCAGTGTGAGCAGCAGGAATAGGTGTGCGAGAGGGACCACGACCACAACCATAAGAAATTTTATTTGAGGGAGCAAGATGAGGACCGAAGCGGGAGTCCCGGGCATGGCCCTGTTTGCTACAGAAATCGCACAGCTTGAGAGACGAAGGAGGAGCACGAAGAAGACCAGCAGGGGCGAAGTGATCAGAAACACGATCGAAGTTGAGAGTACGGCGGCGATCTTCGTCCCCTAAGACCATACTAAAGGCTTCCCGGAGAGAGGGAAGTGGTTGTCGGTTCAAGAGTTTGCACCATGTCAAACTCCATATTAAGATCCATGAGGAATACATGGAGTCGATAACGATCTTCCTTGGCTTTTAAGGCCCGAGCATCAGCAGTTCAAGCGGGAGTGAAGCCCTCAAAGTAGTCCAACTCTTGGTAGAAGCATTCGAACTCAAAGAAGTAAGCGACTACAGAAGAGGTGCCTTGTTTGAGTTCAAGGAGACGCCGAGTGAGGTCGTAAACCTGGGTAGAGCTACCAAGCTGTGAATAAGTCTCACGAGCCCAAGTCCAGATGTCAAAGGCCGAGTCCATCAGCATGTAGCTACGTTAGACCAAGGGTGACATGGAGTGAAGCAACCACGAGACAACAAGGGAATTTTCATCTTCTCACTTGCACCAACCCGGATCAGTACCGGGAGGCTGAAGAGTTGTCCCGTCAATGTACTCATAAAGTTGATGGCTGCGGATAGCATGTTGTGTGCCGCGAGACCACTTCAGATAATTCGTTCCATCCAAAGGAACAATTGTAATACGGAGGGAACCAGAGGAACCATGAGGTCGTGAGAAATCGCCGCCCAAAGGACGGATAAGTAGGGATGGAGTTTGAACCTCGAGTCCGAGAAGCTAGTCACGAGGAAAAGGGTAAACCGTGTATCTTGGGGCCTATAAAAGAGTAAATACCTCATCTATAACCATCCAAGTTCAGGATCAAAATCTTGAAATAAAAGAGTCGTGTTTTTGAGGAAGTTTTTGAGTGCCCTTCTTATCCATCATATCTGTCTTGGTGTGTATTTTGTTGCAACTGGAGCTTAGAAGGAGCAAAGATCGCAGGCATGTTGGAGCGTGATTCAAGCCTCAGGCCCATGGAAGTAGGCTAGTTTAAGTGTATAAACTAGACTAAAACTGAGCATAAGTGTGCATAAATGAGCATAAAATTGAGTGTGTATGAGCAAAAATGGAAAAGGCGTAACAGCCAAGCAGACGATATTTCTCGAGAACATGTTTTAAATTTGTGGTTTTAGGGATTTTATTTTCTGCTGTTATACCAATGGTTCCCTCAAATGGCCAACTACTGCTGAGTTAGAATTGTGACTCTTCAATCTTGAAATGACCCAATTCTATTTTTTAAAACTGTTTGTATGTGCAAATTTACCTGAATCATATTAAAAATCGATTTACGGGTCGGGTTCCAGCACCCAACCTCATGAATCGAGAATTGGAGGGTCGGTTCTAGATTTTCGGACCCGGACTCGAACCGAATTGCTCTGCTTAGTTGTGAGGTCGGGCATTCACAAACGACGGTTCAGTTATGACCACCACTAAGAAAAAAACTAGTTTTGAACATAAAAGCGGATGGAGTTCCTTAGGTGAGTTCAGGCGTTCACGAACGATGGTTCATAACCACCGTGTTCACGATCGCCATCGACCAAAACAAGATATAAGATGCCATATGATACAAATATGAGATTCATGATTTTAAAAAAAATAACTACCTAGGATGCTTGTTACTATTTCATTTTTTAAATAATTGGAAATATAATTAAAAATTAATATGAATATATTGAGATATTTAAATTGAACTTAAAGAATGAGGCAAGTTATGAAGCAGAGTGTTATTTTTGTTCTAATGATCTACAATAATGATATGCACCACTTCAAAAATGTTGATGCTTATCCTCTCGTCTGACCATGCACATATATAGTCGTCTCTAATTTTTTTTTACCTCGGATTTCACCGTAAAATACGAAGACGAGCTTTTCCCGGGTCCCAAAATATAATCATATCTATTTTAACATTAAAAGTTGCTTTTTTTGTTCTTCCTAAGTTTTTTTTTTCAATCCACAGATGCATCACACTTCATTTTTTTTTTCTCTGATACAGCATAGGTCAAATGCGGAACAAATTAATGTACGCCATAAGCGCGGACGCTGGTTTTGACCTGAGCTAACGGCCGAAAGACGGTGTTTTTTTACCATGCGACTGCTTTCCAGCATTCGACGGTCGACTCATTTCTTGATTGAGATTGAAGAGGACTCGCTTTAAACACCGACAGGGTTGAAGGTTTAGATATCTGGGTCCAGCTTCAGAAGCTCCAGCCATGTAAATGTCGCGGAATAGCCTCCACCTGTAAATATTAGTAGGCCT
Source organism: Dactylorhiza incarnata (assembly GCA_033032865.1). Classification (NCBI taxonomy): domain Eukaryota; kingdom Viridiplantae; phylum Streptophyta; class Magnoliopsida; order Asparagales; family Orchidaceae; genus Dactylorhiza; species Dactylorhiza incarnata. Next base: position 9,033,031 of record JAWHQI010000082.1, on the reverse strand, counting down.
AGCTTGCTACATTTTTTTTTCATACAGCTGTATATAATATAATGTACTGCGGTCATTCAATTTGTACCTAGATATCAGCTTCATCCACTTTTTCGAATTTTAACAATAATCGATCCAATACAAATTTCTGGGGGGGGGGGGGGGGGGCGGGGGGGCGTTATCTTTTTTTTAAATTGCATGGATCCAGAAAAGGGTCCCACCACAAGCAGGGGCGAAGCTACAGTGTATGTAAGGTGGGCAAATGCCCACCTTAGTAAAAAAAAAAATTTTAATATATATAATAAAAAAAATAAAAGTTAAACATTATAATGTCATTCTGCCCTGCCGAGTGAAACGCCCGAACCCGCAGCCCGCACCCCGCAGGAAGTCGGAACCCTTCTCGGCGAACGGCGACCGCATTCCGTGACACCGGCACTCCGGCAGCCCTTCCCCCACCCGGATTGACTCTGGCGACGGCGACTCCAGCGATTCCCCCACCTCCCGATCGAGATTCAGCCGCCTAGTCTTGGCGTCTTGACCTAGATTCGGCCGGACCTCCTTCCTCCGCCCATCCCGACGCGTCTCCGCCCATCTCGTCCGGTTGGGCAGGTAACGAATTTTGCGCCTCTACTCTTGTGTGATTCTTCTAAATTGTTCTTGTTATTGTGTGTGCTATTATTTAGTTTAATATCAGAAGCGGTGAGTGATTGGGAGCACTGAATAGCCCCTCGCCGCTCTCCAACTCATAGGTCTAAAACGGAGCGCTGTCGTTAGTTTAATATCGGAAGCGGTGAGTGATTGGGAGCACTGAATAGCCCCTCGCCGCTCTCCAACTCGTAGGTCTAAAACCGAGCGCTGTCGGTAGTTTTTTTTTTTTTTTTGAAAAAAAAACTCTTTTGTTTTGTAGATATATGCTATGGAGCGTTATTTCAAAAAATCTTCAACAACACCTTCGAACGTGCATCCTAAAATTGCAACTCAACCCGAAAAAGGAGAATCATGTTATAAAAGAGTTTGCTTAGAATTTGATCCTGAAAATTCACCTGCAGATCCTGGGTTTCGTATGCCGATCATAGACTATCAACTTAAGGATAGAGAGAAAGTTCGAAGAATATACTTATTAAGAGATCCTTGTCAACCAACTAAGCATCAGTTTCCACAAGTTTTGCAAGGGGCAGGAGAATCATTAAGGCGATTTAATCCAAAATGGTTTCATGATCATCCAACTTGGTTAGAGTACAGCATAGAAAAAGATGCGGCTTATTGTCTATGTTGTTCTCTCTTCAAATCTGAAACTAAAGGGCATGTCGGAAGTAGTGATGCTTTTGTTATAGAAGGATTTAGAAATTAGAAAAGAAAAGATAAAGTTCAATTACACGTTGGGGGACCTAATAGCATTCATAATAATGCTTGGAATAGTTGTTAAGATCTGATGAAACAAGATCAACATATTGAGACAATATTGAATCGACAAACTGATCAAGATCGTAGTGACTACAGACTTCGATTGAAAGCTTCAATAATTGATGCGCGATTTTTATTACGGCAAGGACTGGCATTTCGGGGGTATGATGAATCTTTTGATTCACATAATCAGGGAAATTTTCTTGAAACTTTGAAACTGATGACGAGCTTAAATGAAGAAATGCAAAGAGTTTGTTTAGACAATAGTCCTGGTAATCTAAAGTTAATTTCATCAGATATTCAAAAAGATATTGTCTGCGCTTGTGCAATTGAGACCACCAATTTGATAATTAAAGATCTTGGAGATGCTTTGTTTTCTATTCTGGTAGATGAAGCTCGTGATGTGTCTACAAAAGAGCAGATGGCAGTTGTTATACGTTACGTTAACAGACATGGTCAAGTGGTTGAACGGTTATTGGGAATTACTCATGTTGCCGATACAACATCAAAATCACTATTGTCAGAAGTTGAAGCGCTATTAATGAAACACAATTTGAGTTTGTCAAGAATCCGTGGTCAAGGATATGATGGAGCTAGTAACATGCAAGGAGAGTTTAATGGTCTTAAAGCACTAATTTTGAAAGAGAATCAACAAGCATATTATGTTCATTGTTTTGCACATCAACTTCAATTAGCACTTGTCGCTATTGCAAAGAAAAACATGAATATAGCATCTGTCTTTGAATTGGTTACTAATGTAGTGAATCTGGCGGGCGGGTCTTGTAAACGTCATGATATTTTGCAAGAACTACAATATAAAAAGGTAATGGAAGCGCTTCAGAATAGTGAACTTGTTAGTGGTCAAGGCTTAAATCAATCAACTAATTTAAAAAGAGCTGGAGATACACGTTGGAGCTCACATTACAATATTTTGATTAGCTTGACAAATATGTTCTCAGCAACTATTGATGTTCTTGACATTATTGTCAATGATAAGAAATTAAGATCAGATCAACGATTGGAAGCGTACACCCTTCTAAAGTCAATACAAACTTTTGATTTTATATTTTCACTTCATTTGATGATCAAAATATTGGGGATCACATATGAATTATCTCAGGCATTACAAAGAAGAGATCAAGATATCGTCAATGCTATGACATTAGTTAAGATATCAAAATATCGACTGCAACTGATGAGAGATAATGGTTGGGATTCTTTGATAGCAGAAGTTTCTATGTTTTGTATGAAGCATAATATAGAGATTCTAAATATGAATGATACTTATGTTATTCCGGGACGATCACGTCGCAATGTTGAGACAACAATTACTTTGCATCATTTTCTAGTTGGTTTATTTTATCCAGCAATAGACTTACAACTACAAGAACTCAACAGTCGATTCAATGAAACCAATACTGAGTTGCTATTTTGTGTATCTTGCTTAAGTCCAACTGATTCGTTTGCTGCTTTTGACAAAAAGAAGTTGATTCAACTTGCTTTGATGTATCCAAAGGAATTTTCAGCAGTTCAATTTTCTACAATTCAACTTGACAACCAACTAGAAACTTATATCCTGGATATGAGATCAAATGATGATTTCATAAATCTGAAAAGTATTGGGGAACTTGCCGAGAAGTTGGTTGAGAAGAAAAAAAATATATTATATTCTCAAGTCTATACTCTTATAACTCTTACACTTATATTACCAGTTGCAACAGCGACAGTTGAAAGAGCGTTTTCTGCAATGAAGATTATCAAGAATCGACTCAGTAATAGAATATCAGATCAGTTCATGGTAGATTGTTTGATCACGTATATAGAAAAAGAAGCATTTAATTATATCGATGATGAGAAGATCATGTTTTGTTTTCAGAATATGAAATCTCGACGAGGAATACTATAAATATTCCCTCAGATGTTTAAGTACTTTAGGTAAATTTTTAACTTTGAAAGTTATGCATGCAATTATATTTTTAGCATTAAATTTTTACATTGTGCTTTACATTTTGAAATTTTCTTATGTTTTAATACTTTGATTCATTTTTAAATATTTTATAATTCGAAATTTGCCCACCGACCACAAGGGTGTGCTAAGGCTTCCCTTCTAGTGGTTAATATAATATTTTGAAAATCAACCTATATATACATACACACGCACACGCACGAGTGCACGGGGCTTCCGTGCGATCAAAATTTATCGTAGGGGGTAACATTTGTTGTGAGGCCCTACGTTAGTGCATATGAGCGGGTTGTGCCCGCATACAGCATTATCGTGGTGGGTACCTAAAAAATCAATTTCTCTCTACCTCTCTCTCGCTTGGAACTTTTACTTTGAAATGCTCGCTTAGGTGAGATCAAAATGATCTTTTTTTTTGAGCTATCAGATAGTCAAATGTGCACGAATGGAAGTCGGCAATAGATTTAGGGGTATGTTTAGGTCGGTGATGGTGGTGGTGAGAAAAACTTCATTCTCACCACCCGAGGAGCTTTTTTTAGGTTATTACGGTAAGGAGTTTTTTTTTAGGAAAGGTGTTTTGAGGGTTTTTTGATCAGTTTAACTAAAAATTAAAAAAAAAATTATCTACTTTCAAGTTTTCCACTTTTGTTTGAGGATTTACGAAAGTCCTGACCGGATTCTTTCTTTCTTTTCGATACTACAAATATTTTCTTCTATTCATGATTCTTCACCTATTCACTATCTTTGCCTAACCTGCTTATTTAAAATTTATATAATATTTACTTATCTATGCAATAAATAATTAGCATAAAATATATTTTTAATATTAAAAACCTGAACAGCTATTATTAAAAAAATGTTTTTCCCAAACAGAAGAGTGAGACAACTTTGAAAAAGCACTTAAATAGAGATTTTTTGAACTGTTTACAACTGTTTCGAAACAGTTTTTGGACAACTCTAATACTGCCACCGGTTTCCTACCACCACTTTTTCCTCCCGCCCCAGACAGCCTAAATCCAGTTTTTAAAAAGCGATTCCGTGCAAAACAAACAAAAAAACATTTAATCACTTCAACAAGATTAAACTCCAATCACTCTCAATTCAAACAAACACCAAAAAAGCCAGATTTATTTATACCAAAAGCACCAAGAACAAAGCGCATGGCTAAAAATCCATTTATTAGTTGTTTTACACTTTTAAACAGAAGCTATCCACATTTCTATTTCAAGATTCAGCAAATAAGTGCAGAGGTAGAGAACATATGACTGACTGATTGAATGATTCCCGGCGAAATTGAACAAAAATTTGGCAGCGAAAACAAAGAGAGAATGCTTCGGCGTTATCACACTAGGCTGAAGGCGGACTGCAACGTTGATGTGAACTGCGATGCAATAGTCTGCGAAGCAAATTGTTGGATCTGTTTCTTGGCATCTGGTGCATTATATTATATATTTTCAAGCCATGTCAGCATAAGAACATGAAATGTTGCAAAAAAAACAATTCTAGGATTATGACACAAAAAAGTAATTTGATTTCTATAATATTTGGTCAGCTTCTTAAAAGAGAGAAAATTGTTGAGAACATTATCCCATATTGGGAAAGCTATATAAGCTTGGGTTCTTAATATAGATCATGGATATCTCAAACTGCAACAAATTAGTTTTAGGGTGGATGCATGTGTTATACTATAATAACATAGTATGCTAGGCCCAACGACCACTCCCATGTCACTTCGTGTGTTAGATGCTAGAGACCATGCAAGAGAAGACAAACGTGCACTTAATCTAGCACGCATGAGAAAGCTCACATTGAAGAGGATGCGAAAGAATCATTCCCTCTCATGGAGAGCTCGTCGCTCTCCAGTGTATTTTAACTGAAAGTGAAAAGTACGGTTCTTTAGCTGACTCTGGCGGATATGTTCCGCAAGGCAAGTAGAGATGTCGGTTGAATTAGCATGTCAAGTCTCGCGTAATTTATATGTTACGTAGCGGCAAACTTGTACCTTTGTGTTTCCTCATTTTATCATATCCCAAGTGTATGTATGGGTGGGAATCAGATTAATGAATATTTTTTACTCTCCTGTTCATCTCAACCTGGTATCAAAGCACCCCTACCCATAAACTTGTAATTTCAGGTGTTTCATAAAATGGCGGATAACCAGATAATGGAGAGGAATATGATGAGTGTGGGCTATTTAAGTCATATCTTAATTGTGGCATTATTCATCAAACTACTTGTGTGCACACCTCACTGAAAATGGAGTTACAGAATGAAAGAACGAGCGGTCCAAGTTGGTGTTTTTTTTGAAGCAAAAACCAAATGGTAGTGGAATGTTACAAAGCAAGGTTGGTTGTCCAAATAATATACCCAAACCCAAGGGGTAGACTAACACGAGGCATTTGCAAAGATAGATTCTATTCGGGTTTTGTTATCTTGTGCAACTTGTTTAGGCTAGGAGCTTCACCAACTAGACGTGAAGAATATCTTGCTCCATTGGGAGTTGGAGAAAGAGGTATATATGAAGGCTTCCCCTGGATTCATAAGAAGAGGACCAGGAAGGATCGATCAGCCACCTGAGGAAAGCATTGTATAGATTGAAATAGCCACCCAGGGCTTTGTTTAATAGATTCCATAAGGCCATGATTCTGTTTGGGTATAAGCAAGGACGGTCTTATCGCACTATGTTCGTAAAAAAGACATGATCAGAAGGTCTATATTCTCATTGTGCACATAGATGACTTTGTGATCACGGGTAATAATATTGAGGAGATTGATGCTCTCAAAATTAATTTGGGCAGAGAATTTGAGGTCAAAGATCTAGAGAGGCTGAGATACTTCCTTGGGATTGAAGTGGCGAAGTTCAGTAAAGGTAATCTTCATTTCCATACGGAAATATCCTAGATCTTCTGGAGAAAACAGGGATGTTTGGGTGTGCTCCAATGTATATTCCAATTGAGTCAAATCATAAGATCGACGATGATAGTGATGGTTATATGATTGAAGTGTCTAGCTATTAGAGATAAGTTGAAAATTTTATATATCTATCCCACACGGCCTGATATTTCATATGCTATCGACATTCTGAGCAGACATATGTCTACGGTCTGACGCCAAGAAGTAGCATATAAGGTCCTGAGTTGAATTAGCATGTTAAGTCTCGCGTAGTGACAAACTTGTAAACTTGAGTTTTTCCCTTTTTATCTCATCTCAAGTATATGTATGGGTGGAAATCACATTAATGAATAACTTTTACTCTCCTGCTCATCTCAACTATGTCTTGTTGGAAGCGGAATTGTCCGTAAGAGCGTCAATTTGAAAATGATAATAGAGCACGGTGGAGGACCCACCCCTTACCCAAAAACAAAAAATGTTCTCCCTACAAACACTTATTCGAACTATGTATGCATCCTCCCTTTTTTAGTTGACAAACGGATATGTTCCGCAACGCAGCTAGGCAAGTAGAGATGTCTTGCTTGGTGAACACCAAGGCCCCTCCCACGTACAACTAATTTGTTGAACGCAGAGTTGTCCGTGGAGAGTCCAATTTGAAAATGATAATAGTGCATGGTTGAGGACCCACCTGTTACCCCAAAAAAAATTGTTCTCCCTCCAAACACTTATTTGAACTATGAATACATCCCCCTCTTCTCCTCCTTACAAACTTATACACAAACTTATAAAACTATGTCACACGCAATTGCTTTTAAGTTGGATGTAAGTTCTAACATGTCGGGCTATAAGCAATGGAGAGGGGTTCTGTTATGTACAAAAACGTACCTTTGCGGCATCTGGTGAATCCAACAATGTTTGCGATACTGAGGGTCAAACAAACTCCAATCACGAGTAAATAGTCTGCTTGGAATCTAATGAGAGAAAATATTCCAAGAACTATCCATGCAACAGCCTGCACATCATTGAAAAATTAATCTTCATCTTTATACTTAAAAAAAGCTCTAAAGTACGCAAACAGTCAAGTTACTGCTGCTGCTGCTACTACCTTACTCTAAAGACGGGGCAAAAGCACAAATTACAGAAGAATTACCCAAAAAAATTTACATTCTAAAACTATCTTATTATAAGGCAAAAAAATTTGCTGGTGCTACTCTCTAAGAAAAATGTGAGTAGAAATGGAATTCAATTGGTCAAGAAATGAAGTGTCAACACTTGAACAGTATCCCAGAAGAAGTTTGGATACTTACTACTCCAAGTTATCAAAGGCGCAAGGCGCACCGAGGCGCAAAGGGACCCTGGAGCCTAGGCGCAGACGCGCGCCTGAGGCACATGAGGCGCAAAAATGAATTGGGTGTCCAATTCACTGAAAATCAGCGAACTGGGCACCCAATTCACTGATTTTCAGTGAATTGGGCACCCAATTCACTGAAAATCAGCGAATTGGACACCCAATTCACTGAAAATCAGCTAATTTGGCATCCAATTCATTGATTTTCAATGAATTGGGTGCCCAATTCACTGAAAATCAGCGAATTGGGCATCCAATTCGCTGATTTTCAGTGAATTGGGTGCCCAATTCGCTAATTTTCAGTGAATTGTGCTCAATTCGCTGATTTTCAATGAATTGGGTGCCCAATTCACTGAAAATCAGCGAATTGGATGCCCAATTCGCTGATTTTCAGGGAATTGAGTGTCAAATTCACTGAAAAACAGCGAATTGGATGCACAATTCGCTGATTTTTAGTGAATTTGGCACTCAATTCACTGAAAATCGGTGAATTGGATGCCCAAGTGCGCCTAGGTGTGCCTCGGGTGCGTCTGAGATCATGTTTTTGGCCCCCTCCCAAAATACAGGTTGAAGAAAACAGCTTGAAAAGCACAGGCGCGCCTTTGGTGCGCCTGGGAGTTGGTAAGGCGGCGCCTGGGAGTTGGTAAGGCGCGTGTCTAGGCGCGCCTGAGGCACCTCGCCCGCCTCTGCCTTGCAAAGGCGCTGGCCGGTGCGCCCGGCACCTCAGGCGGGCGCCTTGATAACGTAGTTATTACTAGTAACAGCAAAACATAAATCTAAGTGCCTCAAACAGTCCCGGAAGTAAAATGGATCTTATGTAACTCGGTCATTGTTAGATAACAAAAAACAGAAATTTCAGATGACAAGGTATTACTTTGCATGAAAGAAAAGAATGGCTGATATGATGACATTTAATTCGCATTGACGGCTGTGACATGACTCATGAAAATTTCAGTGAGTAAATTAGATTTTCTAGATGAATAAAGATTTAAAAAAATTAAGAGCTACCGGGCAGATTTGTTCAATCTTCTCTGAAGAGAACTACACGCTTCACTCGTACTAGCCCTCACTTCTTCACTTCATTTTCAAAATAATCTTTAATGTCTTCAATAAGTTCCCTTTTTCACAGTGAATTAATTCGAACTGAGTTTACGGGTAGGGGCATAGCTAATGCGCATACATGGCGATTTTAGATTTGTATTTTTCATAGGAAAATCATGGTCGTTCATCCGAGGGAAAACAAGAGAAGACGAGCAATAGTAAAGTCATGAGAAGTACTTCGACTGCTGCGATGCACTTATCTAGACAAGTGTTGTTTAGATATTTAAATAGCAGTCTTGCCTATTTATAAGTGTTTATTCGGAACTATCTAAATTGGGTAATGTCATGTCATTTAGTTAGAAACAAGAAGGGGAAAAAGTGAAGTTGTGTATGGGTTGCATATCAACAAAGCTACTCACATTGAGGTAAAGTGTCCACCAGAAGAGCCATGAATCTTTCTTATTCATTCGAGCAAGAGACTGCGCATATTAAAAATGTGAAATAAGATGTAAGCGTCTACATAAATAATTGAATGCCAATAATGTAGAGATTTAAGCACCTCTTGATCCAAGCACTCAAACTTCCATACACTCTCGCCTTGTTCATTTATTTCATTCCACCATCTCAAACCAACCAGTATCCGTCCGCTGAGATTCTTTACAACCCAGAAGTCAAGTGCCGCCAAAAAGACAGTAGCCACAAAGATAATAACAAAGCTACTGAAGAATAGAGCTGAGAGAATGTAGAAGGTCAATGCTGCAGCCTGGTGTCAGCACAATATGGCAGATGATCTCAAAATATAGTAAATGCAGAGAAGATAAATAAATCAAAACCCAACCTCGGTACGCATACCTTGAAGAAAACATGAAAGAAACACGTCTTTGGGTTAGAATAATTTTCTACGGTTCCCTGCACAAGAAAATAAATAAATAACCAAATTAGGTTTTTGAAATTTCAAAAACATCCACACATATTGTCCCTCCTGACAAAAAAGGAAAACTAAACTGTCATAATCCAATCCCCACCAATGCATGCCGACTGTACAACCTTGTATTCGCCGAGTGGGCCCCTGGATCCCATGAGATATTTTGACACCATTCTCAGCAAGTTCCAGGACAGGAAGAGAGGCGAGCGAGCGGTGGAGGCGGGAGCTTCCCGCTCGCTCAACCAGCAAAGGGGGCGAGATCTCCAAGAGAGGGGGGGGCGAGCTCCTCTCGCCCCCGCCCCCAGCAGGGGGGCGAGCTCCTCTCGCCCCCGCCCCCAGCAAGGGGGGTGAGATCTCCAAGAGAGGGGGGGCGAGCTCCTCTCGCCCCCGCCCCCAGCAGGGGGGCGAGCTCCTCTCGCCACCCCCCCCCCCCACCCCCACCCAGCAAGGGGGCGAGATCTCCAAGAGAGGGGGGGCGAGCTCCTCTCGCTCCCGCCACCAGCAGGGGGGCGAGCTCCTCTCCCCCCCCCCCCCCCCCGCCCCCAGCAAGAGGGGCGAGATCTCCAAGAGAGGGGGGGCGAGCTCCTCTCGCCCCCGCCCCCAGCAGGGGGGCGAGATCCCCAGAGGAGGAGGGGCGACCAGCCCCTCTCTCGCCCCAGCTCCAGTAAGCAGGATGGTCTGCGTTTAACGCCTCGGAACAGCGGGATTTGGTTGTTCGCAGACCAAATTCAGGGGTATTTTGGTAATCTCGTAGGTCAGATTGTGGTTATTTGCAGACCCAGTTCAAAATCCTATAAATAGGACCAAGGGGGCACCATTTGGAGGGATCTCTCTTTTGGCTATCTCTCTCTCCCCAAATCTCTCTAGTGGGTGAGGAGAGCCTCCAAAGGGTGCCCAAGCTTAGCATTGGCTTGGGAGGGGAAGCGCTCTAAGATCTTCCGGGTGTGTGGTGGGACCTCCTCGCTAAACCATTGGTCTCATTCCTAGTTCCTTAGCCTCTTAGCCTAGAGCTCTCCCTTGGGAGAAGTAAGTGTGAGGTCACCCCCCAACTTGTTGAGGGCCCGAACTCCATAGAGACTAAGTCTTGTTACCAAGTCTTGGTTTCAACACCGACCTCTGTAAAGAATACCTAAATTATATAATATAAATACATGCGCGTGTGTGCACACACACACGCACATATATATATATACAATTCTAAAAAGAAATATGGTGGTCTGCGAATAGCGTGAGATCAAAAATCCTCAAAAAATTAGGACCGTCGGATATATGGCTTCAAAATACAGGAGCCGTCCGATCAAATTACAGATGGACTGCAAATAGCCATTCTTGAAAAATCCCAAAACTCCTCTCATTTCCCTGATACCCTCGGTATTCCTCTACCTAAACCCGCTCAAACCCTCGCGCGCCGCATTGCTCCCTCCCGCATCTGTTCTCCTCTACGCGTAACCCTACCCCGCAGCTGTCGAACTCTTGCCGAAGGAGTTCGCAGGCGTCAGTTGTCGCACTCTTGCCGAAGGGGTTCGCAGGTACGAAGCGAAGCGTCGGCCACCGGAGGCTCACCTTCTCCTTCCTCAAACTCTCTCGCGACTGGTGACTTCAGTACATCCACCGTCGATTCATCTCCTTCCTCCCCTTCTCCTCTCGCACGAAGGCTCCTCCTCTCCTCCACAGACGGCATCTCCTTGGGATTCCGTGACGCAATCTATCACGGTGCTCTCCCCATTGCAGCAGGAAGGCTCCTCTTTTGTGCATCCGCCTCCACGCCGACGAATCCTCGCACTAGGGCATTTCCAGGTAAGGCTCCTTCTCTTCTCTCCTCGCGCTGATTATGGTGTGATTGGCTAGAATTTTTTGGTTCATTGATGGTTTCAGATAAGCTTCCGTATTCGATAAGGATTCTATTGGAATCAGCCATCGGGAACTGTGACGAGTTTCTGCAAAGGTAATGTCTTCTGCCTCCTTGCTTCTGATTATGCAAAGGTATTTTCTCTGCCTACACTAAATTAGTATTAATTTTTTCAATTCAGAATCTGACAAATGGGTCGAATGCTAGCAAGTAGTTTCCCCCTTCAAATATCCCAAATCCTGATAGAGGAATGAAAGTATCTCGTTTACATTAAATTAAAGAAGTAGATGGCAGATTATTCTAATTTCTCATTTATTAAGTGTTTGATATTGTGTGTTTATTATCAACTTTCCCTTGGTTTGCAGGAGAAGGTTGTGAACATTTTATTTCAGAAAAGGCCAAAGAAATTTGGTATTGGTGGGCCTCTCCGACTTCTTCGGTATTTCCATGAATTAAATGTCCGGAACATTTTATTAAATGTTATTCTGTTTACTCATTCAAGTATATAAATTATATGGCATCAACTAATCATCGACTCATGTATATTATTTATTGTGGTTATGTTCCTAAATGTCTTATAATTGTAATGCACTTATGTTCAACCACTTTTACTCACTTCCTTTTAACTGTAATGCACTTATGTTCAATCGCTTTTACCATCCTTTATGCAGCTAATAATAATTTGTCCACAAATTAGGATCTAATGTGCTAAGTGCAAGGTGTTTTATTACATGCAGTGTTGAATCTATTCTTCTGTTTATTTCCTTTGTTCTTTTTTTCCTTTAAACTCATTCAACCATAATGAGGTTTTGCTTGACTTTGTTTGAGGACCATGTTGAATTTGTTAAAAGAATTTGGACTACTGTTTTTTCATTGAAATAGAAATAATTAATTTGATGTTGCGCACAGAGTGGTTCGAGTGGAAACCGCTAAAATGATATTGATTTAATGCCCTAAACCGGGCAAATAAGATACATATATAGGAGATATACACGTGACATATCACGTGTATTAGATAAATGCGGAAAGAAAATAAAGCGAATATTCAACTCTCCCCCTCAAGTTGGGAATATATATTGATCATTCCCAACTTGTCAGTATTGTCCTTGAAGTTGTCGCTGCATAGACCCTTGATGAAGACATCAGTAAGCTGATCAAATGAGTTCACAAACGGAGTGCAAATATTCCCCTTGTCAAGGTGATCCTTGAAGAAGTGTCTGTCGACTTCCACATGTTTGGTTCTGTCATGCTGTACAGGATTGTGTGCAATACTGATAGCCGCCTTGTTGTCACAGTAGATCATAATAGGATTGTTCCCCTGAAGGCCTATATCACGAAGGATAGTCTTCAACCACAGTCCCTCACAAACGCCTTGGGCCATAGCCCTATATTCAGCTTCCGCACTTGAGCGAGCTACCACATTCTGCTTCTTGCTCTTCCATGAGACCAGGTTACCTCCTACAAATGTGCAGTACCCAGTGGTAGACTTTCTGTCGTCTTGACTACCAGCCCAATCAGCATCTGTGAACACTTCAACTTCCAATGACTGACTGTTTTTGAATAGAATCCCACGCCCTGGTGCCTTCTTGAGATAACGCAACACCCTGAAGGCAGCCTGCTGATGACGTATGGAGGGTGAGTGCATATACCTGCTTAGGACTCCCACAGCATATGTGATGTCAGGACGAGTATGGGACAAGTATATAAGCCGCCCAACCAGACGTTGGTATTTTGAGGCATCCACTTTCTCCCAACTAATATCTGCATCAATTCTGTGATTAGCCTCAATAGGGGTGTCCACGGGGGCACAACCAAGCATCTCTCCTCAAGAAGATCAAGAGTATACTTCCTTTGGGAAATGAAGATCCCTCGTTGAGACCTCGCAACTTCAATTCCCAAGAAGTATTTCAGCTTTCCCAAGTCCTTGACTTCAAATTATTTGCCTAGCTGTTTTTTCAAATGATTGATCTCCTCCAAGTAGTCTCCGGTGATGATGATGTCATCCACATACACAATAAGAATAGAAACCTGAGCACCTTTCCTCTTGATAAAGAGAGTATGATCAGCTTGACTTTGAGTGTATCCAAGTTGAAGCATGGTCTTGTAAAAAACGTCTGAACCATGCTCTCGGAGACTGCTTCAGGCCGTACAGGGATTTAAGAAGGTGGCAGACCTTCCCTTTGGACCCTTTGATCACAGAGACCGGGGGGAGATCCATGTAAACTTCCTCTTCCAGATCACCATTCAAGAACGCATTCTTGATATCAAGTTGCAGTAGCTCCCATTTACGATTCGCAGCACAGGAGAAAAGCACACGAATTGAGTTCATCTTTGCAACAGGAGCAAATGTCTCCTGGTAGTCAATGCCCTGAGCTTGGGTATATCCATGAGCCACCAGACGAGCCTTGTACCGCTCCACCACTCCATCTTGATTTTGTTTAACTGTGAAGACCCAGCGGGATCCAACCGTTCGCTTCCCAGGGGGAAGACTAGCAAGCTGCCATGTCTTATTTTTATCCAAGGCACACAGTTCCTCCTCCATTGCCTTTTTTCACTCAGGTGTTTGAACAACCTCCTGCCAAGTCTTAGGGATCACAATAGATGAGAGAGAAGAGATAAAGGCTTTATGGGGCTGAGAGAGGTGATCATAGCAAATGTAGTTGGCAATTGGGTGTTTGGTGCCACCCTTTTTACCTATAAGACGGGCAAGAGGAACATGGAGGTCTTCATCAGAATCTGGTGCGGAGACAGTCACTGGCACTGGCGGAACATCCTCAGTCTGCACTTGCTCAACAGTCGTAGGACGACGGGAGTAAGTGTATAGTATAGGTGGAGCGGAGGTGGAAGGAACAAGAGCAGTGGAAGGAATAGGAGAAGTGGAAGGAGTGGGAGAAGTGGCAATGGCGGGAAGAGGATAATGGACAATAGGAAGAGGAGAATCGATGGTCTCGTCACCATTACCGGTCGTCTCCTCCTGACGAGGACCAAAGTACGACTCCCCCTCACGAAATGTAACATCCACAGTGCAATAGTAGCGACGAGTCGGAGGGTGATAACATCGATACCCTTTGGTGGTAGGAGAGTAACTAACAAAAACACACCGCAGGGAACGCGCATCGAGTTTATCACGCTGCGGGGTATGGACGTGGACAAAGCACACGGAGCCGAAGATTCGAGGGGCAAGATGAGAAGTGTGGACAATGTGGTTTTTGGCAAGACATGAGAGGGGCGTATCAAAAGAGAGCACGAGACGGAAGACGGTTGATGAGATGAGCAGCAGTGAGGACTGCATCACCCCAGTAGGATTTAGGAAGGTTCATAGCAAGGAGTAAACACCGGGCCACCTCCAGCAGGTGCCTATTCTTCCGTTCAGCCACCCCATTTTGAGTGGAAGTGTGGACGCACGTGGTTTGATGTATAATGCCATGGTCGGCAAGATAGGCCCCAAAAACACCCCGGTCGTCATATTCCCCATCATTATCACTACGAAACACACGTATTTTACCGCCAAATTGCTGGGTCACCAGCTTATGAAAAGTTTGAAAACAAGAAAGCACATCACTTTTTCTTTTAAGCAAATAAAGACACGTAGTGCGGGAGTGACAATCAATAAACGTAACAAACCATTTATAGCCAGATAAAGATAACACCGGGGTCGGGCCCCAAACATCAGAGTGAATAACAGCAAAAGGACATAAACTAGGAACAGATAAATAACTCGTACTCCGACGGACATGTTTAGACTGTTCACACGCATCACAAGAGAATGACTGAATTAACTGATGAAAAACAGGAAACAGCTTAGTAAGATATAAAGGAGAAGGGTGGCCAAGGCGTTGATGCCAGCGTCGGATGTCATGAAGAGTCGGAGATCTGGTGGAAGAGAGAGCACGGGATGAAGACTGGTTCAGCAAGTACAGTCTGCCAACATTCCTACCACTGCCAAGCGTCCGCCTCGTACCCAGATCCTGAAACACACAAACATCAGGAAAGAATATCACGGAACAGTTTAAAGAGTTATTCAAATGACTAATATAAAGTAAATTACGGGGAAAAGAGGGAACATGCAAAACAGAGGACAGTGATAGGTCAGGAGAACAAGGGGCGGTCCCTTTTCCAGCGATGGCGGAGAGAGAGTCATTAGCAGCAATAACCTTATCACGACCAGAAAGAGGGGTATAGGAGGTAAAACCTGAGGCAGAACCAGTCATGTGGTCGGTTGCACCTGAGTCGATAATCCACTCGGAAGGAGGGGAAGACACGGCATTAGCACTGGACAGGCCTGGAGTGGCAACAGCAGCA
Source organism: Dactylorhiza incarnata (assembly GCA_033032865.1). Classification (NCBI taxonomy): domain Eukaryota; kingdom Viridiplantae; phylum Streptophyta; class Magnoliopsida; order Asparagales; family Orchidaceae; genus Dactylorhiza; species Dactylorhiza incarnata. Next base: position 9,017,331 of record JAWHQI010000082.1, on the reverse strand, counting down.
TGAGAAGTAGCAGGAGCAGAGTCTGTGTGGGAGCGCAACATGCGCCGGAAGGCCTCCAATTCGCAGGCAGACAGGCCTCCAGAGGTGTCCTCCAGAACCTCAGTAGAGTGTGCAGAAGAGTGAGAGCGATCTCCAGAGTGACGACCACCACTACCACGGTACCCAGCTCTACCACGGGTACTAGAACCCCGATCACCAGGAGCAAGGTGCGGATGCAGGCGGAAACAAGAGTTCTTGGTATGGCCAGTCTTCCCACAATGACTACAAACAGGAGGGGGTCCACGCGACATCCCAGCCAGCGCAGAGTGATCAGTAGCGGGGCCTAGAGTGCGACGACGATTCTCATCACTGAGGAGCATGCTGAAGGCCTCCCGAAGAGAGGGAAGCGGCTCACGATGGAGGACATGTAGGCGAACAGCGTCAAACTCCATGTTGAGCCCCATAAGAAACACGTGAACCCGGAATCGATCGTTAGCTTTCTGAATGGCCACCGCATCAACCGTACAAGCAGCAGTGAAGGTATTGAAGAAATCTAGCTCTTGATAAAGGCGCTCAAACTCAGAATAGTAGGCGGCAATGGTCATAGTCCCCTGCTTCAATTCCAGAACACGGCGAGTGAGCTCGTACACTTGCATCGAACTGCCCGCCTGAGAGTAAGTATCACGGGCCCGTGTCCAAATATCATAGGCGGAGTCCAACAGCATATAACTACGATACACCTGAGGAGACATCGAATGAAGTAACAACGAGACGACCAACGAATTGTCCGCATCCCATTTGCGCCATGAGGGATCGGTGCGTGGTGGTTCAGCAGTGGCACCATCAATAAGTCCATATAACTGGTGGTTGCGAATAGCATGCTGGGCCGCCCTTGACCATTCCAGATAATTTGTGCCATCCAAGGCAACAGTAGTAATCTTCAACGAGCCAGACTGGCCATGACTCCGAGGAGGATCACCCGAGGAACCGTGCAAAGCACCGGATCGGGGAACGGAGGAACCGGGAAGAGCACCGGATTGAGAAGAGGGGGAGATATCGGATGGATCATCCATTGTAGAGAACGAAGATATCAAAAGAAGTTGAAAAACATCCTACAGGTGCCCCTTAGATCTGTAAGCGGAAGAGAACACCGGAGGATGTGAGGGTGGTGTCTCCGGCAGTCCCCATGAAGGACAAAACGGCAGGCTGGAACAGGGGACCGGGCGCTGGCGGCGAGCTAGGCCAAAAAAAGAGCCAGCCGCCCGATCGGGTGCGACAGTACGGGAGCGAGCGACGCTCCCCGCGAGCGACGAAGTCGGGCGCGGACGATGCGGGATCGACGAAGTCGGGCGCGGACGAGTCGACGGAGGAAGGACGAGAAGACGCGAGGGCGGCGGGATCTGGAGTGGCGAGACGCGAGCGGCAGGAGCGTCGATAGCTCTGATACCAAGTGGAAACCGCTAAAATGATATTGATTCGATGCCTTAAACCGGGCAAATAAGATACAAATATAGGAGATATACACGTGACATATCACATGTATTAGATAAATGCGGAAAGAAAATAAAGTGAATATTCAACTGTTCTTTCCTTTAATTTTGTATACACTAAACTAGAATCTTGATTGGTTCTTTTTGAATCTGTATGCAGGTCGTTTGAAGCTGCGCACAGAGTGGTCTCCTATTAGCAAAGAGGCATACATTGACATCTTATCCACAAGGTATTCAGTTTTGTGAGAATTTTATTTAAATCTTTCGGCTTGATTTAGGATTATATGAGTTGTTATATCTTTTTTGTAGGTTGATTTATTTTAATTAAAATGTAATCTACATTTATAGAATATTTCATCTAGAACCACAATTTTGAATTGAATTAATGCTTACAATGTATCTTCATATACCTACATTTAATGTATCTTCAACTATACTTTTATACTTCTATACAACTGTGAAAGCCTCATTTATTGACCATAGTATTCATTATTTAATCAACCAGTTAATGGCGCCCCCCCCCCCCCCCTCATGACAAATGTCGCCCCCTACGACAAATGTCGCCCCCCACCCCACGACAAATGTCGCCCCCCACGACAAATGTCCCCACGACAAATGTCGCCCCCCACGACAAATGTCGCCCCCCACGACAAATGTCGCCCCCACGACAAATGTCGCCCCCACGACAAATGTCGCTCCCACGACAAATGTCGCCCCCACGACAAATGTCGCCTTGGATAGGGCCGGAGGCCCGTGCCTGTCACTCGTGTGTGTGTGTATATATATATAGAGAGAGAGAGAGAAATAATTACCCAAACCTCCCATGTAAGTTAGCATAATTACTAAGAGCACCCCTCTTACTTTCGAAATTACAAAAACCTTCCCTTAAGTTTTCATTTCATTACAAAAACCTCCCCGAACATTTCATTTCCTAACATCCATGAACAAAAATACCCCTTGGAAACTGTACACCGAGGGGGTTATTTTTGTGCATGGATGTTATGAAATGAAAACTTCAGGGGAGGTTTTTGTAATGAAATAAAAACTTTATGGGAAATTTTTGTAATTTCGAAAATAAGAGGGTTGTTGTCAGTAATTTAGCAAAGTTAGAGGGGAGGTCCCGGTAAATGGCCCTACATATATATATATATATATATATATGTGTGTGTGTGTGTGTGTGTGTGTGTTATCTCTGAAGTTTATGTGTTGCATGTGCCCCTGACATTAACATTGAGGGGTCATTGCACCTATGAAACCTTGTGCTAGAGAAATTTTAGTCCATGGACTAAAACCTGCGGCTGAGATCAAGGACTGGTTGGTAATCTACTACTCTATTATGGCTTTCATTTCAATAGCAAGGACTAGTATAATCTCCCTCGGCTACTATTTCGAGTCATTCAAGTCCGATATATTTTCTGCCTTCATCTTCCCCTTCTTCCTGAGAGATATCGGTGACTAGCCTTTTTCTTCTTAAATTTGTGGCCATTTCATGCTCCATATCTCCCATCTCCGGTGGAAGTTTTCTTGCTTCTGGCTCTTGGACACATGGTAGAATGTTCGGTTTGAGTTTTAGACTGTTGCCTTAAAATAATGTGAGTTCTTTGAACTCCTCTTCAGAGCCTAGATCGCATGTATTCTGTGAAATCTGCTTGCGATTTCCCGGTAACCCTGGTGACCCTTGTAACGCAGCGTCTTTCCTATTTTATGACATGGAATAGATGTTGAAAGCTTTGTATAGGACTATGGCTATTCTATAGCAGGTTGTGGGACGGCCAGGAGGTCAAAATCCGGAGTTTTCCAATCTAAACGGTCGTGTACAGGACTCTTCGGCGTATGTCGAATTAAAATTTGGAGCACAGCTTGAGAATTCGAAGCACAAACTATTTGACGTACGTCGATTACTATTTGACTTGCGTTGATTTCTAGAAATCAGAGCATAGACTACTTGACATACGTCGATTACTATTCGACTTACGTCGATTACTATTCGACTTACGTCGATTACTATTTGACTTACGTCGATTACTATTTGACTTACGTCGATTACTATTTGACTTACGTTGATTTCAAGAAATCAGAGCATAGACTATTTGACATACATCGATTACTATTCTACTTACGTTGATTACGTTGAATACAAAACAACATACATAATGATATAATGCGGAAATAAATAACGAAAATACGAGAATACTAAAGCATATCGCCGGATGCAACCTAGGTTGCATCAAGTATGTAGTCGACCCCTTACATTTTAGAGACTGTCCCGATCACTCACTATAGTAGAGGGCATTCCATATAATTTATAAATGGAATCCGGAATAGTTAACCCACAGATGTTGTATATGGGTGGTGTAAACCAATCAAGTGGCATACCTGCTAAGTCCGTGAACCATTACCAAGATCACTTTCTTTATTGTGATGTGAGCGAGAATTTGACGAGCAATACCAAACGATAATCGTCCTAGGGTTTGCAAGCGCTCATATAGTGCTACCATTCGAACGATGAGTAAACTCAACTTTAACATTCCACAAGCTTTCAGTTGCATTAACAAAGGTCAAGAGATTTCTTTATAATGTTAAGGACAACTATGCAGGTAAGACATTAACGCAGGCTCTGAATCATTAAGATCATTCAAATATTAAGCATAAAAACAAACCGGTAATTTTGAGAAGTGGAATAAGTTTAGGATCGTACCATCGGCCCTTTGACTGAGTCGAGTGGTGACAGGGCAGGATTCAAATTTCTGGAAGCAGAATGAAATGGAACCAATAGTTGGGCCTTCTTCAACGCCTCTCAAACGCATTGTGCTCCGCCAAAAATCGTCGAAGGCCAGGAGAGACGTAGGAATGGACGGGATGGAGATCTGAAGGCCGTCCGAAGAGGAGGGATGGTCAGATTGACAGCGAGGGAGCGACTGGAGGTGGATCGACTGTCTGGAAGGAGGGGTCTGAACACAGGAGCGGTTGGTACCGGATTGGTCGAGGTTGGAGGACTCGCCATAGACAGGGCTCGCCGGTGGGGCTTCGTCGGAGGTCGGGAGAGGCCAAAGCGGCGGAAGCGAGGCTCGATTGCTCGCAGATGGGGAGGACTAGGGCCAGCACTACCTTCCGAAGACAGAGAAAGGTCTCCTCTTCGAAAGGTTCTGTCCACGTTGCCTCCATCGGGTGTGGGCCGACTGCTTTTAAAGTGACTGGGCTTTTAATTAAAGAAAATTAAGGTTCTGTTTGGGAAATTTGCGGTCCGGCGGCGGTTTAAAAAATATATTCCTTTAAACATAATTATTATATATTAAATTATATTTTACTAAATATAATTAAGTTTTATTATATTATTTTGTTCAAATATTAAATTATATATTATTAAATTAAATTTTACTTATACATTATAAACTATATGTACTATTAATCTTCTTCACCCATGCACACACCTCCTCCCAGACGCCTCATCCTCTCTGACTCCACCTCCACTTCAACTCCCTCCTCCTCCGCCCACGCCTCCTCCCCGATGAGTTCTCTTTCACCTCCATCCTCAAATGTTGCGCCGCGCTTGTCACCCCTCTTCCGGCGATAGCAGCGGAGGAACCCATCAATGTATGCCTGCTCCAATAGCCAAAAAAGGATGGGGAACAATCCAACGAGAGAGGAGCGAAAATGAGGAACGGACGTTGAGAACGGGACGCGCTGGAGCTCGGACCACCAGCTTCAAAACGGCGATTTTCTACCCATTTCAACTGGCCGTTTAAAACGGGATGTAGCCAAACACTCCTGTCAGTTTACTGTACATGTCTGGTCTGAACGAAATGGAGATGAAACGGGTTCCCAAACATAGCATAAATCAGGAGGTTTTCCAAATTGAAACGGACGGGTGATGGTACGAGACAGTAATAAAGGCTTATTATAAGTTTGAAAGTTAAATTAAATATGAAACGACTGGGAGAGGACTTGAAAGTGATTTCAAGAGACCCCTTCACCTTGGCAATTATAACTTCCAAACTTATATCTTCGATAATTTCAGAAAATAACTTACGCAAAAGATATTTTAATGAAAATAATATACACACACACTAGCAAAACGAGCACAGTTCCTCGGGCACAATATCTAACCGGTAGTGTGTTATGAGCCGGGCCATGGGTGACAAGCCTAGTTATTGTTATCTTTAGTGTCTTTTATTATTATTAGTTGTGCTTAGTTGTTAAATAGTTAGGGTTTTCATTTAAAATAGTCGTGTAGCCTATTTAAAGGCAAGTGGGGTTTGTATGAAGGTATGAAAGAAGTATTCTATTTCCTTTTGTCTTGAGTATGAGATTTTGGTAACTCTCTCCTCCCGAGCAAGCCTCGCCTAGGCAGCCGCGGTTCCGGCTCCACCGCATACCACTACCCCCACCCCACCCCCCCACCCACCCACCCAACCCCCCGCCTCCGACCACCACTCCGACGAGCACACAACAACTTGGCATCAGAGGTAGGTTTCGATCTGCCCTAATTAATACCTAACATAAAATGAAGGACCATTTTATTCAAGATCTTATTGGTCGGTCACGCCAACAAGCCAAACGACGTGCGCGAAACAAAATAGACAAACATGTGTGAAGGCGTGCACTACATAAAGAAAATAACATGAATAAAAATAAAGAAGCAACTCAAGTTGCATCACTTCTTGACCTCTAGACTTTGGCAATCCCTCTATAAAGTTCAAGGAAATGTCCTACCATATTTTATCAGGTATTCTCAATGGCTGAAGTAGCTCAATACTTCACAATTACTTTTGGTATATTGGCAAACTGTGAAAGCCCTAATATAGTCATGTACATAAGTCTTTAACCCCTTCCAATAAACATATTGCTTTAAGCTTTGGAGTGTAACCTTCATTCCTGAGTTCCCTCCTATTGAATTGTCATGGAAGATCCTTAACTACTTCCTCACTTATTCATCCTGACCCACTGCTAACTTTCCTTTAAGGATGTGTATCCCACTTATATTATGGCTTAATTAGTGGGTACTTTCCTCTGCCTGAATTAACTTATGAATGGCTGAGTCAGAGATAAAATTAGCTTTTATTTGCTGGAGTAAATCAGAATTGACAGTGATCAAAGTAGTTAATTTGGTATCTGTGTACTCTTGATTTCTTGGCAAAGTGTCCGCTACTATATTTTCTTCTCTTCTTATACACAATGGAATAGTCATATCCCATTAACTTTGAAATATACTTTTTGTTGTGAATAGAGATTTTATGTTCGATATAGAATTTTATAATCTCGCTCAATGGTGAGCTGCCTACCAATTAAGTTCTCTCCATTTTTGAACAGACATGACTATAGTTAGGAGCTCTCTCATACAACTAAACATTTGCATTTTTCACTCTAAAAGATTTGCTAAAAAAATCTATGGGTTGCCCTTGTTGAATCAACATTGCACCCATACCATGTCTTAATGCATCAATCTCTAACATTAATTCTTCATTGAAATTCAGTAACACCGAGATAGAAACACTGGTCATCTGCTTTTTTAAGTTCCTCGAAAGATGTTATAAACTTGTCTGCACATGTAAACTAATCCAGCTTTAAGATACCAGTGAAAGATTAAGATATCATTCTATACACTTAAAAAACTTCTTATGGTATCCTCTTAAACCCGGGAAGCCCCTAGGCTTTTTGAGAGATTAAGGACGAGGTCGGTTCATCATATCATCTACCTTCTCATGATCAGTTGACTCCCTGAGTTGATATAATGTACCCCAAAAATTCTAAATGCTCTTTCCAAGAGTTGTGCTTGCTTAACTTGACATACAAAAACCAATATATCATCAAAGAGTGTGAGGATGTATTTCATGACATGTGCTTTAAAAATATGGTTCATCAAACTCTGAGTGTGTTGGTTAGCCTGAATGGCATAGCCATGAATTTGTATTGGCCTTGGTGTGACTGACTATAGCCTTGTCAATGTCCTCTCTCATCCATGTGTGATGATACCCCGGGCATAAATCAAGTTTTGATAAATATTTGATGCTATATAATTCATCTAATAATTTATATAGGATAGGAATTAGAAACTTTTGCTTAATTGCAGCTTTATAGGAAGCTCGGTAGTCAATGTAGAGCTTGCATGACCCATATTTTTTCACTAAAACAATTGGATAAGAATAAGGACTTCTGGTGGCTCAAATTACCCTTAATACTATCATTTCCTCAATTAACTTCTCGGTCTCTTTTTTTGTAACGTCAAATATCTATAGGGTCGAACACTGAAAGATGGAGTGCCCCCCTGTAATACGATTTTTGGTTCACGTCCCCTTATTGGAGGTATTCACACGAGTAGAAAAAACATTGCAAATTTGTTTATTAAATTTTGTAAGCTTGGTAATGTAATTTGGTCACCTATATGTATGTTGTTCCTCTTGTGGAGTTACAGTCCATAAAAAATTGTTCTGTTTTGTAGCTTGGGTGACCAATTAGCATTATAGAGAGTTGAGCTATTTTTTGAACAAAATTTTTCATTTCCCTCTTTGTAACTAACTCGTCAGTAACATTAATACTTCCTCTTAGGGAAAGCTTCTTTCCTTGAGCGTGGAATTTCATCTTTAAATTATTGAAATCTCATGTGATTGTTCCAATTGTTACTAACCATTGTATTCCCAAACCGTCACAACCCCTCAAAGGAAGGAGAAACATATCTGCAGTAAATTATATTCCTTGCATCTTCCGTGTAAATTTATGACAAATAGATTTATTGTATACCTTGTAAACATCTGTCCCAGTTACAACAAACTGGGGAATGATTTCCAATTGACAGCCCAATACTTTGGCTATCCGTTCATCCAAGAAGTTATCTGTGCTCCAACTATCAATTAAAATGTGAACTGGTCTCTCCTTATAAGAAGTTTAGATCCTCATTGTGTACTGATTGTGCCCAGACGTAGCATTCATGGAAATATTTCCAATTACAAAAACTACTTTTTTAGGTACACTTTCTCTTTGTGGTATTCCACCTCTTGCTTGTTTTGGTGTGGAACAATGAGTCCTTCCTCAACTAATGTAATATGTTCTTCGCAAAGCTCCAATGGTTTTACATCTTTGCCAACTTTGTCAGTGTCACCACCTACATCTCTGAGGCACATCTGTGTCTAGAAACATACCTACTATCAAGCCTAAAAACACAATCATTTAGCCTTATTTTCATTGATTTTTTTATTTATTGGTAATCATAGACTACACCCCACAAATGTAGATCCAGAAGGTTGTGCTCTGTTGGGTGAATTAAAATATCTCTTAGAGGTGTGGCTATAGTTGGACACTTATTGAATATTACTCGATGTGTGCGATGAAAATCCTGATAAGCTATGTGTTTTCCTATGAGAAAATTATAGTGTCATCACATGGATTTTAGCAAGGGTGAAAGCTTGTTCCAATATTGTCGGCATGAACATTCTAAGTCACGTCAGAAAAAAAAACTGATAACATATTCCTTCGGTACATGAACCCGGTGCAAGAGTTCATCGAACTCATTTAGATGGGATCGTACTAATCTTTGTTGTCATATTTTGTAAGCTCACTCGTCAAATATGATACAATTGATTTATTATTGCAAATCGAAAGAGATGGAATGGAATACAATCAACTACAAAAACAAACTCTATTAATGATCTCGGAATGATCCCGAACAGAGAGTAGGGAAGAGTGTTCCTCTCACTCACTACTATTGATGCTAATTTCAATTCTTCAATATCACCACTTAAGCACTTATTGGTTGTTTTAACAGTGCAGTTCCCACCTTGCTTTGACCCTATAAGGAATGCATCACTTACGCCTCTTTGAAAAACATAATTCCTTTTGGTTAAACAGATAAATAAATAAAAATTATTAAGAGTGCAAGCTAGAATAAGGTTTTTACGAATTTCTCGTGATTTTTTTAATTATTTGCGTGTCCAGATGATCAGATCTAATGAAATGAACTTCAATGGAAAATTAGATCCACGGCTCAAACAGAAGAGTTCTCCAAGAATACCATCTTTCTCGTCATAATCAAGCACATCCATTAAATCATCAGCAAAAAACCAATAGACCCTACGTGATAAACTAGCAAACACAAAGAACACAGTATCGGCCATGTAAACCCTAGGGAGCAACAAATCCTACAAGTGTAAGAAATTAGATACCTGAACTCGATCCATAGGGAGTGATTTGCCACGCAGTCAAACTTAATCCACGCCTTCTGATCGGACGATGGGGAGCAACGGATCTGCGGATGGCCGGCAGAAATGAACTGTTCCCTGATCGAAAGAGTCGAGCCAGGAGGATGGGTCCCTGGAGAGAAAGTCGTCGTCGACAGGAACCCGCGAACGGCTCCAGAACTGGGATCGAAGCAGTCGACGGCGTCAACGACAGAGAACGTCAGCAGGGTACTCGCCGGAGTCCAGGGCGTCGAGGGTGGAGGCGTCGGATTCTGGCCGGAGCATCGGCAGCAGCTACGAATGAAACGGGCGTGCGATTAGGGTCGGTCTCCGGCTTTATAATAAGAATACCTGGGGGTTTTCAATGCATCTTAGGGTGTGTTCGTTTGGCAAGAATTGACACAACGGAATTGGAATTGGGTTTTCCAATTCCAAATTCCGTTGTTCGTTTGGCCATAATTGTTGTTGACATTGGTTTTCAGCCAAAATCTATGGGTTTTAAGATTGGGGAAAACAGCCTATCGCCAAAATCGAGCCTTTTTCCTCGGTTTTGTGGAGCCCTCGACAGAACGAACCTGCAAGAGCGTCGTTCCTTCCTTCTCCGTCGAAACTGCCGATCCTCCTCCTCACCGACGACTTCATCCCCCTTCTTCTCTTCGGCGAAGGTTCAGTGGTGCTCCATACGCCTTCTCCTCTCCGGCGAAGCCCTAGCATTGCATAAGGCGACCTAATCGGCCTAGCACTGCAGTTCGCCGATCCTTCTTCCTTCTCTCCAGCGACGACATAGAGGATCTTCTTCCTCCAACGTCTTCCTTCTCTCCGGCGACGACAGCGAGGGCTTCTTCCTCCCTCTTGGCCGACCTTCAATTTAGGTATAAAAAAACTTTTGCCCTCATTTTCAAGATCCGATTTTACCTGGCATTGCATATATGTTTGTATGGTTTTTCCTGGCATTGCATACGATTTGTAGGTGTTTGTATGTTATGTGGTTGTGTGTTGTATGTGTTTGGGAAGCATGTGTGTATTTGGTGTGTTGTATGTGTTTGTATGGTTGTGTGTGCTGTATGTGTTATGTGGTTGTGTAGTGTAGTTGTGTGTGTTGTTTGTATGTTTTACGGTTGTGTGTTGTGTGTGTTGTTTAGTGTATGGTTGTGTGTTTGAATGTGTTTGTGTGTTGTTAAGTGTATGGTATGTGGTTGTGTTGTGTGGTTTTGTGTGTTTGTGTGTTGTATGTTTGTATGCTTGATTGTGTTGTGTGTGTTGTGTGTGTGTATGGTTGTGTGTATTTGGTGTGTTGTATGTGTTTGTATGGTTGTGTGTATTTGGTGTGTTGCATGTGTTTGTATGGTTGTGTGTATTTGGTGTGTTGTATGTGTTTTAATTATGTTTATGTTATGCTATAATTTCTTGATTTTGTCATATATATGTTATAACAATTCTGGTGCAAAATAATTTAATTTTTTATTTTCAAATATCAATTCCTGTCTCTGAATTTCATCCTGCAACCGAACAGCAATATTGAAATATTCAATTCCTGTGACTGAAAACCTTCCTGCAAACGAACACAGACATTGGTTTTGACCCAATTCCAAAACCTCTGCGTCGTAGGTTTTCGGCCAAAACCAATTCCTGTGAATCAAAACCTACCAAACGAACGCACCCTTATATTCATTTATTTTCAACTTAGCATGAATCGTGTTATTCTCACAATACATTTTTAAAATGATATACTTGTTAGAGAAATTGATGTAAAAGCCCATTTATGAGACCCATTTATGTAGTTCCCCTCTTATTCTTATTTAGTCTCACATCTTGAGATTGGAGTGACTAGCCTCATTCTCCTCCTATATATTTGTATTCATACTTGTAATTATAGATTCAATGAATATATACAAGGTTTACACCCTTTCTCTACATGGTATCAGAGCACAGGTCCTTTTTTTTAGACCACCCCCAATCCTGTTTGCGCCCCTCTGAGCGGTCTTCTGTTTTGAGACCGCCCCGCCCCCTATGAGTGTGGGCTTCCTCTTCCTGAGCGATCTCCCGCTTTGAGACCGCCCTCCCCCCCCCCCCCCCCCCCCCCCCCCCCACACACACCCTTTCCTTCTTCCTCTTCCTGAGCGGTGCTCCTCTGCCTGATGGGTCCCACCACTGTGACCTCCCACTGCCGATCTCAGGCTACTGCGATCTCCCGCTGCGACCTCCCTCTGTCGATCTCTCAGTCGTGCCCTCCCGCTGCGACCTCCCTCTGCCGATCTCCCGCTGCGACCTCTGCACCCCTCCTCTGCTCTTCCCGGCGGTCGTCCCTCTTACAATCGATCGGGCGGCCTCTTCCAATCGATCGTGCGACCTCCCTCTGCCAAGTCGCAGACTGTCGCGCCCTCCCTCTGCCAAGTCGCAGACCGCCCGCACTTTCTCTCTTCCTCGCAGCTCCCTCCCTCTGCCAAGTTGCAGACCTCGGTTCTTCTAGTCGCAGCTGCTGCAGTCTTATTCGGCGAGCTCGCAACCCGTCTGTTTCTGTTCGCTGCTGGTTCCTCTACCTCAGTCTGCCCGACCTCTGGCTTTAGTTCGCTCGGACTCGTCTACTCAATGGTGGAGTCCAAAAATTCTTATACTACCAATACCCCCCCCCCCCCGCCACAGTGGCAGCTCCTGCTCCTGATGTTCGCGATGAACTTCGGATTACAACTATCTCCCTCTCCGGGAAGTCCAACTTTGTGGAATGGGTTCACTCTGTTCGTCGGGTCTTACAGACGAAAGGGTTTGTTCATCACGTAACCCAGGTTGTTCCACTTAACCCGTCCAATGAATGGCTTCGGGATGATGGTCGAGTGTAAACCTGGCTCCTCAACTCCATGGACAAGGAGCCTTATCGGATATCTATGTATCATGAAACCGCCAAGGTCATCTGGGATGAACTTCATGCTTTCTACTCTGGCCAGAACAGTCTCCAACATCTCTTTGATATCATCTCGGAACTTCAAACCCTTCGGCCTGGCGCACCAGACCTAATGATCTCCCATGTTGCTCAGGTGAAAACTCTGCATGAGGCTTGGATTCAGCATCAGCCTCTGACTGTCGATCTTTCTACTCAGAAAGCCTAGAAAGAAGATGTAACAATCTCCATGTTGTTATCCCACGTTCCACCACACTTGCATAGTGTTCGGGCTCAGATCCTCTCGTCTCCTACCACACCATCCCTATCTGATGTTTGCTCTATGCTGATCAAGGTTACACCACCATCCGAGGCTTCAACAAATTTTTCTCTAGTTCTTCTTCAGTAACCTCTCCTGCCAACTCCTCCTCCTAGTCGCAGCCCTTCCACCAGGGGAGGACGCCACCCGTCTCGGGGACGAGGACGTGGTGGCCGCTCTTCTTTGAAGTGTACTTACTGCTCTCGTGAGGGTCATTTAGAAGCTACATGCTACCGCAAGCATGGCCTACCTCCGCATCTGGCCGCCTCCGCTACTCCAGCTCCTTCTGATACCCCTGACACTTCCAACCTTGGTGCTCCTATTCGCCAGGAATATGAAGACCTTCGCACTCAGTTCCAGCAGCTCCAAGGCAGTATTAATAGGCCATCTGGCTCGGTTGCCTCTTTCTCTACTCAAGGTATATCTTGTCTTTCTAACAGCTCTCACTAGATCGTTGACTCTGGAGCAACTCATCATATAACATCTCAGAAACCGTCTCGGTATTCGACAACCTCTCACCCTCCATCTATTATTGTTTCTAATGGCGACACTACCCCGGTCTCTGGTGCTGTTGATCTCCGCCTCACTCCTACCTTGCTACTCTCCTCAGTTCGTCGCGTTCCGGGCTCCCCGTTTAACTTGCTTTCTGTTAGCCAGTTAACACGGGATCTTGACTGTTGCATAACTTTTTCTCCTTCCTCTTTTGTTTTGCAGGATCGTCGTACACGGAGTACCATTGGTAGCGGTCGGCTGACAAATAGGCTATATCTCTTGGATATCCCACCTATCAATCTTTCTTCCCTCTCCACTTCTGACTGGCATCATCGCCTTGGGCATGCTCCCCTTCCGGTTCTCAAGAAAGCTCTTCCTGGTGTTCTACTCCAAGAGTTCACTTGTGAATCGTGTATCTACGGCAAGCAACATCGTGTTTCTTTCTCTCCTTCTTGTACCCGGAGTGATACTCCGTTATATTTAGTTCATTCTGATGTATGGGGTCCATATAGGATCCCCAGTGTATTTGGACATCGTTACTTTATCACTTTTATTAATGACTACTCGTGTGTTACCTGGCTTTATTTTCTTCATGATCGCATTGAGATTACTTCTGTGTTTCGTGCATTTATATCTGAAACACGTACGCAGTTCTCGACGCCTCTTTGCATAATGCCCACGAGTACACAAGTCGGTCCTTCTCCGCTCTGTGCTCCGAGCTTGGTATCATTCACCAAACCTCCTGTGCCTACACACCTCAACAAAATGGCGTGGCCGAACGGAAAAATTGTCATCTTCTCGATAATGCTCGGTCCCTCATGTTCCAAATGCAGGTCCCAACAGAATTTTGGCACTTTGCTATTGCAACTGCTTGTCACCTCATCAATCGCATGCCCTCATTCGTTCTCAGTTTTGCCACTCCACTAAGTCTTCTTCTTCCATCCACTACTCCTCTCCCCCTCACACCCCGAGTTTTTGGGTGTGTATGTTATGTCCACAACCTCGGTCCGCCAGCGGACAAACTTGCTGCTCGTGCTACCAGACAGATTTTGTTGGCTACTCTCGAACTCAGAAGAGCTATCTATGCTACTCTCCTACAACAGGAAAAGTGACTGTCTCGGCCGATGTCACCTTTTGTGAAGATAAACCATTCCACTTATCCTCTCCCCAATCCATACCTTCTACTATTACTCATCCTATCGTTCCAGTCACGCCTTCTTCTCCATCGTCACCTCCATCCCTGCCTTTGATCCATCCGCCCATTCGCTACATCTATTCTCGCCGTAAATCCAAGGATAGTTCCTTACTGGAGCCGTCTGCTACAGATGATACACCGCCCGCGGTCGATCCAACATCTTCTTATACGTCTCATCTTATGGCTAGCTATGTGTCTCTACACCGGCTTTCTCCAGCACTCCACCAGTTTGCTACTTCTCTTCCCTCCATCTCTATTCCTAACTCTGTGCAGGAGGTGCTTCAGCATCCGGGGTGGCGGGCAGCTATGGAAGAGAAGATGAATGCCCTCTGGGCTAATCAAACCTGGGAACTGGTTCCCCTTCCTCCAGGTCAACATTGTGTTAGTTGCAAATTGGTCTTTGCGGTCAAACAAAATGTGGATGGGACTGTTGATCGCTTAAAAGCCCGTCTCATGGCCAGGGGCTTCACACAGCAACAAGGCTTGAATTATGAGGAAACTTTTTCTCCAGTAGCCAAACTCAACACTGTTCGTGTTCTTATTGTTGGGTTTTCCTTAAGGGTATACACACCAGATGTGTGCAACGAAATGTATCAAGAACAACCCAAAGAGACATGTGGATCGTGCTAAAACCATGAATCTAGAAATTGAGGCAACAATAAAATTACCTTCTAGGGATTAAGTCGATACACAATCAAAAGCTCCAAGAAAAGTCTTCTAGGATCCGAAATCCTATTCCAAGTCCTTGCTTTGTGCTTCCTTCGGCTCCGTCAACGTCGGATTGCTCGTCGGAGGAGTTAGTGTAGAATTGTGTCCACACCTCTATAGAAGTCCACACGAAAAAGGAGAACCCCAAGCCTCTTTTCCAACAAGAGCTAGGTCGGAGAAGGAATGCCCTCTACGTCTCCACAGATTACTAGATCTATTAAAGGAGAGAAGGCGACTCCAAGGAATTGTTGGGTTTTTCTTAACAATAAAGTAGACAGCATATCACATATGCGCAGCGAAAAAATAACAAGAACAACCCAAAGAGTTAAGAATCTTGCGGATTTCATGAATCAAGAAATAGAAAAAGCAACAAAACGATATACCTTTAAGGGATTGAGTCGATACCTTTAAGGGATCTACTTGTGACACATTCATATAACAATCCACAAAATAGTCTCACGGGGGGTCTGTCCAGTACAACTTGTTCCTAACAAGTACCCATGTGATGACTTGATATCACAATATCATGATCTGTGAGAACCAGACATCAGTCAACGCACATGTTAGTCTTATGGTCTTATCCTCGCCCTAATTTCTAGGATGATCCCTCGACCAGGGACCTTTTAAGAATGAAGCTTTTAATTAAACATAGGTCCTCACATTCAAGTCACGCACTTGAATCCCTATGGAAGCAATCATTCTAAGGGCATCTATTATGCTAATTAATCTATCATATGGAAACAGTTGACATAATAAAAGAACTTGCCATAAATGCAAAATAAAATACATAGTACATAACACAATTCATCAAATGAATAAATAAATGACAAACATGCAATCCACAAGGCTCCCACTAAAGATGATCATTCAGGTATCTAATACCCATTGATCTAACATAACCATCATGCTTCCTTTGCGCAAGAGGCTTTGTTAGTGAATCCGCCATGTTTACTTCAGTCGGTACTCTGCAAATGCTCGCATCTCCTCGATCGGCAATCTCTCGAATAAGATGGAACCGCCGAAGTATGTGCTTGGAGCTAGGCGTGCAGAAAAAGCCCTGCGGGCCCGAGCCAGACCCGGGCCCCCAGGGCCCGGGCCAGACCCAGGCCCCCAGGGCCCGGGCTTTATTTTTGCAAGGCCCAGGCCGGGCCTCTGCCAAACCGGGCCCAGGCCAGGCCCGGGCCTCACCGAAATAAGGGGGCCTGCTTAAGCCTAAAAGACAGGGCCCAAGCAGGCCCCAAAATAAATAAATATTTTATATATTATAATATATATTTTATAATATTAATATTTTATAATATATAAATGGCTGTCAAAAGGCAACCATTAATGTTGGGCGGCCACATTTAGGCGTGGCAGCCCAGCATTTAATGCTGGGCAGCGCCAGCATTTAGGCGTTGCCCAACATTAAATGTTGGGTTTTGCCCAGCTATAAAGCTGGGCAGAGCCCAGCTCCTCGTTTTTCAACGGGCACCAGGCAAAGCCTGGTGCCTGGGCTTGCCTGGGCATGGCCCGGGCCGGGCACCAGGCTAGGCCCTGCCCAAATAAGGGGGCCTGTTGAGCCCCCTTAGGCCTGGCCTGGGCCTGGCCCAGGCCTAACTGGGCCCAGGCCTAATCGGGCTCAGACCTGGGCAGACCCGGGCCAGGCAACCGGACCCGGGCCAAATTTGCACGCCTACTTGGAGCGCTGATGAGATCTAGGTTCCTTAGCTTGGGCAATTGCACCGTTGTTGTCACAGTAGAGAACTGCGGGATCAACAATGCTAGGAACTACATCTAGCTCGTCGATGAATTTCCTAATCCACACAACCTCCTTTGCCGCATTTGCGGCAGCAATATACTCGGCTTCTGTTGTAGAGTGGGCAACTGTCTCTTACTTGGAACTCTTCCAGCTTACAGCTCCTCCATTAAGGCAGAATACAAAACCTGACTGGGACTTTGAATTGTCCTTATCAGTTTGGAAGCTAGCATCTGTGTAACCACTTACAACGAGCTCTTTCTCTCCACCAAACACCAAAAACGTATCCATAGTCATTCTCAAGTACTTAAGGATATTCTTGACTGCTATCTAGTGACCATCACCTGGATCAGACTGATACATG